>VZRF01010591.1:113462-155859 GCA_013396875.1 Vireo altiloquus
AGGAAAGGAAAGGAAAGGAAAGGAAAGGAAAGGAAAGGAAAGGAAAGGAAAGGAAAGGAAAGGAAAGGAAAGGAAAGGAAAGGAAAGGAAAGGAAAGGAAAGGAAAAAGGAAAGGCACACATACACAAAAAAACCCAAACAAAAACAAAACACCAAAAACCAAAACCAACAAAAATACACCGAAATTCTGTCTTAAGTAGGGAACATCACTTTTCCAATAATTTTTGCTGCAGGAATTAAAGAACAGAGGCAGAATTTGAAAGGTGGCTTTCATTTACTTCAGTGTCTACTGAATATCAGTTTATAGAATAGGAAATTCACAAACTAGTCAAAGAATGGCTACAAAACATTTGAAAACTGGGTAAGTTGCATTAAGATTTCTCTGCTGGCAAACTTCAGTTTTATGGTGAGATAAAAAAAATATTCTATCAGCTCTGTCCAAATGCAACTCTTCATGCAATTAATTTCTGACCTGGATCCATTTTTATTTACTATTTTTTTCTTTTCTTCACTGCTTCAGTAGCTGTACCAGGACCACAGCAGGGCAAAGAACAGTTTATATGAGACTCGCCATACTAGGCCTGTTTAATGCCTGAAAATGTCTTCGAAAGCTACTGAGGAACTTAAAAGTCATTGCTTTGATCCCAGTTGTGTCACAATCTGTAAAATGGAAATGAAAAATAAACCTTGAAAAGCAGCTATAACACCCCAAGCAGTAATAGGCTTGTATTTGGTTGCTGTAATGTGCTGGAGTGGGACTCAAGTTGTCCTGAGATCAGTGGACAGCCCTTTTACTGTCCTCCTGTCTAATACTGTCCTCATGTTTAATATTGTTTTTATTCTTTAAATATTGTCCCATTAGTTTTCATTTTATCATTATCCCTATTAATTTTCAAAAAGAGGGCCACCACATTCAGATCTCAGTAACACCAACAGAAATGCAGAATAACAACATAAAATATCACTGTTTTTCTGTCTTTATAAAGTAAATTACATGATATTCTGACTATGCTGTTACACCAAAATAAACCTTATTATAAACTTACTTTACAATCATGAAGATTCACAAAGGCATCTCAAGCCAAGCTCTAAAAGACCTGCCATTTCATCTACCTGGATGTGAACAGAGCTTTTGAGTGTGACTGCCCTCACCCAGGAGTCCCAGAGCTCTGAAGGAACAGTGGTGTAAGGGCAAAGACTGGAGAGAGCACGCTTCTCCTGCAAAGTGACAGGCACGCTGAGTCCTGTGCTACCTCTTACATTTCGAAAAAAAGAAAACCTGACTCTCATGCCACCTCAAACAAAAAACGAGCTGTCTGTTGTGGCACATTCCCCTACCACACTCCTCAGTCTGGGCCACTTAGGAAGCATCCTTAGGCCCTAGCCTAACTCCTGGGAGTTAAGGTCACACTTGAGCTTACCAAAAACACCCGGGAACTTCTGCTGCCAAACCAGCTCCTATTGTCTGACAAGCAGTCTTGGAATGTTATCTACCTGAACCATTAGCCTTACTCACGGAATCACAGATTTGTTAGGAAGGGAGGTCTGGAGATCATCTATTCCAACCAGCCCTGCCAAGGCAGGGTCACCTATAGCAAGTGACACAGGAATGTGTCCAAGTAGGGTTTAAATGTCTCCAGAGAGGGAGACTCCACGACTTCCCTGAGAAGCCTGTTCCAGTGCTCTGCCACCCTCAATGTAAAGACGTTCTTCTCATGAGGAGGAACCCACTGAGTTTCAGTTTATGGCTATTGCTCCTGGTCTTCTCCCAGGGCACCACTCAAGAGTCTAGCACCATTTTCTTGGCAATCGCCTTTGAGATAGTCGTATGCGTTAACGAGATTCTCTCTCAGTCTTCTGCAAACTAAATAAGCTCAGCTGCTCATAACGTTGTAAACGCTCGCAGGAAATAGAGCGGTGAATGGAACGTGCGGGCGGCAGAACGCGGGGCTCAGTGCCCGCCCAACCCAGACCCACGCAGGGCGGGGGGGCTGCGGCNCCGCGCCCCGCTAGCCAATGGGCGCCGGCGCCGCGCCCTTCGCGCCAATGAGAAGCTCCAAGGCGGTTCAGTCCCGCCCCTCGGCAACGAGCGCACGGCGCGGGCCCGGCCCCCTGGCGGGGCGGGCTGGGCTGGGGGGGGAACATGGCGGCGGCGCGGGAAAGGGGGAAAGCTGTCGGGAAGTCGGTGAAGGGTGGTGAGTCCCAGTCCCCCTTCGTCCTGGGCTCCATCGTCAGGATCTTTATGGAGAACTTTCTGTGAGTGAGCGGGGAGGGGTTGTTTCTCGTCACTTGAGCGGCCGCGGCCTGCCCCTTCTGCCCCGCCGTAGAGGGGCTGAAGCAGCGGAGCGGGGTCGCCGCGGGTACCGGGAGTCACGGGAGCTGGAGGAGGGAGTGCGGGAACCAGTGTTCTCTGTAAAGTGGCGCCTTGCTCGGAGTGGGGAGCTCGGAGACACTGCTTGTGTGTTACGAGTGCCGAGGGTTGTCAGCGCAGTGTCGCTTTCCTGGGGGCGCGTTCCCCGATGCAGGCCCGCCCTCCCCAGGTGTCTTGGTTCCTGTTGGCCGTGCAGGCTCTGCGTGCTCTTTGTCTCCCAGGTAGTTGGCTGCCAAGCAGTGGAGAAGGGGAGACTGTAGAAGATGCTCCTAGGGCAGTGGGGAAAGGCCTTGAGACCCATTAAGATGAAGTGTCTGTGGTCATTGCTCGTGTTTTTGCCAGCTGCTATGTAATGCAAATATGTTTCTTTTTGGGCTTATTGTTTCTACCAGCAGAAGTTGTCAGGCCATTTTCTTCATGCCGGCCTGGAAGACCTTCGGTAGTGCAGTGCACGGGTCACGTGTTAGATGTTAACTGAATCTCCAAAGAGAATAGTTTAAATCCTCATTAAGGGTTCAGATACCTTCTCTTCCACTAGTACATTGTTTATAATTCTGTTTTGCCATTAACTGCTTTGTACTTCTGCTTTGGTGGTAGTGTTTCAGCTCCTTTCTGTGTTTGGCACAGTGCAGGAATAGGACATCAAATGATACAATTCTTTATGATTTGGGCTGTTAATTTGATACGAGTTTGCATGGGTGGGTTGGGTTTTTCCCCATAGTTACTATTGCAGTAGGCATGCTGGATGCACATGATGAAAGATGTCTAATGGAGTTAGGAAAAAAATCAAACACTAAGGGTGAGCTAATATTGTAACTCAAGAAAGCTACTGCATGATCAATTTTCTGTCTTCTTTTTGATGCATAAAATAAAATGATGCCCTAATAAGTTCAATAAAAATTGTCATCATGTTGCTGGATTTCATTCTTTATAGTCACTGATTTTAAACAAAGTTGTAATGAGTACTGTGGCTGTTAGGAATGTATTTCACAGTGCTTCACTGAAATGTTAATTTTCGCTCCTTAAGACTTTCTTACAAAACGATATTTCAGGATTGAGTCTAAGTGAGGTAATTCTATCTGTTTAATAAAATAATGAAGTGTTTCTATACAAGTTCCTTTTTTTAAAAAAGTATTAAAATTCAAAAACTTGCTATGTTTTCCAGAACATACACTGTGTGTGAAGTACATCCAGGGCCCAACCTGAATGTGGTTCTAGGTGCTAATGGCACAGGCAAGTCAAGCATTGTTTGTGCCATCTGCCTGGGACTGGCTGGTAAACCTTCTTTCCTAGGGCGAGCTGATAAGGTAACTATGAGCTTTTGTGATTTTCGTGATTAGTCTGAATTTCATTCAAAGCACTGTCCAGTGGGGGGATGGGGGGGGGCAGGTATACTGTCTTCCTTGATTTGCTTTACTTTTATAAAAAGTAAGGTGTCTAAAATGAAGAGTAACCTGGTCCAGAGACGAAGGCAGGTTGTCTTAATTAGCTACTTGCTGTCTTTTATAAATTATGAAATGGAAACACCTGAACTGTAGTGCAGTCTGAGTGGACTAGAAGTTTTATCTGAAGATGGCTAAGCATCCACAGTGGGGTAGAAAAATGCCACTTAATGGTCTAAAAACATTTGATAAGAAGTACCAACTAAAGGAGAAATAGGCAAAGTTTAAAATAAATTCCCAAATACATAGTACTTGTAGAAATAATATACTCCTGATGTGTCTTGAGAATTCAGCTAAAAGCTTGAAGGCACTGATCTATGATTTAAATGGAATTTGGATTGCTGTACTCTATTTTCACTTTTTACTTTCAAGATATCATGCATTGACACTGTAATAGGGAGTTTATATTTTGAAATTTTCAGAGTTTTGTATTTGCTTTCTTGGAAATTCTTGTTGGATGCTGTTTATCTGACTAGGTTTGGAGCAATGAATCACATATTCTCTTATAGCCGCTCAGTCATAAGCAAATGTGAATATGGGAATTGACTCCATGACAGTACTGAGTGTTGGTATTTCTCTTTACTTTTCATGATTTGTTTTCATACTATTATAATTTGCAGTTCTAGTGCAGATATTTGGTGGCGTCTTTTCAGTTGTCTTGCGTTTGTTCCTCAAATTCGTGAACACTTCTTGTCTGTGGATCTGCTGATGATAATTTGTTCAGTTTTGAAGGCTGAAGTTGATCAGAAATTGTTTACTTGTGGATGAAGTTCTAATGCTGATGGTGGAGGATAATAGTGTCTTTCTTTATTTTTAGTTAGTGCTTTATTTTGCTTTCAATAAAATATACTGTTACAGCAGCTCCATTATACAAATGTGTATTCTTGTAAAATAATACAATTTAATGGACTGTAATTTTGCAATAACAACTTGTAAATTAATTTTGTAGATTGGTCTCTTTGTGAAGCAGGGGTGCATGAAAGGCGTAGTGGAAATTGAACTGTAAGTAGTAAAACTATTTCCTGGTGCACTTTTAGTTGGATTGTTTCTCCACAGTCATTCACAAAGTTGTGAGAAAAAATTTGATGTACCGAGGTCTGTCTTTAAGCTTTAATTTCTCCTTTTTTAAAATTCCCCTGGAATATTAAGTTTAAATAATTAAACTTAATTATTATCAGACAATAAATAAGCAGCCATGGCTACTCTTGATCTTGCTTTCTGAAACATTTCACCATGTATAGGTGAAATGTATAGGTAAAGATTGTTGTATATGGTGTGTTTAGCTTTTGATTACATTTAAGGTTCAGATTATTTAAATTTAGGCAGTACTGCCATCACTATCTGGTGGTTGGAATTCTTTTTACTGAAGAAAAGACAAAAGTCTTAAGTTTTAAAACAGAATGTTCTGCTTTCACTTTCTTATACTGATAGTGCTGGTATGAGGGGCTTCCCTACATTCTCTCTGAAAACTTCATGTACTTATACAAAAGAAGTAAAAACAAAGATCTGACTAATTCTACGTAATGCAGTCTTGTAGGTAAGCTGTTGAAAAACAGAGCAACTGGAAATCATTTGGACTGTAAAATTCCAGTAGTAGCTTCTGGCATAGGGCAATATTACATGCTTCCTTTTTTGTGGATGCTATGTCACAGGTGATTTTAATAAGCCTTAAGCTGGTCTGTTTGCCTGAATGAAACCGAAAATAGAGATAGTCCTGATTCATAGCCTGTGTTAATTTTTATAACAATTGGCCACTGATCAGATTTTCCAAAAAGAAAATTGTATTGAGGAAGAAAAATACCACAGCAGGCCTTGGAAGAAGTCCTGTCCATTTTTGTTGTTGTGGAAGCGATCAAGTGAGACCTTTAGAGATTGGCCAGGTAATGTTTTCGGGAGGTAGGATGTCTTTCAGGTAGATGTTGTGATTGTTTTAACATAGATACATTGCGATTTTACATGAAAGTCTACAAAGAATCTTGCAGTGTGTGAAGACTCAGCATTTCATAGCTCATTGGACTGAACATGTCATGGTTGCAATGTAGTTGAGTCCTTTGTCTGATTGGTAGAAAATATTTAGATACAACATCTAGGCTGGGAGAGTGATGCAGAAGATTGCTTTTTTGACAGGAAGTAAAAATTGAAGTTCTGTAGGCATGTATTGCCTTTGTTGAATGTGGCCCTTGAAATGTAGCTAAACACAAGTTATGGTAGTAAAACGATGCTAATTTAATGAAAGAAAGGAGCATGGCTTTGTAGGTCTTTTGAAGAAAGTGTGATAAATTAAAATGAGGTGGTGCAGGAAGTAATAATTCAGTAATCAAGAAATAGGATCATATCCCTACGGTGCTATCCCAAACACTGGCACCAGATGTGTACTCAGTTTACATTGACCTCTATTAAGTCTACTGAGGTCCATGGCCACTCTACAAGCCTATATTCTCCATACTTAACAGCATGCTTAACAGGCACTAGACAATTTCTACATCAAAATGGTAAACCAAAATTCCAGGAGTTTGACTTACTTCTTATTGCTGCATCGTCACCAGACTAAATTTCTGAAAATAGGTATTGAGCTAGAAAACTAAATGACAATTTATGTGTCTTTACTAGTTTTTAAAAGCAGAAGATAAAAATAAATTAGTATTTTTTGTGCTGTATGCTATTTTCATTCTCAAATGGAATATATATACACAGCTTACTGATATATTTCTATATACTAACACTTAATTTAAAGATGTACTGCACCTCCTTCACACCTATTTTAAAACTTAGTAAATCTCACACAAATTACACTTTTATAAAAACTGTTCACATGTGTGACAACTTCTAAGTGTTTCCTACATGCAGCATCAGCATCTCCTTTATGTAAGTAACTTCTGAGTTAAGATTTGCAGATATTCTTGATGTTTCTCATGTGAGTTTAATTCATCACTGAAGTACTGGATTTTTCTGAATCATGAAAATGAGAATCTGATGTTAATTTAGATTAAATATTTAGCTATGTATAAAGTCTTGTAATACTTTGGCACTTGGTAACCTTTGAAAGTGTAACACTTTTCAGGTATTCTTGGAAGTGTAAATGCTTCTTTCTATTGATCAGGTTCAGGTCACCGGACAATATCATTATCACACGTGAGATTTATGTGGTGAGCAATGCATCAGTGTGGTTTATCAACAGAAAGCCAGCAACCCTGAAAACAGTAGAAGAACAGATTGCAGCCTTAAACATCCAGGTGGATAATTTGTGCCAGTTTCTTCCTCAGGTATGAATTAATTTTGAAAGGCAATGGATGCAAATGGAGTACTGTTCTTTGAGAGGATTTTGTTCCTGGTTAGCTTTAGCAGCACTTCAGGTATTTCAATGGGACAGCACAAAGAACAAGTAAGATGAAGCAGCTGTGCTAGTGTGATGGTGAAGGAAAAGGGGAGCTGTGATCTTTTAAGCTCACTAATGGGACAGTTTTGTACCTGTTGACTCTGAAAGGAGAGATACTAATGTTCCCTGTCGTGGTGTTCAAGTAGCAGCACTTGCTAATAGAACCTTTCTGGTAATGACATCAGTTTCTTAAGCTTAGGGCTTGAAGATATATAGGATTGAATTATGAAAGAGTAAAATCATCCTAATAGAAAATGAGTCTTTAAGGAGACAGAATATTAAAAACACTACTGGCAGTAGTCTTTGGCAAATTTCCAAATTTGAATCCATGTTCAAGCAGGTCAGGATTCCTGTGCAGGTAGCTAAGTTGCCTCACATTGCACCTTAAAGTTGTGATAGGTTCCTTCCCAATTCACGTAGATCATCAGGAATGGTAGTAAAAGGAAACCTTATCAGAGCCTAGCCATGGGGTTATTGTTGAATTCAGGAAGACATGCAGAAGAAAAGTGTTAAAGTTTAGAAAGCTAATGCAAGAGAAACAAAAATATGCCAAGTGTTTGACAGTTTGTTTTCACTTACATACAGTATTTGTTCAGAACTTTCAGCATACTCTGGTAACATAACTTTGTGTTTAAAACAGTCTTTTCTCTTCTTATCGACCAATTCAGTCAATATTACTGTGTTGATAGTTCTGGTTTATTTGTTCTCTCACAGTGTATTAACAGTAAGCATACTTCTTGAGTCAGTCTTGGCTTTGAGCTCTTCTGCCTTTGACAGCAATACGCCCTAATAGCCTTGGCTGGCGGCTTTAATATTAACTTCTATGTGGCTTAATTTTCGAGTTTGTCATAGTATTTATACTGCAAAGGTGTAGCTTCAGCAGCCTGAGAACAAATGCTCCTGAAAGTTTGATTGCTATTCCATGAGATGGTCGTTAACTATGCCAGAGCTATTTAGCATGGAACTGTAAGTCAGGTGATGCTTGTGAGAAGTATGCTGCAGTGTATAAATCCAGTATTACTGTATTGCACTGTTCTAGCTAATCCTGTGTTTTTATAACTTCTTTAAATTCTGTAGGACAAAGTTGGAGAATTTACAAGACTGAGTAAGACTGAGTTGCTGGAAGCCACTGAAAAATCCATTGGTTCTCCAGAAATGTACCAGTTTCATTGTGAACTGAAAAATTTCAGGGAAAAGGAAAGAGAACTGGAGGTAAGTATGTACTTTAGGGAGCAGTGGATGTAGGAAAAGTGAAAGAAATTTTACCCTAACATGTTACGGAATTAGAAGAGGGTATTTATTTACGAAGTCTGTGGTAACTTGATTTTACCAAATAATGGTCATCTTCTCTCAGAGCTCATTCACTTTGACACTCAGATGCTTGTAAGAGCAAAGCCATGTGCAAATGGTCTGGACACAAAAGACGAAGGATTGCTGTTGTCAAGTACTCTTCGCTTCTCTGGGGTTTTTGACTGGCAACAACTTTCCTGGACAGATCTTTTATGTTTTTTATAAGTCATTGGCTGTTACAGCATGGTCCATTACTTTAGGATTGCTCGCTTCCTTGAAAACAAAGGGACAGACAAAAATGAAAAGGAACAGTGTTTGGATAGACCCTTAGCCGTACAGTCCATTCTTGTAACCCTTTGTTCTCTTGTTTTTATCTTTTTTGGATCGTTCCCCTCTGGTTATTGCTGTACTAAAATGTCTCCTCTAATGTTAAATTTCTGCTTTAATGTACAGGTTACGTGTAGACTGTTTTCTTAGAAGGGTTTTCACAAAGTAGATACTGTAAAACATGAAAATATGTATTACAGAACTTGTGCAGAGAAAAAACCACCTCATTGGAGAAAATGAAACAGAGGCTTGAACGGTACAAGCAAGATGTTGACAGATACCATGAATGCAAGCACCATGTAGACTTAATAGAGATGCTTGAAAGGAAAAGGCCATGGGTGGTAAGTTACATTTCCACTGTTTTTCTTGCCTAACCCATATTCTGTAAGATAGTGAAATTAGAAACAGGCCAAGAGTTGCTTTAGAAGAAGTATGACTGAAGTAATTAGAATATCATTACAATTGCTCAGTGCAAACAGGCCGGGTCTTGAAATTATGTTCTTGGCCTAACTGTGATGTTTGCTTACATACCCAGCTGTACAGAGACAACTGGTTTAAGCAATAGCCGGCTCTACTTGCTTCTTCACCTGTAACTTTTTTCACTTTTTTTTTTGTTAATTTTTTTTAGAGTTTAAGTTCCTCTTAATTTATTAGTTGAGGTTTAATGTGCATGATATACATGTCAGTGAATTTCAGTTGCCAGTCTCAAAAATATTATCATTTGGACAGAGAAATTTTAAAACAAATTTGGAAGAATCTGGAGTAAAGGACAGGTCATTTACACAAATCAAAGTAAGTCTTTCTGAAGATCACTTTAGTTCTAGTTTAGTTTAGTGTTGAATGGTCAGTCAGACTAAATTATTCTAAACAGTTCAAACTAATGGGGATTTCAGTTTACTGAAACAATATGTTGTTTCCTTTGTTTGCAAGCTTTATAGAGTTAATGAAATACAGATGAAGAACTTTCAGAAAACTTGATTTACTATTTGTGAGGAATGTGAAAAGTTTTTTGCAGTTTTGCATGTAACAAAGCCTCAGATGGCTATGTTAAGGCCATAAAGCTTTATGGCCTTTACATCTTGAGCAGCTGGGTTCAAGGGATCCTCACTGCCTTCAAATCTTGCTAATAGCAGAGGGATTTAGGAGTAGCAGTTGAAATAGATGGATGGTGGTATGTGTTAAGGAAGTAGTGTATACATTCTGTGATGTCAGTACTTGCTGAATGATGGGAGTTTTTCTTACTACATGTGGTAAGCCTGGTGTTGAGTAATTAATGTAGACTGATACTGATTGTTCTTTACTGTAAGATACTTGCTTTTATGGAACTCCCAAGGCTTGTTGGACACTGGCAAAGGAAAACTAAGCTAAGAATTTTATCTGCTGACAATTAAGTTGTCTTCCATAAGTTACAGAACATTGCTACTAGTTACGTGTTACTTAAGCAAGTTTAGTCAGACTTTGTCACACCTTACTTCCATTGCTGTCTTCTAGACAGTTTGTGTTGCTCAGTATGTTAAAGGCTTTTAGTGGGTGCACTCAATTAAATGTAACTTTTTGGCCACTGAATCCATAGAAACAACAGTGTGCTTTGACACCTTGGTGGAGTTCTGATTGACAGTGTGGAATCAGTAGTGTTTATTAGGTTCAGGGAAAAGAAGAGAGAACTGGAGGTAAATATGTACTTTAGAGATGCTGAGAGCAGCGACTGGAAGGAAATTAGAATAAATTTTAACATGAGATCTTCCATGTGCAGAATTTACAGTTGAAATCAAAGGTCATCGACATAATTGTTTTACTAGGTAGAAGATACCTGAACTACGGGCTGTAATAAAATTCCACATTCTGTTGCTGTTTTGTGATTTGTCAAAGTGTGACAGAACTTTTGGTATTCTCCTACATTCTGAAATACCAAGCTCTCTCTAAAAGAAGAAGTGTATTGTTCTACAAGAGTGTGGGGTTTTTTGTTGTTTTGACCTAGCACTGTTTAGTCCTAAGAATAAATGGTTTTTTGGGGGTTACTGAAGTTGAGAATAGTATGGGAGCTTATTCTTCCTTCTGTGGGTGGTTTGTCGACTCCAACCTCCCCAAAACACAGGTTTCAACTTGAAGGCTAAAACACACCTAGCTGTTCAATTTATCATTGTAACAAAGCAGAGTAGCTACAGGTGAGCTTCCAAGTCAGCTGAAAGGCAAATGTATAAACACTGCTTTATGTTATGAAATAGAGGAAACAGACAGTAGCCTAAAAATATGACATTACACTGTTTCTCAATTGTAATTGAAAAGAGGAAGTCTAGTGGTGAGCATGTTCATGTTCTGACCACTGTTGAAAGTGCATTTTTATTCTGATGACTACTGCCTTACACCTTAGGAACGTTTTTCTGGTCAAGTGTTTTTTTCTAGGCAGGGACACCTGCTTCTATATGTGGAGAATTATACACCATTTTCACGTATGTCTATGTCTAGTAAGTTTTTGAACATGTACTTTAAATTCTATAGAATTCCACAGTTCCTGGAATCATGTAGTGTGGGGCAAGAAAACAAGGAACGCTTAGTAATAAGAGAACAAAGACTGCTTGATTAAGAGAACAAGGACTATTCCATCGACACAGGAGAGATGTAACAAAGGTTCTAAAATGTAACAGGTAGCAGAAGTGCAGTCGTTGGCAGAAAAAATTCTGATACAAGCACTTGCTTTAGGAGAAAAAAGCTGATGTGGATATTAAGAATGTGATCACATATACTTTCAGTTAGCAGACGCATGAACAGCTATACGATTGGCTATCCAGACTTATGTTATTCTAACCTGATAGTGAAAATATTATAAAAGCTATATACACTTTTAATAAATACTGTAACTGGAGACCATGCATCATTCATATATCAAAACGTAGTTTTGAATATGTGTTTTGGTCAAGCCATGTCCATTCTTGTTTTCCTCCTCTGACATTTCCAATTAAGAAAAACATTATTTTAAGATGAAAATATCTGTTGGGTGAGCTGAAATGCTTTGGAAGTTCTGCAGGTCTTTAGTGGAGTATGTAATTACAAGCATCAAAGTTACTTGTGTACAGATTACAGAAATACAGAGATCTTGTGTAAATCAGATTTTCTTAAACTATTAAAGGGATCTGCTGTGTAAAAATCATGTCATGGCAGTTCTATGGAACTTGCCTGTCCTTTGTGTCTGAAGAATCTGAAGTGTAATTGTGTGTGTATGCATTTGCTTTAACCTTAAAACAAAATTCTTCATTTAGAGCAGAGCTAAATTTTAAGCTTAATCTTTTAGCTAAGTGAAAATGTAATCACTTCACCTCTGTAACAGTGGCTACTGACTGTCACAGAATTAGAGCAGCTTTCTTCAAAACTTTTTGATGCTATGAAAAAGTACTATGAAGAAAGACCTTGGATTTTATAGCCTAGGTTGATTTATCTGTGATTAATCAGGTTAGTTAAGTAACTATGAAAAAGTGGTAGCAGATTAAGCCAAGTCACCTGTTACAGATAGCTTCCAGATGGTCTTTATTTAACATTATTATTAATAATGACATTTTATTTTAATGCTCCAAGATTTGGAATAAGCTAGGTGTATGTTCTGAATTAGGGGCTTTCTTCAGTGCATGCAAGGTCAAACAGCCTTCCCTTTTGTTCCCTCTCTGGTCCTCTGAACATCTTTTTTTTTTCTCATGAGCCCTTCACGGTCATGGAACATCATGTTTGTTCTCTTATGTTACTTTGTATGGGGGAGCCAGGGAGAGGTTCCCCTTCTTTTGTGCCTTCCTTTTTAAATTTTTTTTTCACTCCAGAGAGTATAACACACACCAAAAGAATCACTAATAATGACAGCTTAAACTACTTTGTCGAAAAAATTCCCACCTTCTTGAAGTGGAGGTTCTTGGAGGTACTGCTTACCATCTCTTTTCTCTCACGAGTGTATATTCAGTTAAACTTCCTCGATAGTGATGGCTTTGGTGTTTGTGGTACGTGGTGGAGTTTTCGCTTGTTTCTTGAAATTCTGTTCCACTCTGTCCCCTTGGTTTACTCCAGCAGTGGTTGTGTCTGTTACTTGCTCTGATGATCTGTCTAGCTCCTTTCCTTTTCTTTCTCCCTAAATTGTCGTTATTTGCTCCTTAGCCTTTTAGACTTCTGCCTAAGTAGTCTCCAAGTATGAACAGAGAGGGGCTAAGGAGATTTTTCCACAACAATCCCAGATAGACTTAGAGACAAGTTAATTGCAGACAAATGGGTTGTTTCTTCTGCTACTTGAATTGCGTATTTTTTAAGAAGCATTAATTATGTGTCCTTGTTCACTGGGAACTGAATGATACCTACAACTCATCATCATTGGAAGTAGTAACAGTATTACTTAAGTAGTTGCTCTAATACTAGTTTATAAATGAGATTTTTCTTCTAAAACTCATGAACAATTAAATGAAATGTTTGGACAGTATAAAACAGACTTTTTAAAATTGTTTTACTTTCAACTCTTCCAAGCAATATGAAGATGTTCGTAAGCAGCATGAAGAAGTGAAACAAAACCGAAACCAAATTAAGAAAGAACTGAAGTCTCTGAAGGAAATGCAGGCCCCATGGACAAAACAAATTGAAGAAGCTGAAGAAAATTTAATGAGTCTGGATGTGAAAACCAGAGATAATGTAGGTATTGAAGTTCTTGTTTAACATAGGTGATATTTCAGGTGTTCTGTGTTCAGCTAACCTCTTTCTTTGTAGTGTGTCAATGATGTTTCAGCAGAAATTTTCCTGAAGCACCACATGTGTTTGGTTCTCAGTGCCTTCTCCATGTCTCTTCAAGGAATAAATTCCTTAGTAAACCTTTAGTAGCAATTCTTCAGTCTGGTCTTGGTTTCATAAAAACAAATCTTAAAAATTCTCTTCATTGTACCTTAAAAATCTTCAGGGATAAAATGTTAATAGTTTCCCCAAGTTAGATACTTCTGTTGGATTAGATGCCTGTTTTCATCTGTTCTGTTGTTTGGATTTGTGGATGCTCCTTTTACCTTCTTACCTTTATTTAAGGTAAATTAAAACTGTACTGGACTAAGAGCATTCCTCTAATATCAAACAAATTTCCACAAGTAAGACTTAATTTTTTAATTAGACAGTAATCTTCCATAAGGAAATTTAATGATAAACTCACCTATGTGTTACAGTTTACTTAAGTTTTTTGAACAGCTGCTCTCCCTGGGTTTATGGAAAAATACTATTTTCATATGAAAAATAAGAGTACTGTAATTCTCTGCAGGATTTAAACTATTATTTACTATTCAGACTGCAGAAGTCATTGTATGCATAAGCTGCACAAATTTTCAGTGGATAATCAAAGTTAAATGATCACGTGAGAATGTTTGCTGCAGTGAGTTCTGTTTGAAGATAAGTGACCTGCTCAGAGGAGTTGGTGGGGAGACTCATGACACCTGTTGAGAGTTGCTGTCTTTAAGCGGTTTGTAGAATGAGAGTCAGAAACTTCATGAGGCATTTAATGCACTGTGAGCTCATAAACTAGTCATGTGCTTCCTCTAAAAAAAAAAATGAAAACACCCTGGCCCCAAACGAAAAACTAACCCAAAACCAAACCAGAAAGACCAGACCAAAAACTCCTACAGGTTGTTTTTGTTGTGATAAACTCTGTACCAACAATATGAAGTACTCAAGTAACTCATAATTATAAGAAAGTTCTTTGATGAAGTTATTTAGGGTTTTTGTCCCACATTATTGCAAGAGTTTACTATGCCGTGGGTCAAAATACCTAAATGTTAAAAAATGTTGCAGTCTTACTGCAGTTGCCTTTTTTTGGTGTGGTTGGGCTTTTTGTTTTGAAGGTTTTTGTTGTTTAAATGTAAGTGTTTTTCTTAGAGGAAAGTTAACAGCTGGAAGCTTGAAATTAATTTTCATAATGCAGCAGTGCCTTCCTGCTTGTGAATTGCTAACCTTTGTTTTCACTGCTTGGTCCTCTCTTGTTAGATTTTACTCATGTTTCAAACTACTATGTTTTTTTCAATCGGGAAAGAGTTGTTCTTTACCATTGGTACCACTGTTCTTGGAAGTATTGGGCTGTATTCATATAAAAGTAATCTTTTTAGGTAAAGGTTGTACTTTGTTTCTGTGAGAAACCTGGGACAAACAGTAATCATTTTAGTTTTAACTTGCAGGGAGCTTGCTCAGCATAGGCCACTTCCAACGAAACAAGGGAAGAAAACCTGAGAGAATGTACAAGATGGTTGATTTATACTCTTGAATCAGCATATTTTTCTTCTCAATCTAAACTTGTTGACTAAAGCTTTCATATACTGTATATTCACAAGGTGAACCATATGCTGAAGTGTTGCTTAATTTGAGTCTGGAAAATGGCTTTCTGTATTTTTGGCTTCTACAGTATTCCAGAAGCCAAAAATACAGGAAGAAGGAAAGAGGATAAATTTGAAATAAGTAATTTGTAGAAGACTTACTGAGATACTCTAATGTGGCTTTCCAGTGATTAGTTACAATTTGTATTTTATTTATAACTGATGCTTTTCTGTATATAGTATTATAATAAGATACTTCCAAACCTCTTTTGTTCTGATATTAAGTGATATGTCCAAGTCTAATTTGAATAATTATTATTTTGTCTTGAACTCAGATTCCAGAATTGCGGAATAAGACATAAGGGAATTGTATATGTGGTTAGGCATGAGCTGTTTGTAAGATATCATGCAAGTTAAGAAGGTCTGAGAGGTGTATTGCTGCTTTTTGGACTTTTGTGACAGTAGCTTCTTTTCAGGTGCTGAAATCGATTTCCCTCACAGATATATTTCATAGAAGTGCCTTTGGAAAGGAGAATCAGTGCTGGTTGCACTGTCAGGAGATAGTTTTGACCTAATGTGAAAATGCAAGACTTTTAAGTAGCTTAAAATGGCTTAAGCTCCTACATCTTCATTAGTTTGTCACCTTTTCATAGACTCATTGAATTTCTTGTAAGTTACAATTCTATCTTTGTGCAAATGCAGGCATTTGGCAAGAGTTTCACAGGTAATTATTCTTTAATCCAGAAGGAGTTGATTAACTTCAATTTAGCTTTAAGGGAAAGTAGATTGGTATTTTAAGTCTGCTGTATTCTGGACACACAGACCCGTAGGGAATATAGTTCTCTTCAGACCCTTTGCTTCAGGCTTATATCCATTATCAAATTACTTCAATTCTGGCTGCTTCTTGACATCTTTCTCTTGACATGAGGATATAAATGTGAGAACAGAAATAAACCACCTCTTCATTTTGTTTTTGTTGCACTGTGTTGGCAAAAAGCCTGGTTGTAGTTTTGCCTGGAAGGAGCTGAATGGCAAGGAAAGGCAGAGTTAAATAGGGAAAGAAATTAATGTATTCAGATATTGCATGACTTTTTCTCCTGTCTCTTTGTGTTAAAACCCTTTCAATTTCTGGTGAGATTAAAAATTTTAGTAACATTTTGTGGTATGGGTGTTAGGATGTGTAGAATGTGGAAAAAAAAAATGACCCATTTTGTAGGAAAAGTTTGATAATATGGTGTATTTTCAGAACAGTTTCATCAGGCTCTTTAAAGGCATTTGAACAGAGTTAACTATATGATGCAATTTTTTTGCAATATTAATAGTATGAAGCAGTCCTTTGTGTTTGTACCATGAAAATCGTAAAGACAGTTCTAGTTGTTAAACTGTTCTGTAGGTTGGTCTATATATAAACATATAATAACTGAAAATACAATGCTAACTGAAAAACAGAATTCAAGTTCCTTACTAGTGTCCTGATTTTGAGAGCCTTTAGAATTGTTTTGTAAACATTGTGCATCAGTTTCCTGGGAGAGAGCTTCCTCTTCAGACTGCCTCCCTTAGCTCTTTGGAAAGAGCAATACAGCATCAGTATGTCATAGTAGCCAACAGCAAGACCCAGATGTATGTGTTCTGTGTTGTCTTTATGCAAACACCTGCATGAGTCTTAAAATTTTTGTGCTTTTTTCAGGTTATGCTAGGGAAATCTTCAAATTTTCTGCATTCTTGATGCATCTTAATGTTTTCAGTGTGATTGTTTTCAGGAAGACATTTCTTCCAGTGAGAGTGCTGTTTTGTTTCCATATCTGCCCTGGAATTTGCTTACAGTCCTTCCTTATTCTGCAGTGTTCCAGTATTCTCTTTTCAGTGCTTCAGCCTTGAGCATTTGGGGAAGGAGGAATTCAGTTTGCAGAGAAAGCATAGCGTACTTCCTCTGTGTTCGGAACTCAGCTGTGTAGGTGCCTGGGCAGCTTGACCTAATAAAACATGCTCTGAGAAAGGAATGGCACAGGGTGATGCCAAGAGGTTCTTTCCAACCTATATTATTCTTCCACTTTATAGAAGGTGAGTATAGAGAAAGAGCAGAGACATGGATGCCTGAACATGAGCCAACAAGTTGTCAAGGTCAGCTGTGTAGGATCTAACTCTAGCACAGTGCGTTTCAGAGGTAGGATGACATGGACAAAACCTGGTTTGGTCATCCTGTGCCTAGAACTTAAGCCTTGATAGCTCTTTAGTATCACCTTTCTTTGCAAAATTGGCTAGGAGAAAGAGGCAAGAACATTTCATAATTGTAGGCATCTGAATGTAACATTTGTATTGAAATCAAGAATGGAGTTATTTTAATTTCAGATTAGGAACTTCCTCTATATGTCATGCCTGAATTTGCAGGCATGTAGCTGAATGGTTGTGAACGGTACAGTATGTATGCCATTATACAAGCCTTCATGAATTGCTGAAATTATACGTGCTGCAGATAGAGTTAAGAATAAGAAATGGGTAAGTATTTGGTAAAGAAATGGGTAAAGTATTACTTCGTAAGCAGTAAAATGCAGAGTAAATACTTAGTTATGCATTTACAAGATGTTGTTCAAAATCTGACTGCTTTTTACAAATATAACTGAATTTATGACTGTAAGTTAAATACCTTGCTGTATGCAGACCGCTGAAATCAGAAATATCTCCCAGAAATGTAAAGAGAAGCAAGATGCTTTGGAGATGAAAGATAAACAGGTAAGAGTCATTATCTGTGGCTTTTCTTGGTGTTTGTTTGGGTTTTTTTGTCTGCTCTTCTGTTTGCAGAGAGGCAAATTTCTATGAAGATGCTGTAAGTGCTTGCACTCTTCACTCCCTCCAGTACTCAATAAGTCTTTAGAGCTCTATTAATCAAACAGGAATTACTAAGGGAGGGGTGTATACTGCATAAAATTAGTTGCCTTATGGAATAGACAATGTGTGTGTATGTATAGATAGATACGGATATACACACTGTTTGTGATGGGCTTGCCTTGAAGAGCTACAGCCTCTATAGTGATTCATTCAGCAGCTAGCATGCCCTCTGTGTGAGAGGCTGGGGTTATTGCTTCTAAGAATGTACATCCTGCATCTTGTAAAAAGAAACATCCTTGCAAGGACCTGTTGTAAACCAGTCTTGTCTAAACACTTGGTCAAGAAATGTACAAATGAAATGCGTAAGGATGCAGAGTCAAAGCCTCAAGATGTGTTTGGGCTATAGATTTTACGTAATCATAGACTAAACTTCAAATGCGTTAAGCAACTGTTAAGCAATTTATTAAGCTTCTACTTTTGTGAAAATGGAGGAACATCAAAAATTGATTTATAGGCTTGACTGTATTTTTGCTTATGTTCTTCAACTACCGTAGTACTATTGTAACTGTGTCATAGTGCTGTAGGTACTGTAACAGACTCTTGGGATTTGGGTGCATGGTTATGTCAGCATTTAATAGCAGTTGCACATGTATCTTAGGTATTTGTTGTAGGTTTTATATACTAAACTATTTTCTTGATGGAAATATTCAAAACTTTTAGATTGAAGAAATTAATCAAGCATTCAGAATGAAAAAGGATGAAGAAACGAACAGGCAGAAGAAAATATACCAAACTCAAAAAATAATAGAAGAGTGGCAGAATGAGCTGGATACCATGGCAGTCTGTGAGAATCTTCAGCCACAAATTGATGCTGTTAATATTGAGCTGAAAAAATTGCAAGAAGAAAGGGCAAATATTGATAATGATGTCAGTGATCTAAGAGCAGAAAAAACTAGCCAAGAGCAGGAAAAGAAAAGTAAGTTACTTGAGGTCTTTTTGTCAATTTATTTTACTATTTTAATGACTGTACAGAATCTACTTACCCTGCTGTAGTGAAATAATTTGAGGTGTTTACCTCAAGCCTCATAGTTGGCTTACGTGTATAGCAGTCTCCTTTCCTGTAAGCAGTTTTATTAAAAGTAACATCCACTTTCAAAATCGAACAAGAAGATTCAAAAGTACCAATTGATCTTAAAACTATCCTTCAAAGAATCCGTATTTCAGATGATCTCTGCATAAGGGCACTGCTTTGCCAGTTTGGAGGTTGAGGGATTTTTTTGTTATAAAGGAAGGTGTGTAGTTAGCAGGTTGTGAAAAACAATCCCACACCTGATGGAGAAAGCAGTTTGGTTTGAAGATGCAGTATTTTAGCTACTTGATATATTACATGCAATATATTAGCTGCTGATGCTGCATTTGTCCTTTCTAGATGAACTTTACCTAACCTTCATTCCAGAGTTTCTTTACACTAGTATGGGATTGGCAGTTAGTATGGGATTGGCATTTTCTAAGAAATGAAATGAAATTTAAGAGTTGAAGCTTAGTAGGTGGAGAGGGTGTTGTATACGTATTCCTCAGTGAATGTTGTTCATTTGCACATACATGTCTGTCTGGCACTTAACTTGCCGTAGAATCCAAGAAGAAACTGAGGTAGAGAGTCCAAGTGACCTGGGGAAGGAGACACTATTTTATCTTGAACAGCACAAAAATCTCTGGTTTTGATCTCTTTCTCTTCTGAATAGCAAATGCTGTCATGCACAGTCTGTTGTCACACATTTTGGTTTTTGCCAGCATGAAATAACAAGATACTTTACGTTACTAGTCGGACTATCTCTTTCCTTTGGGGATGTGTTTGTATTTAAGTACAAAGGTAGAACAAGTCTTGAAGAAACATACTTTTAGGGAAAAATTCCTGTATTTTTACTGTGCTTATCACATTTTGTTATTCTTTGGGTGAGTTTTCAATTCTGTTTTAGATGTTAAGCTTTAATAGTTCTTAAAATTTCTTCGGAAGTAGCAGCATCTCAATTCTGGAAAGAGAAACTTAGTTCTTGTCGTGTACTAACAACCTTATTTTTGGAGGAGTGTAGTCAAAAGATACCAGAAAATGCTGGTTGTATTGTGTATTTGCTATGGACTCTGTTTAAGAAACTACCTTAAATTACAGGAATAATTGATCGCCTTGGACAACTTAATAATATAATGCACATGAAGGAAGAGAACCTTAAAATGAGACACCAAGACACTCACTCTGCTCTTATGTGGCTAAGAAAGAACAAAGACAAGTTTAAAAAAAAAACTTGTGAACCCATGATGCTTGAAGTAAGGAGATTTACTTGCATACCGCTCTTTTAATGGTTAAATTATTTATGTCTTGTAACACTTCATGAATGACAAGAAGATTTTTAAGACACATCTTGGAATGTCCTGCCAAGTATATGCAGGATACTGAGAATTCCATAGGCAATGTAGTAATTGAGTTAGGAATGGAAATGGAATGGCAACTTTCCTCCTCAAGAACATGCCTATTGCAGGTTTCCTTTAAGGTGCATCCAGTTATTATCCAGTCTTACTACTTAAGACTAAGTAGTTCTTAGTTGCTGCTTAAAAAAGCAGTGGTAGTTGCCACCTGAGTATCTCCCCTTACCGCACAACCTGCTCAGCTGTGGTTACTTCTCTCTGTGATTGATTGGTGGGTGGTTTGTTTTTTGTTTGCTCTACCCAGCCATCTAGACACATGGAAATCTATGGATAATTTTGTTTTGTGTTTTGGTTTGGTTTAATAGCTGTTGTACTAGGTAGGAATAGCAGGGCTAAATTTTCAAAGAGAAAATTACTTTTTTTGTGCATTCCTCCTCTTGCAATATATGCTCTATGTAATGTGAAGAGGCTAAAGATCTCCAGTTGCACTTATTTTCAAAATTGCAAATTTACTTAAAAATGTATTGCTACAATTTAAATTAGTATATTAGAATATTTATATACAAGTTCTTACGCTTTGTACATGTATTAAGATTGCTCAAAATTACTTTCATTTAGAATAGAATCCCAAGTATTTATTGTTGGTAGCAGAACTTTGAATTCTTCCTGAAAGACTGCCTCAAGATAATTTTACAAATGCCTTGATAAGGATGTCTTTACTTTTACTTAAGGCCTCATTAACCTCTGTAACATCAATTGATGTTTGAATTTGTTTTCTCTTTGTTGAGGTGTAACCTCAAGCCAGCAGTCCAGCCCCAGGTAGCTGCTCACTCACTGCCCCACCTGCAGAATTGGGTGGAGAATCAGGAGAGCAAAAGCTTAGACAACTCCTGGGGTCAGATAGAGACAATGTAGTAGGTAAAGCAAAAGCCATGCGCGTGAGGAAAGCAAAACAAGGAATTGAGTCACTGCTTCCCATGGGCAGAAAGGTGTTCAGCCATTTCCAGGGGAGAAGGGCCTCATCATGCATGATAGTGACTTGATGTCCTGATTTTGGCCAAGGGCAGGGTTAAATTTTTTGCTATGCTTGAGAGAATCTGTGGCTGAGGCGATGTGGCTAGGCCCTTATTTGTTCCGTACCACGTCACCTCATCGCATAGGTTTGTGGAAAGGGGCTCTTGCTTTTGAGAATGCATCCCTTTCAGGCTGGGAGAAGTTGTGGTCAGGGCCTTTCAGTGTGTATTGTTAGTCTTACGCCTTTAGTTACTTAAATTGTTGCAGTTGCTGGTTGCTTTCTTATCTTATTGCTATTTCCAGTAAATTGTTCTTACCTCAACCCAAGATTTTCCCCTTTTTTGCCTCCAGTTCTCAACTCCATCCTGCTGAAGCAGGAGGCAGGGAGGGGACATGCAGAGCGAGCAGTGGTGTGGTTTTAGTGGGCCTTCTAAATTGAAGAATACCGTCCCTGAACTATGACATTTGGAAAGCCATCACTCCAAATATCCTTCTCCTCCCCTCATGTTATGTACTGAGCATGCTGATCTGGAATATCCCTTTGGTCAGTTTGGGTCACCTGTTCTGGCTCTGTTTCCTCTCAGTCTCCCATGCACCCCTACCGTACCACTGTGGCAGCACAAGAAGCAGAAAAGGCCTTGGCTCTATCAGAAATAACAACTCTCTTTGTATTGTGAACCCTCTCTTCAGCACAAATCCAAAACACAGCCCCATACTAGCCACTGTGGAGAAAATTAACTCTACCTCAGCCAAAACCAGTAGGCTTTGTTGTCATGTAAATTAATCTCATGTTCTTAAAATTTCAAAGCTTTCAGATTGCTGTTAACTGTACCTAAACTTTGGCCATCTTGAGATTGTTAAATTGTGTAGTTTCATGTAATTTTGCCTTTGTGTGTCATGTATAGTGACACAATGTCTAATTACTAGTGAAAGTTAACTGAAAATCACACACATCAGCCTTTCATTCAGATTCGGAAAACTTAATCCATTTTAAGGGTGTGGGTTTTTTTCTTAGGAGTTCAAAGACTCAGTTTGAGAAATGTTGTGTTTTCTGTTGCTTTACTAGGGCTGGAGCAGAGCCATTGGACATGAGATGAGGGTGGTTGCAATTGTAAGGTCAGGATGGAGCAGAGGAGGGAGAAAGTGGTACGGTGAGAGATGATGATAACTTTGAGAGTTCTGAAAAAGGATACGGATGACTAAAAATTAAGCACAATGACCTTTGACTTAAAATAACTTTCCTCCCGTGAGAACTGGTTGCAAAAAAGGCAGAGAATATGTTTTTAAAGACACTGTTCTTGTTTTCATTAAGTGTAGATGTGGATATCATCTTGACTATTTTAAATGTTTTTGGGGTGGTAAGTCCTATTGTACTAAATCACTTCCTCATTACCTTTCTTTATTAGATCAATGTGAAAGACAGCAGACATGCTAAATACATTGAAAATCACATTTCTGGCAATGATATAAGGGCTTTCGTTTTTGAGTGTCAAGAAGATATGGAAACATTTCTGGTGGAGGCAAGTTGGCACCAATTTTAAAACTTTATTAAGTACTCAAGTAGGAGCCCTGAACTTGGGAGTCTCTCAAGTAAATCTGTATCTCAGTGATGGATGTCTGCATCATAACAAGTTGATAATGCAAAGTATTCAAAGATTTTCTTCAGAATTAAGGTTTTCTTAAAGCTTAGCCTAACTGGAGGGATGCAGGAATATTAAGAAAATGTGATTTTTAGATTGTCTTCCTTGGCAAGGCAGTAATCACTTAAGCGGAAAATACTGTGTACAAGAAAATGGCTAGAGCAGAAATCTGCAAATTTAGTACCAAAATTTTCCAGTGCCCTTTGACTGAGGAGGCAAGAGAGCATCTTTTGTGACATGCAGTGATCCAAGCAGCAAATCAAGCTTGTATTTTCTTAATACTGCTGTCTCCTGAATCAGTGAGGCAATTGTTCCTTTTGAAAGTCAGGCAGGTGATGCAGGAGGGAAAAGCCAGAAGACACAGTATTAAACTGTCACAATGCTTCCCAACTACAGTCCGCACAACAGTGTATTTAGTGTCAAATTGTCCTGCAATTTTTGAGGACTCATCTGCCTTTCACAGAAGCTAATCACTTTTGTATACCTGAACGACAGTGGTGATATCTCAGGTTTTAGGGTCTTATCTTGCTTGTGTGGTTGTGGAACTCAGTTCTTCAAGGCTGCTTTAATGAGCTCAACTGGTCTTTCATTTATATGATTAGCTCTTTAGAGTGAGCACTTGGCTCTGGATTTCTTTAATTTCTTTTATTTTCTCTAGCACATAGTGTTCTCAGAGACATCAATAGAGTTAGCTTTTAGAGATCTTGATTATTCCTGAGCCAGAGTAAATTTGTGAGTTCTTCCAGAAGTCATCAGTTTAAAATAATTCTGACTCTGTGAATCAATAATTAATATTTTATTTGCATATAGTGAATTTTTCTGGTCTTTACCAAATAATCTAATATAATCTAAATATAGGTGCGTGATCATCAGAAACTAAGAGTGAATGCTGTATGTGCACCTGATCGTTCATGTGCTGAAAATTTACCTTCAAGACCTATTGAAGAATTATAGTATGTATCTGATTATATTGGGGAAATGGTTTTAAATGCAGTGGGTGTGTTCTGTTGTTATATATTTGAATTTTCTGTGCAAGTCAAACTTTCACCAGTTCAGTTCTGGGTTAGTGAGACTTCTTTCTGACCCTTCACTAACTTCAACTTGCTTACCTGCTGAATTTGATTTGTGATGCTTGCTTTTTTTGTCTCTTCTTCAGCCAATATGGATTTTACTCATATTTACGAGAGTTATTTGATGCTCCTCATCCTGTGATGAGTTACCTTTGTTCCCAGTACCGTGTTCATGATGTTCCTGTGGGAACTGAGAAGACCAGAGAAATAATTGAAAGGGTAAGGTAGATGAAGAAGCACAAATGCACCTGTGGTGTGGAGTTTTATTTTGGAAACTATTGGCAAGTAAATGTGAAGAATGCAAAAAATTGCTTTAGCAATTCTATTTATCGTTTTTATTTGCCCTGTAGAAGTGGGAACACTTCATTATGGGCTAACATATTGCAAGACATTTTTAAAAATTCAGTCACCCTAATATAGTACTTTACAGAAAGTTAAATGTATCTTTCACCTATACCAGTTCCAAGTCAGAATCCTGGTTTTGGCCAAGGACAAGGTTGACTTTTTGCAGTAGCC
This sequence comes from Vireo altiloquus, assembly GCA_013396875.1. Lineage (NCBI taxonomy): Eukaryota > Metazoa > Chordata > Aves > Passeriformes > Vireonidae > Vireo > Vireo altiloquus. The sequence continues at coordinate 138,061 of VZRF01010591.1, forward strand.
CATAGGGGGAGTGGCTGAATAATCAATGTGCCAGGTCTCCACATATTTATATATTGACCATAGCCCCCATACCACAGGGGCTTTACCTGCTTGATTGCAGTGCATGTTTCAAAGTTACAGATAACTTGGACATAGTGTCCATGGTTAAGTGCACCCCTTGATCACCAGCGGCTGTGCCCGCTCTCACCTGCTGCAAAAAGTGGACCCTGTCCTTGGCTGAAACTGGGACAGTTGTGAACCACAGTCTGAGCTGTAAAGTAAACATTGTTTACTAAACCTTATTGACAGAATATAACTGCTGCATGTACAAACTGAAAAACATTTTTAGTCAAATATACCTTATCCTATGGAGGCTTTTTGCTGTTCTGGTTTACTGGACCTCTTTTCTCTTTATTTATCTTGAATTATGGTAAGTCTTTGGTTATTTATAATATCCTTTCTGACATGAGTCATTTAAAACTAGCAACTCTGGTATTTTTATACCTTATATTTTCCTACAGATGCATTTGCTTGACTAATAAATTACAGCTCACTTTAGAGTTTCATCTATTTATTCTTGAGTACTTTGTTTCTTTGTTACACAGAGTACATGTGTAACACGTTTCATATCTGAAACAAATACAATCCTTGCTCACAATGCAGTACAAATACTAACAGTGTTTTTATTGATGTTTGTAATATTTGAACAATCAGGCCTGTTTAATTAGTTATGGTGACATACTCTGACAGTATCTCAACAGTTCTGAATTACAAGTATAATGCTGCATTAAACTTAGCATCTTTTTGCAAAGGTTGTTAATAAGTCTTGCATAAGCTGAAGTTTTTTACTGGGAATTTTATCAAGTTTATTCCTTGTTCTGAAAAGTATTACCTTAAGTAATGCTTTTGTCAGATTAATGTTTTTCTGTATTTCTTAGGTCATACAGGAAACCAATCTGAGGCAAATGTACACAGCAGAAGAAAAATATGTTATTAAAGTATCTGCTTATACAAAACAAAGCCTCTCTAGTAACACGTGCTTGAAGGAGGCACAGTTTCTCAGTATTTCAGTGAATACAGATGAAAGAGGACAGTTGGAAAACCAGCAACAGGTAGAAATGTATTTCTGTAACTATATGTTGTGAGCTACTACCTATTTTATCATGCATTAAGCAGAGCCTACTGGCATATGTTAGTATGGTATGTAGTAAGAATGCTAGTGGTGTTTGTTCTTTTATTTCAGGACATCAATAATATGTTAAAGTCATTGGATGCACGTTTGACTGCACTGTTTGACAGACAGAAACTTCTGGAACACAAAGACAATAAGCTCAGGCAAGAGAAGAAGGAACTTCTAGAGAGAGGAAACCGAAGGAGACAGTTGGAATCAAAAATTGGTGTGAAGTATGATAGGTAGGAAACAAGCTATGTTACTTAAGAAAATGAACCATTTGAAAAGCAAAGATATTTTTGATTTCTCTTACTGCAGCGTGCTTTTACCTTTAAAAAGTAACCAGTAGTCGAGCATCAAATACAGGTGATAATCAAGATAAGGAACGTGTTTAGAAATTACAACAGTAATTTGCAATAATAATAATAATAATAATGCAACATGTACCAATGTTCCAGATAATTTTCTGTAATAAAATCGTAGGATTACAGTTAGACATCACTGCATGTATTTACTCAAATATTAGGTTATTGTTCTGATTTTGTAGCAAGTGTCTAGATTATACCTTAAAGTTCATAAATGGTACTAATTAAGCATGTCAGGGACTGAGTTGGACCCCAATTGTCCATAGTATTTTTCATTACGTATTTTTTGGTTTTGTGGATGTCTGCAATTACTTTTTCTGTTACTCTTTGTCAAAAGGCAGAATCTGAGCATGGTTCAACAGGTATTCCATTTAAGCTCACACTCCGAGAAGGCAGTGTAGACAGTATTAACATCCGGTCTGGATCTTTCTTGTTTCAACTTAGGAGCACTATCTGTCAATTCTTCTACTATGCACCTCATAAGAAAGCTTTTTTCCATCCTGTCAGTGGTTTCCATGGTGGAATGATACTGGGCTTTTGTTATTAGTCTCTTGTCTATAGTGATCAAATGGAGCACCCTCAACCTGTGCTGTAGAGCCTGTGCTGCAGCCCCTGACCATTGTGGTTTCTGTCTAAGTTTGTTCCCAGTTGTTGAGGTTTGGCACAGTGGTCCAAACTTGCAGTGCTGAACAGAGAGGAAAAATCACTCATCCTGCCTGTACTTCCTCTCATACAGCCAAGGACCATGTTTGCTGCCAGGGTGCACTGCTTGCTTACGCACAGCTCACTGTCCACCAACACCTCAAGCCCTTCCCTGCAGATCTTTGCTGCAGCCAATCTGTCCTGAGCCTGTATCACTGCCAGACTCACTGTCTTCCCAGGACAGGACTCTGCATTTGTCCTTGCTGAATCTCAGGAACCTTTTGTCTACCCCTTTTCCAGCTTCAGTAGACCTCTGAACTGCAAGCCTATTGCTCCCCCCAGTTCAGTGTCCAAAAACTTGACAACAGGGCCTTCTCTCTGCTCTTCCATGTCTCTGGCAGGAGTGTTAAAAAGGATAGGCCCCAGAGCATAATCCTTGGCATTGACTTCTGGGCAAGATGCAACAAACCAAGAGTGACCATAGAACCACGTTATTTGACCTATTTAGTCTTCAATTAATCCAGATTTTGGTCTAAAAATTCAATGCAAGAATAGTATGGGACACAGCACTGAAAAAATTAGATAAGTGAGTCTGGATCCAGCAGACTGAGAGGAAGATGGAGCTGATGCAGGGTAATGCTCCCACATGTATCCAGTAGTGAGGCTAAGCCTAGCTTCCTGCTAGACACACACAGAACACATCTAAACAGCGTATGTGTATGTAGTTACACATAGCACGGTGGGCACACAGAGAAATTGGACAAATGCAGCACTGGTGGCTGCCTCTGTCTGAGCAGGATGGGGTTACCCCAGTGCAGTGTCTGTGCACATCTGCGAGCAATGTGGATCCCATTGGCAGCTGGTTCCAGACACAGACTCTGCACAGTAACTACCCCTGGACCTCCATCTCCTGAACTGCTGGTACCTGGAAATGCAAACCCCTGAGGCTGTAGCCCTGCTTCTGTTGGCCTGTACATACTGCCTCCCTCACTTGTGTGTGCCTGTGTGCTGAACTGACTGTGACTCCCTTCTGTAGTCCTCATCTCAGAGATCTGTGGGAAATACATATGTACAGAGGTAGCCATGACTCCCCCAGTCTGCACCCCATAGCCAATACCCCTGTCATCTTACCCATAAATACATACACATGGCAGCAGTCTGTATCAGCCAGGCTGGTCCCTCCAATAGCCTTTTCAACCTGTGGTGTCACCCTGAGTTACCTGCATACCCTCTTGGCTCCCAGGCCACTTGCTGTCTATTGTGGCTTGGTCTTTATTAGGGATCAAACACTCTCTTGCACACATGTACTGTGGTGCTGGCACCATGGATGATTGCATTGTCCCGCTCCAGTGGCTGTCACTTAGGTACCCTCACTCTGATCTCTCCAGCCAGGTACAGCCATCACAGACAGGTAGGCTTCCCTTCTGACTTGTAATTTGACTATTGTTGCTTGTACTTAGACTTCCGCACACAAAAGTGCTGTGGTGGGCCTGGGTGTAGCCAAGATGTAGGATATTATTTGGGCTTCTGCCAGCTTCTTTTGTCTCTCTTTTATGTGTGTTCTGGTGAGCTTTTATCAGGTACCCTAACAGAAAGCTATAATTGACATAAGCGGCAACCCCTTGATCTTCTGTCACCTCACTGTTTTACAGTTGGGTTTATGAGGTCTTGCATGCCCTTCATAAATACTTGCTGAGTCTCCATGATCACCTTTTGTGTTATGCCCCTGAATTGCTTTCTGAGGGGATTTGGGTGGGATCTGGCAGACCCGCTGCAGCTCTACCTTGGAGAGAAGCTACTGAGATAAAGAGGGTTGCACAATTGCCCTGTCCAGACCCCTGGATAAGAAGCAAACTTTTAGTTATGGCGAGGAAAAAGAGGCCCACAATTCTTTGGGGGATATTATGTAGATTTGTTGGAACCCATTGGCTTGTACCCCCTCACACCCACCTCTGTAACCCTATAAGAACCTCTGTATTCTCCCCAGACTCCAGGGATTTCTTGTCCCTGGCTTCCCTTCGCTGGATACTTTGCAATAGTTACCTCCTGCGGAATAGCCATGGGAGCCCCTCTCTCTCTCCTCCCCATGCTGGCTAAGGGGGCTGCTTTGCACGGCCAAATCACTCTGAGAGCTGAAATCACTAAAGAGCTGACTGCCCGCCGTGGCTATCACTCCCTGCAGAGGCACCCCCCTGGCAGCCGAGGGAAAAGCTGCTGGCTCCCTAGAAGGCATTCTCCAAGGAGAGTCCCTCTCTGGGGTGGTCCTGGCTACTCTGGCCCCAACCCGGCTGCCGCAAGAGACTTGCTCCACAATTCTCCCAGGGATCAAAGTGAGAATGATCAATTTGTAGTTTCCTGTATCATCCTCTTGGCCTGTTTAGCAGTTTTGGAAGATCTCTGAATGCTTTGCAGCCCACTAAAAATCTTGGTTCCTTTTACATGTTTTGAAGGTCTAAAACAAGTGAGAATTCTGTTTCTCTGTACTAAGATGAGAATATCGAAATTTTTTTGGCTAGAGTATGTAGCAAGAATTAAGTAGACTTCCTGTAACTCTCCTGTGTTGTATTATTGCAAAGAACTATCAGAAGAAGAAAAATACCATTCCTTACGCTGATTTTTTTTTTCATTTCTCTAATTTGAAGTTTCCTTTACAGAAGTAAAGGCCTATGCTTGCTTAGTGATGCTGTTAGTAGCCAAAATGGAGTTTCTTTAACTGTTATTTTTTTGTCTTTTGTATTTCTTTGGCTTGAAGCGCATAGGTTGGGAATGCCTCTAATGTGTTTGGAATGTTTACAAATTCATATTCTTGCTAACTGTTGGTTCATCATCAAGTTTAAGAATTTTTGTATTTTTAGTATAATTTATTTTTAATCACTATTAATCAAATATTGCTTCCTCCCATAGTTTAAGACAGCTGGAACAAGATGCTATTGACCTAGAAAAGGAGTTTCAACTGGCAAATGTAAAGATCAAAGAAATAAATAAACAGAAAGCAGAACTTGTTACTGAATTGATGCATCTCATGAAGGTATGTATTTTTAACTTGGTATGTGTTCTGTTGCGGCGAGGGAAAATTTGGATAGTTTAATATGAGTTAACAACAAGCTTTGATTTATTGATTAAGGTGCAGCATACTTACACAGTTCATAATAGGCTAATGCATATTCTGTAACTTAACTATTCTATTGGATATCTTTTTAACTGTGACTCCACCTTTAGTTTTCATTCCTGGTTACTTACATCCCCACTTTCCCACGCTCAGCTAACTGCAAGCTTCCTTATTAGTCTTATTTACTAGCTGTAGTGCAGGGCATCATGCCTCAGCCCCCCCCACTTCTCATATTGGCTGAGTCTGATGTTTCCCAGGCCCTGCTTAGCCATCAGAACAGGCCTAGTTATTTCTGTCAGCTAACCAATTCCCAGCTCTGTTCCACTTTTATGAAAAGTCCAATTCTTGTAATCTAGGTAGGAGGCATGCAACATTTGGATTTGTTACTGTCAATGTTTTCCAGCTAGCTTTCTTGAATCATTGAATAATCTTAGCTTTTTCCATTTTTCATCTCCTTTTAAATTTTTTTTCCAGTGTGCATTTCTGATAATTATTTTTAAATCACTTAAGAGAATTGGAAACAAATAAGCTTTTTCCTGTGTCCAAGTTCACACTGTAGAAGCTCTGTGTTGAAATGACACGTAGTAGAGATCTCAGACCTTTGCTTACCATTGTGGTCAGATGCTAGCACTCTCACAATTTTATCTTGTAGGTCCCCTAAGTCTACAATTGAAACCTTATCCTCTCTTTCATTACGGGAGAGGATTTCTTTGTATTTATATGCTGATCATGAAAAACTGTGTAAACAGTTGCTTTCAATGCCCCATATCCATAGCTATGCTTCGGACAGTAAAGAATCTGTTGCTGGTTTTGAAGCCTCTAGACTGTTTGTGAGGCTGACTTGTTTGAAAAAAACCCAAACATTTTAATGTCAATGCTGTCAAATCAGGTTCTAGTGATCACTAAAGCCTGTTATATAACTTCCCAACCACAGCCTCATTTTGTTGTCATGAACTGTTTCAGTTAAGACATCAGATATAGGAGTTGCTTTGCATCTTGTCAATCCAACTGCGTTTTCATTACAAGATTCATATGTCTTCTGTGTTTATTTTTTGACCTTTTTCCATCTCTGTGACATGTGACATCCACCAAAACCCACCTGTTGGATTCTTCTCTCTGAGAAACAATTGAGATGGCCTTGGCTTTTCTTTTATTTCACATATTGGTATATAGTGAAGGGAAAGAGAATGGGGGGAGGGAAGGTTGATGTAAAATTGTGAGTTGAAAGTGTGTGTATATATCTACATATATGTATTTATATATATTTGGTTGAAATTATATATATATATGTATGGATACACACTTAGAAGTACATGAGGACTATACATCTTGGAACTTAGGTCACCACTTTTTAATTGAATTTGATAGCAGTATTGATGAGCTGACCACAGTGTGGTGGAAGGATGAGTACATGACTGGAAGGATGAGTAGTTTCTAAATCCCAGTAGTGATTATATCAGTGTTGAGTCTGGTAAAAAAAAAACCCTGCTCTGTTTTCCTATGTGTAGAGGATCATACCACTGAATGTCATCAAAGTAGCTTTGGCTCTTCAGATGACCAGAATGACTGCTGAGAAGAACAGACTACGATCAGAGCACAAAGCAGGAACTATACAGCTAAGAGCTGCACAGGTAACAATATTTATGAATACCTGGGTATCTGGTGTGAAAACATCTCACTGGGAAGCCTTTATGGAGTTGAAAAGGATGTTTTTGTGTCTTTGTTTAGAAATGGGTGTTAGAACTGCTAAATATTTAGCCTTGATTTCTGTAGTTTGACTTCAGCCTCTTCATTTAAAGCAGAATAGAGGCTTTGCCATCCTCAATTAAGACAGCCAAGCTGCTGTGAAAATGTGCCAAAAGTCATCTTATCCTGGATCTTTTTATTATAATGAAAAGTGTGTAAAAAGGCCAGCTGTTACTTGAAAGATTATTTTTCTTCTGTGTCTGTCCGTGAACAAGTAGCTCCAAACCACATGTGAAGTACAAGCTCAAGATGAACCAGCAGCACAACAGAGCTATTTTACCTGTCTTTCATAGCTCATTTCTTCATACTGTAATTAAATGCCTTTTTTGGAGGACAGAAAAGAGGCTGAATGGTCCTTCTCTTGGTAGATCATATTAGGAAGCTATGCTGTGTTCAGGTAAAAAGTCTGAGGAGTTAGTTCCACAGCAAGTACACATTTCTAAGAGCTGAGGGTGCTGTCATTGCACATGGATTGCTGCAAAGGTACATTTTTGTATTTGTGTAGTAGTACAATCTTTCAATGCACTGGGGAATAAACTGTTAAAGAAAAGGGCAGTAAGGTGAGGTTTTTTTACTTGTTTTGCAAGAGTCCAGTCAACTATAACCTACTAATTCAATTTGATCATAAAGATAAAAGTAAAAAAAAAAGCACCTTGAAAGATAGGAGATAGTTATTTTGCATGGACAGGTACTTCCAAAAAGAATGGCCTTAACATGCAGTTAGAAAACCACTTGAGTTATAGTTACCGTCACTTGCAGGAAAATTAGGCACAGGAGAACCCTTAAAGAGGAGCAGAGAGTAACTTGAAGACAGAGACAAATCCAGCATGTTACTTAGAAAACCACTGTTGCATAAGTTCTCACACATGATACTTTTTTTACTTAGTTTATCAAAGTTCGGTGAAAATCACTTAATTGCTGAAGCTCAGTAAGGAGTAAGAATGTGTTACAAAACCATGATCCTCATGTTAGTAACATGCATTGTCACTGGGAAATTCATTTAATGTTTTTAGTTGTCTCCTAACATATCTTCATCGTTTAGGGAGTAGCTTGGGCTGGTACATACTTAGATGTCTGGTCAGATCAATAGGCGGGATTTGTGATTTGTAACGTTCTGATAATTCTTAAAAATAGCCTCCTTCCTAGTAAAAGATGTGTATGAGTCAAGTGGAGTCCCACTGAGGCTCCCTCAGGAAATTAACAGGAACATTAGCACTGCCATGTACTTTTTAATATATAGAAGGATTAAGGAATCAAAACTTGTGTGTTTTTATTTATCTAAATTTTATTTTGCATATGGCCATTGACAGAAAACTGGCAAAGTTTATTGAAAATTGAAACTTGGCTTGTTGAACTGTCAGTGCATTTATTCTACTTACCTTAGCTTGGATCAAGCGTATTCAGCATTGAATCTGTTTCAGATTTTAAGGGCCTCCAGATCAACTTGCAATTGAGTATTGAGATTCCCTATTTCAGATGATTCAGAATTGGTTTGGGCTCTGGAAATGATCAAACACATAGTATTTACACTTCTTGTATTAAAAAAGTCTGGGTGCCTCTCATGGGATCTTTTGCCTTCTTTATAATGTCGAAACATTTCAGATGAAGCCGGTTGACTTTTAAATTTGTAGGATCCAAAATACTATTGCGGGGCAAATGCAGATACCCAGTGGAACATAACCATTGTGCTGTACAGTTGCATTTTTACTAATTCAGTATAACATTGAGATCTTTGCTGTAAAGAAAAGGAGGGACATCCTTCCTTTACTGTTTTATCTGTACAGCTCTGATGCCAGTCCTTGCTAGCCATATAACATTTCTCTCCTCTACAATGGACTTCATGAAGTGGAGGGGGTGATCTAAAAAATGCCTCTTCTAAAATTTTTCTTTCTGAAAACACAAGTGCAGTATAGAAACATACTTTTACAGTGTGTTTGTGGAGATCATGAAATGCTTCTCTGTAATGGACATATCTATTTCGTAGTGCTTGGTGGAGACAGAAGGAAGAAGAGGTTTTTTTGAGTTGATACGTGCTGAGAACAGCAACCTTAACTCTTGAGTGTGAGATGATCAGTAATGATCATACCCATTATTACTGCTTCTGTTTAGTAAGTAAAGATGAGTTACATTTCCAGAAGGAAATGAGAGTGACTATCAGTATCTGTGTTCTGTATTTTAAAACTGTTAAACAAGCATTTCTCTAGCTGTATGATTTCCAAATTAAAACTGAATTTTTTTCACCACTGGAGGGCTCCTATATTTAGCTGAAGTACACAACAGTAAAACTTGGGAAGATAGCTCTTGAATCTACATGCACACTTCTAATTTGGGAGAAAATAAATTTAGCTATTTTAGAAGAACTTACTTTTGATCAGTTTACCATGGTATCTGTTGACTTGAGGCGCAGAGAGGTATAATGAGTTCTGTTAGTTTAAGCAATTTTTTTTGATATTTTAATAGTCTGGCTTCACCTGCTTTTTCTGCTTCAGATATGGTTTGTTGCTAGTGTTAACTCTGGAAATTCACAATAATATTAAAAAAAAAAGATTTTTTTTTAATATCTTTTAATATTTCTAACAGCAACGTTTTTGTGAACTGGATAATAAGAAGCAACTTCTTTATGAGAAGTGTGTGGAATTGATGAAAAAAGCGCGACAGGTCTGCGGATTGGGTCCGAATCAAGATTTTCCAAAAGAATTTCAAGTTGTATGTACAAAAAGAAAATTTCACATATCTCTTGAATTTCTAACTTCAGCAAAGAATAATTGTATACTTTTTATGAGAAGGCTCCCAGTAAAGGTTCACATGTACTTCTGTTACTGTCTTTAGCCTTTTAAAGCACTTTTAAAATAGTGCAAACCACTTTGTTTTGTGCACAGGAGAGAGAAAATGTGATCTGTGATTTCAATTGAAATCCACAGTGTTGTGTTCACAGAAATAAAAAGAGGCCATGTTTTTCTAGCTTCCTGCTCTAATGGAGCAACAAAAAAGAACTGAAGTCTCTGCTCAGCCACTTAGAAGAATTCATTTGTATGGCTTATCTAGCATAGTCCATGTCTTACACCAAATCTCTTGAGTATCTCTACCTGCACAACTTAGGCAACTAAGGAGCAACTAATTGTGTATCTTAGCTATGTAATAGCACTTCCAACCTTCATTCTCTGTCCAGGATAGTTAGTGAAAGAGTCTTGCTATGTTAAATTTTGATTATGTGACACCCTGATTAAAAGTAACAGAATAGTTTATGCTTTATCCATTTTTTTTTTTAAGAAAACTTGAGTCCTTCATTAGAATTGCTTTGTAACATATGCAATCCTTTGTCTTGTAGGCTTTTCAGACTCTTCCAAGCACTTTGGAGGAAATTGATGCTATTCTGAGCGAAGAGAAAACCAGGGCTTCCTGTTTCACAGGCCTCAGTCCTTCGGTATATTCACTGCTTTCCTTCCACCCTCTCTCTCTTCCCCTCTACTCACACTGTGCTTGCTTCCCACTCTGTGCTAGATCCCTTGGTATAATAACCTAGACAGCAGGAACAATGTGCTGTAAATGCCAGATTCTGCATCTATTCAGATTTCAAATAGGTTCTTTAAAAAAGGTGCCTTAAAAAAAAAAGTTGCCATAATCTGAGGCAAACAAAGCTTTAGAGTTTCTTTGCTTTAAAGCTAGAAATCTGTCTTGTTCAGTGTTCAGTGCAGTAGTCTGTGTAATTGTGTTTGAACAGTATTGATGCAGTGTGGTATTTTTACAGTCAAGGTAAGAATTGCCAAATATTTTGCTGATGGCTTGTTTTTTATTCTGGCAGGTTGTTGATGAATACAATAAGCAACTACAAGAAATACAGCAGTTGACAGAATATCTAGAGGAAAAGAAAAATGAGTTGAATAACTATAAGCAAAACATTTCACAGGTAATAGCTCAACTTATCACTTCTGTGTCATTATAATCCTCCATCATTGTAGGAAGGTATGTACAGAAATAGAGAGTATCATTTCAGATTGTCTCGAGTGTAAACTGAGATGTTAGCTTTGCTAATAACAATGTTTTTGCAATTTAAATGCTATCTCCAAGGGAAAATTCAATTCTTAAATTGATTTTACATGGATATGTCTACTTTTAGGTCAAAGAAAAGTGGCTAAGCCTCGTGAAAGTGATGATTGAACAAATTAATGGAAAGTTCAGTAGGTTCTTTAGTTCTATGCAGTGTGTTGGTGAAGTTGATCTTCATATGGAAAATGAGGTATGATTTTTTTGTATAACATTCATATTTTCTTGCATAATGTTTTGCTCATATATTGCTAGAAAAAAATAACAAGTTGTCATGTGGAGATATTATTTTTAAAAAAACACTGAACTTCTACTCAATGCTTCGGTGTTCTAGAACTAACTTATCAATCTCCTTGAAGGCGAGTCTTTATCCAGTTGCATAGGACTTCACCTCCCGACTTTTGGAATAGGCTTGCAACTTAGAGATCTGGGTTAGAAACATTGTATTTACGTAGCTGTTACTCAGATTTATGAAGTTCATGATCTAAATCTGCATATTTAGCCATTTTTTTTCCTCTGTTATCATCTAAATCTTCTATTATTAGACAATGAATTTATTTGGTTCTATATGTAGGTTCTACTGGAGTCTGGGGACATTCTGTCTATTCTGAAAGCAGCTGTCATTTGGCCCTGTTACCTTCTTGATAACCTTTATAGGTAGAGTTTACCTCTGGTAAAGTGTTTATAGCGTATATAGAAGAACTTGTGGAGAAATACTCAGTGCAATGAACAGGAGAGAGACATTTGGTATTTTGTTTTAAACTGATTGCTGGAATGATGGTTTCAAGACTTTCATGTATTAACACATAGACTACATTATAGTGAAAGTTAACACATAATAATTTTTAAATCATTTTTTGCTGTTGTAAATTACTCAAGCAGCTTTTCTTAAAACAGCAGTGGCAGTTATTACTCAGGGCAGAAGAGTGACTGGTAAGGCTCTTTATGTGAACTGCACAAAAAATGTTTACCTGGAGACCAGTAATATGAAACAGTCGAACATTAAAATGTAGACTTCTCTGGTCTTTTGATAATTACCTAGACAGATCTATATTACACCAAAAGTATCTTTTAGATTAAAGTATGTTGGGAGAGAGAACATAGAAGGAATAGTAAAGCAGTTTAAAAGCAAAAGGAGTCTGGAGTGCCTTTCTGAATCTCTTCTTTGGAAGGTCTTGCTTTTCTGTAGCAAGAATGTTTCACAAACAGTTTCAAGAGATTAACTAGTGGTACTGTGCTAGTGAGTAAAACTTCTTTCCTCAAGGGATAAGTAGTTACACTCCAGAAGGGTGGATAATCTGTTCTTGAGTTTGTATTCCTTGCCCTTCTCTGCAGGACAATCTTTTGTCTCACCTGTAGATATGAAGAGAGACACTTTTGAGGTAGAATTACTTTTTATTAGAAATAGTTCTGTGACACTGAAGTTCGAGCCTCTGTTAGTCTTCTTTGTAGGAATTTTGAGATCTGTGGATATTCTTGGTGACACTACCTACTGTCACTATTGGATAATAGGAGGAATTGGACATTAGGAGGAATATCTTCACAGGGAGGGTGATTAAACATGGAATGAACTGAGGAGGGAGGTGATGGAATCACCATCCTTGGAGGTGCTTAAAGAATGACAGGGCACTTAGTGCCATGGTCTATTTGACAGGTTGGTGTTCAGTCATAGGTTGGATTCTGATCTCAGAAACTCTTTCCAACCTAATTGATTCTGTGATTCTCTGTGAAATGCTTCACTGGGTTCTTCCTTAACATCCTAGCAGAAGCCTCTGTAATGATTTTTTCCTTGGTAACATTTAGTAGCCAGAATTTGGCTTGCTAGCCATGATAACCCTCGCATTACTTGATTCACCACAAGGAGTTTTGAGCATCATTTTTGTCAGGTTTTGGAATGTCTGTCAGTTATACAAACTGGCATTCCAAATAGTCTGGTAGTAGTCAAGGTCTGCCTGATACCATCATGGCTGTTCGACATGAATCTTTTTTACTTGGTTTTGCTAAACTGTATCTTGTTAATTTTTTCAAACCTAGTTTCAGTCTGTGCCAATGCATCTGAAATTACAGTGGGCCTAGAGACCTTAGATTCTGGGTTTTATTTCTCCTTACATGAAGTTGTAGTCAGAAAAACTCACAGAATCACAGATATCTAAGTTGGAAGGACCCACAAGGATCATCGAGTCCAGCTCTTAAGTAAATGGCCCATACAGGGATTGAATCCCACAGCTTTGGTGTTGTTAGCATCATGGTCTGACCAATCAAGCTGACTCAGTGGCCACTGAACACAATTCCAGGAATAATAGAGAGTACTCTGAAGATCTCTTTTTTGTCTTAAGCATTGAATACATTTCCTTGCATGATCCTTCTTTTGGACCATATCTGTTACCCTGATACCTTGCTGAGGCTGCTGACAAGTTTCACTTTCCTGTTAAAGGAAAGCCATGGTTGGAATCCTTGTGTGTGGTTTTCCTGTTGAGGTATAAAAAGGAAATGGCTGTCCTGGTGGGTTTTGGTTTGCTTGCACTAGAAGAGGTTCAAATTGGTATTCAACCTGTGCACACACACCATTACTCCACTGTTCCAGTTCACAGTATCCTAAGGCATTTTTTTTCCGATTAATGGGATTTATAAGGCATTGCTTTCTCCTTCTTCTAGCCAAGATTTTTATTTTCTTGTTGGTGTTCTTACTATGTATGAAGCCTTTCTTAACAGCAATTAACAAATCATAGTCATGGAGAGGGAATAGTATTGGAAATTCTCTAACAAAAGTAGCAAGGCTTAAGGAAAATAGATGAAACTGGATTAATATATTGATCTTAAGTTAAACCTGAGTAGTTGGTAGACCCGTGTACATTTGTATAAATGTCCTTTAGTTTGCACATCATCATAAAATAGGGTGTAGTACAAAGAAAATGAGTTTAACAGGTACTGGCTTTCACAGGAAGAGTACGAGAAGTATGGGATTCGCATTAGAGTCAAATTCCACAGTAGCACTGAACTTCATGAGTTGACTCCATATCATCAGAGTGGAGGTGAGAAAACTGTTTCCACTATGTTGTACCTGATGGCTCTGCAAGAACTCAACAGATGTCCTTTCAGGGTTGTTGATGAAATAAATCAGGTGAGAATCAATAGTGCAGTATTTCTCTTTCTATATACAGATGCTTATGATACAATGGAGAGAACAGACTTTTTTTTTTCTTTTCAGGGAATGGATCCAATAAATGAGAGAAGAGTTTTTGAAATGGTTGTGGAAACTGCTTGTAAAAAAAGGACATCTCAGTACTTCTTAATTACACCAAAGGTGTGTGGCAGAAAATGAAATAGGAAGCTTAAAGTGTAGGAGAATTGGACTTTGTGTGATAATATACCAATAAACACTGAATAACTTACCTCTGTTTTACCTAAGAACCTTGGATTAAAGGGTAACTGGGAGGATTTGTCCATTTTAAGGACAGCCAGGCAAGAATTCAGACAACTTAGACCAAAGTTTATCCCCTCAAAAACCGACTCTGGGGTTGTGGCCTCACTAGAGGTATCATATGTTAACCACCAGTGGACAGGGTTACCGTGGAAAAGGCTGTAAAAGCTAATGCCTCTAGCTATCAGAATTCACACTGTAGCAGAGACCAACTTCCAGGCAAGGCAGACGATGATACTGGAGGAGGAGCAGGCTAGTGCTGCTGATGTCAGAAGAACTAGAAGAGTCCCATATTATTAGCTGATTAGTTTTCCTGTATTAGTCTGAGACTTACAGGCTCAGAAGAGGTGAGATCTGTGCTCTGAGAGTGACCAGTTTGATTGAACTCTTCAGTCAAAATTTTAAAAAAGTTTGTTGACCTACTAGGCATGCAGTGATTCAATGTCAAGGCTTGAAATGGGTAAATAGGGTGGCTGTTCACCTGCACCATTAACAGACACTGATATTATGTTCAGGTTGATCCAAGACAAATTGAAACAGTAAAGGTTACTTGTACACCAGCAGTTAGAAGTGTGCTGGTTTTTATTAAGGTATCAGTTCTGTATCCCGTTACACCGTATTTTAGAAAATCTGGCTGGTATGTCCTGTTTTTTCAGGAAATAGCTATTGAAGGGTCTGAGTAAAGCCACCTCATAGCATTTACCTTACTGGAAAAAGACAGAAGGTAATGCTTCTTGTTCCTTCTGATCTTGCAGTATGCTTACCTCCGTGCAGTTTGGTCATTTCCTGACCACATTACTTCTTTGTTGTTCTGTGTTATCTATTCCTTTTTCTTGTGATTCCTCTCCTTATTGGATCACCTTTTCTGTGCACTCTTCTACTTAAAGAAAAGAACAGAGTGATTTGGATGTTGAAAGATAGATAACTAACTCTAATGCTTCCCAAATGTAAGGAGTTGTAGAAAATTACTGTTGGGGTCCAGAGTCTGTTTTAAAAGTTGAGTCTGTTGTCAAATTACTAAGAATAGAGACAGGGGAAAATTGAGTGTTCACAGCTAACCAGAAAGTTCAAAATAAAAATGAGAAAGCAGAAGTAAAAAAATTTCAGAAGTTGAAAAAAGCAAAAACAGTCAACATCGTGGTAAGAGGAAACTCAAGGACTATGTTGCAGCACTATTCAGCAGCAAGAATCAGTGTTAGGAAGAGGTGGCTGAAGATATTCTTTGTGCCTCCTTCCCTCTTCCCGCCTCCCCACAAAAAGGTGATCACCACAGTTAACATGGCAAGTTATAATGGCCTGTCACAAGAAAAATCAGTGAGAGAGCACATCATGTAAAGGTTTACCTGATGAGGGCGTTTGTGTGGGCTGCATTAGAGGATATTTAAAAGGCTGCAACAGGATAGGCAGAGAAGGCCAGACTGCTGTTTCATGGTTTACCTGCAGTTCCTGAGCCTACGCTATATGTCACCACTTACTAGAAAGCAAATGTGTAATCATCTACTAGAAAGTGTGACAGTTTGGATACAAGAAGAACTGCAACCCTTTTTTGTATGTCGACACCTCCCCTGGTTATATTTTTAATAAGCCGCAGAGGGGAGAGGTATAAATTAATACACAGTAAAGTTGATTAGGAATGTTGTATCCCGAATAGTTATGAATCATTGTCATAATGAGTAGATGAACTGAATATGTTCATAGAAGTGGGTTTGAAAAAGTATTTTTAATACCAATCTGTGGTGAAACAGATTGCATTTATTAAACATACAGATAATCACCATGTTGGAAGTTAGTCCTTTTTTCGCTGTAAAACGAGATTAGAATTCTAAATAATCTTAGATTAGGTAACTTTATTTGAAAACAGAATCCATTTCAGTACAGACAAACATAAAATTTGGTATTTAAGTGGAAAAAATCAGCAACAGCACCTGGTGTAAGGCATAAATCCCTAAATGGCTGGGGAGAGGTGAGTGGCAAGTTGAGCATCAGCTGAAGGTAAATTGTTCAATGTCATCCTGAGCACTGCTTGTAATCTACAGTTTGCTGGACATCTTTGTCTGCTGGGCTTGTGCCTGGCAAGGTTTGGATTATCATAAGTATTCAGTTTTGGCTGTTAAACTTCAGAAAGGTAGTACAGGGGCTGGAATTACTCCAAAAGATAGCAGTGCAACTTCTAGTAATTCTGATTGTTCTGAGTTTCCACTAATGGAAATAGCTCAGAGAAGGACAAGGCTAAAGAGAGACATAGATGTGCTTGGGTACAGTTACTATCCCCTGCCCTGGGGAAAAAAGGGAAAGACATTATTCTGTGCCCACAGTGGAATGGAGTTATTCTCTGGATACAGCAAAAAAGCAAGGGGATTGTTTGTAACAAGAAGGTACAGATTAGATATGAAGATTTTCTTCTAATGAGAATAGCGATGCATAGAAATTGGCTGAAGAATGAGTCCCTGTGAGGGGATTTCTAGGAAGAAATACACTTCATTTGTCAGGCTATAATCCTAGTATATTGATATTTTTGAGATCCAAGGTTTTACATACATCTTACTCACCTTTTTTAGATAATTTGACTTCGGTTTCTGTGTTTTTCATCAGCTCCTGCAGAATCTCACTTACAATGACAAGATGACTGTGCTGTTTGTCTACAATGGATCTTATATGCTGGAGACATACAAATGGAACATAAAGCACATGAGGAGACGACAACGGCGGCTTACAAGGATGACTGAATAGTGGTGTATAGCTATAGATACATAGTTCTACAGGAATATTTTATATATCTTTCTTGAAACATCTGGCTTTCAAGAATTCAGAAATTGTCAAAGAGGAAAACCTGAAAAGAATTGGTAATTGAGAGCATTTGTTCTTGAAACCTGCACAAATGTTTGACAGATTTGAAATGCATGATTTTCTTTTTAGGTCTTTCATGGTGGTCACTTTCTTCAAAGAACCTACTTTTCTCAATAGTAGGTTTAAATAAAAATTAAGTCTCTTTTTTTTTCCTATTCTATGAGTTCATGCAGTATCAGAAGTGCAGGTAATTTTTCTAGGTTATCCTGGACTTACTCTGTGACTGTTGTTTTTTAGAGGTTGGGGTTTTTTTCCCCAAAAATTGGAATTTGCTTTTGGTAAATAATTTTACTTTACCACAGATGTGGCTGTTACTCCATTTCACTATTGAAATGCAATTTTTAAAAATTAATTCAGGTGATCAATAGGAGTAGAATGGTTTGTAATGGTTTGTTTTGTAAAAATAAACCTGAAATCGATATAAAGAATATGATTCTGTGAATGTATTATTGTTGAATAAAAACTGTATCTCAAA
>VZRF01010591.1:156174-175702 GCA_013396875.1 Vireo altiloquus
AATTGCTTTTCAACAGAAAGCCATAAAAAATTTTAATAGAATGTTGCCCATAACTGTTAAGCATTTGGAAATGGAGGTTATCAATGGAATGTTGAATACCTAAAACAAGATCCTGATTTTTAAGTTAACTATTAAAAAAGTAAAATTCAACAATTCCATGTCTGGTTCGAGTGGGTATTTTTCTTATCAGCATCCTGGTAATGAACTTTGCTAGTGAAACTGGTATGTCAGGCTTTGATAATCGCATATTTGAAATAAAATAACCCACTACAAAATTTGAACTGGAATCTGGAAGGTTTTAGGTATTAAAGGATAAGAATTGTAATTGTTCTTTTGAATAGATAAATGAGCAGTAGAGAACCACTCATTCTTGTTACTGCAGGCCACTGTTGGTCAATGGAACTATCTGACAGTGAAATAAGTTCATGGAATAATTTCTATGATGATTAGTGTCCCAACACAAGTATTGAACAGAGGTGAGGGGGAAGCTTGGCACTCTATCTTGTCTGTAAATAACTGAGCCAGAATTACTTTCTTTACTTCTGACTCATTAAAACACAGTGTCCAGAATTACTTTTCCTAGGACTTGTTGTTCTGGAAGCATTTTTTTCCCCATACCTTGCTAATTAAGAATAAAACCATGGTTTGGTACACAATAATTTGGGAGAGAAAGGAGGTGTGGAAGGGAGTTAAATCCTCCTCTGCTCCAAGAAAAATTCTTGACCTGTCCCTACCTGAACATCTGAAAATCACATGATTGTTTCTATGCTATTGCACCCAGACTAGGCTTGCCAAAAGCTATGCTTCTATGAGGCTTATTGATCCAGTGTCCTTTGTATATTCCAATAGCCTGGGTGAAGGGCAGTTTTTTGTGGCAGGCGCTGATGTAGTAGTTGCTATACCTCATTTTACTTTGGTGCTACCTTCAGCCATTGACAAGGCTGAACTGCTAGGGAGAGGGGATGAAAGTGCAGAAATTAGGTATTTTTTAGCCACTGAAAGATTTTCAGTCCTGACTGTAGCAATGTTGACATCAGAGGCAGAAGTAACAGAGCACTGCTGGAGCCTACCCTACCAACCTCTCCTGTGGCTCAGCCCTTTCCCAGTGGTGCAATCCTCTGACACCAATTCCCATCTTCCTCCAAATTCCATCAGCTTTTCTTCACTATTCTGCTCCCCAGTTGCTCTTGGAAGTAATTCCCCAGTTACTCCCAGGAAGTAATTCCCAGTTGTCCAGTCTTTCTTCTGTTGATCTATTACTCCTGCTGTTACTTGGGAAGCCCCTGCTGCTTTTGTCCGGGAAGATAAGACTCCCAGCCAGTATCTACCTCAAAGGTGGTTTCTTCAGCAAGCTTGAGGCAGTGGCTTAAAAAGAGGAGATGGGCTATGATCGAAAATACAAAGGTTTAATAATGTGAAAATAAAAACCGAAAAGCAGCTGAGGTAAGCACCAGGGGGAGAAGTGAAAGTGCATTTGACTTTGGAAGTGGGGTGTATGAGGTTAGGTGGGTGGGATTACATGAAGCATTGTCCAGTGAGGATACAGGTATGGAAAACCTACATGTCAGGGGTCCAATAGGTCAGATGGTAGAGGTCTTGTGGGAGAACTATGCCAACGATGACTTGGGGAAGATGGAAAATTCTGGCTGTTATCTGTATTTGGAGGCTTCGATGTAAGAGAAACCTCTGCTTTTAGGAGGTGCACTGGTACACCCTGCGAGGCCAATGGGGTTTTTTTGACGGTTGTACTAGTTTTGGCTGGGATAATTGTCTTCATAGAAGCTTGTATAGGGTTATATTTTGGGTTTTTGACCACAACACTGTTGGTTACATAGGGATGTTTTAGCTACTGGTGGGTGGTGCTTACACTGCATTGGGGCGTTTTCTTGCCCCACTAACACAAGAAGTTTACAAAAAGCTGGGAGGGGACACAGGCAGGACAGCTGACCCAAACTGACCAAAGAGCTGTGTCATGCCTGTATGACACTGTCCTCAGCAGTAAAAGCTGGGGGAAAAAGGAGGGGTGTTGAGAGTTAAGTCTACTGAAGTAACTGCTGTGAGCAGTGGAGCCCTGTTTTTCTGGAGGAATAGCTGCACACTTGCCTGTTGATGGGAAATAATAGATGAATTCCTTGTTTTGCCTTGCTTGTGCACACAGCTTGTTCTTTCCCAATTAAGCTGTTTTTATCTCAACCCGCAAGTTTTCTCACTTTTACTATTTTGATTCTCTGACCCATCCCCCAGGGGAAGGGTGGCTGTGTGGCCCTGAGCTG
This sequence comes from Vireo altiloquus, assembly GCA_013396875.1. Taxonomy (NCBI): domain Eukaryota; kingdom Metazoa; phylum Chordata; class Aves; order Passeriformes; family Vireonidae; genus Vireo; species Vireo altiloquus. The sequence goes on from VZRF01010591.1 coordinate 158,448, forward strand.
CTGCCCAGAATTAACCCATGACAACAGTGTATGCTGGCCTCAAAACATGACATTACACCTGTCATTATTGCATCTGGAGCTGCAAAAGATCTTGGCTTGTTGTGTATTCATAGCAGAGCAAGTCACATGCTCTTAAAGTGTCCTCTTTGGGAAGCGTGATGATGAGAACATGGCAAGTTAGCTGGAAACAAATGACAGACTTCACTTTGTTGGGAATAAGGAACCACGCACAGCAGCAGACAAAGCTGATCTTGCAGGAAGCAAGGAGGGGAGAGATGGTAACTCAGAACATAGTGGCAGAAGATACTAAAGAGCCTTGGAAAAGGAACAGAGAGCAGAAGAGTGCCCAGGTAACATGTAACATGGATGGTTCAAAGTGTATCTGCATCATGTAATTTAAAGGGGAAAGATGTCCAATTCCCTGTTTCCAATTTGTAACCAAAGCCATAGACTGTGAACATTATGCAGCTTGACCTTAGCCACAACCCTTTAACAGTGGTTTACCTCAATTTGGGACACGTAATAGTTTTTTCATGGAAAATAATGGTTTTTTGGGATGGTTGGGTTTGGGGGGATTTTTTGTTGTTTTCTTTGTTTGGTTTGGTGGCTTGAGTTTTTTTTTTGCAGGGCTACTTGTTTGGTTGGTTTTCTTGTTGGTTTTCCTGAGGAGTTATATACACAGTGTAAATCCAAAGCAGATGATGAGTGCAAGAAGTGCAAAGGGACTTCTCAGACACCACCAAAGAATATCAGCCCCACTTTGTGCTCCTGCAGTGATGCTTAAAGGAACTCTTCAGGTGAAAAACCACTGATTTTACAGTGGGCCCCAGTGGCTGAGGAATCTGATTCTACTTTGTGTCTCCTTCTGAGCTTAACTGTCCTGTCCACAAAGGACTTCTCTGGTCAGAATTTTCATAGAATTTAAAATACACTTTTCTGTGTAAAATATCCTGGCTTTGTGCCAATATATTTAAAGTTATACAGTTGCCAGTGTGCATGCAATTCCCTAAGCAACAGTATGTCAGAAATCAGTATGTTCATGAAATCATTTCAGTATCTTATATTGGGAGGGCCCTTTATTTCATTTTGAATAAATTTACAGTAAGGCTGTCTCCCTTGAAATGTTTGTTTAAAAATGATACTCCTAAGAAGTATGGTTCATTAGATGTAAGAATTGAATGTAGTTCAGCTTCTAGATAGGATCTGGATTATTTTATGCAATCCAGGAAAGCAGAGGTAGTGATTTGCCACCAGCATTGCACAGGCTAATAATACAGTTGTGGTTTTCCCTTGTATTTTTTGACAGAGCAGCTATGCATGGCTTTTCATAGACCCTCAGAAAATGCTTTCTGCTTGGAAACACAGTTCAAGGCCACCAAAGTTGCCGAAGCAGTCATTAACAGCAGAAGAGCCCAAACCACTGTATGTGGTGCTTTTGGGAAGCTCTAATATACCTTACATCTGTGTCTTCTGAAACTCTTGCTGCTGTCTTTCTCACCCTGCCCAATAGCCAGAAGAGAAAGAAAAAGCCATTGAGAAAGTCCAAGATTTCTCTGTGCACCTTTTTAGGACTTTTTGGTGGAGTGGCTCTGATACTGTCTTTACTCTTTAGTATCTTTCTCCATGTGTTCTGAATTCCAGGAGGGCATGTTTGGATTTCGGAATGGAAAACTGCCCTTCTGTACTCAGTGATTCTCCTCGTGCCGTGGTTTACACACTCCCATTTCTTTTGTACCTTGTGTTTAGCTGTGCAGACACACAGGCATTATATGGCCTAAGAGGCAATGGACAGTATGAAACAGAGACTGATGGGGTTTGAGATGAAAAGTGATGTTTATCAACTATCAATTGAAAGTCACAAGCCAGTAAAAATAGAGCAACAGTTGTAGCAATTTAAAAAATACAGGCTAAAAGCAACAGGGACGCAAGCTCACTCCAAAAGCCATAGATGAGCCTGTAATCATACAGAAATAAATGTCTGCTAAGGATTAGAACTGATGGCAAGTTCTGAGAGTCAAGAACTGAGTCAAGATCTCTTTTTTGAAATAGGAAGATTTCTGCAATACCTGTGCAAGTGTTTGAGGTGGTGTTTCAGGCATCAGAGAGTTTCTCAGCTGAGCAGACTGTGGCAGTGAAAGTGTGGTAGCTGAGGATTTTTTGCCATTGGTAAAGCTTCCCCTTCTTTAGGGAGTCCCTTAAAGAGTACTTAAGTCCACTATTCTGACAATTGTGTGAATTTGCATTAAGTTACTGCTGATTAGCTTTTTTCAATGTGGCTGAGTGGTGTGAGGAGTTCAATCTGAAAGATGTTTTGTTTCCAAAGCAAAAGTCATTGAGAAAGTAGTGATGGTTACAGAGCTCTGATGCATAAATGAAACCTCACACACTCTTGAGCCCTGGAAGAGTGAGTGCTGAACAACATTGTGACAGACTCCTGTAGAGATCAAAATGATCCAGGTCACCCAGCAGGCAGATTCAGAAAGCCAGCCTTCCTTGTATGCGGCTTTCTGAACCACTCTACAGGGATTTAACTGGACTTTTAAGACATCTTGTGGCATGTTTCCTTTCTTTTTTCTTTGGTACACAAAAAAATGAAAATAGAGGAGACCCTCACAAGCGTGTAGAAATTGTGCTCTCAGAATCAGCAGGTCTGTCTTCACACTTCCCTGTGCCACTGCTGCCCACACCACTGCGGTGCACCCAAGTCTTTACATGATGTACCCATTCCTAGTCAAAATTTATACCACTCCTGGAGAGACCCCTCTGTACTACGTCTCGATGGTTAGAAATGTCCTTCTAAGGCCTTCTCTACACTAGGCAGATTTTGGTGGCTCGTCAAATTACAGCACTGAAACCAAATATTAAAAGGTTTAAGATGAAGATTGGTAAATTTGTGAAAAGTGTTCTATGATCAGATTGCAAGGGAATGAGGCCAATGGTACAGCCCTGTGTCCCTTATTCCTAAAATCAATGACAAGCTGAAAAAAGAAAACCTTATGCTGAGGATTTTTTATCTATCCTTTAGCCATCCAGCCCAAGAAGGGAAAACTCCAACTCAGCATCAAATCAAATCTGGAATCTACTTAAAAGTTTTGTTCCAGCTGTAGATGGCAATATTCCACCCATTTGTCCCTGCCTGCATTGCTGGAAGGTTACATGTCCCCTTGGGTCCAGGGCTCACCTTGTGGTCATACCCTAGCACCGTGCCCACGTACCAGGTTTAAGTTAGTTCCTGTAAGTGGTTGCTTTCAGTAGCTGTGATGTCAGTGACCATATGTGTCAGGGAGCTCTTTTATCTCCATACACCAGTGACCCCTCCAAAGCCATGGAAAGCTCAAGGCAGCAGTGTGGCTGCACAGGCCTGAAGCATCATTATGTCACTGAGCAGCTGGCACGGTGTGAGGCAGAGCACCACTCTGAGCTCAAAAGCCATGGAGCAATGAGAGACAGACTTCTTGGGAGCTGGAACATGCAGATGTTGGGACACATTTTCCTGAGTGCAAGTTGTGTCTGTCTCCCTGCTGTAGGTAGAAGGAATGCCTGGGAAGACACCCTGGAAAAGCAGAGAAACATGACCCAACCTAAATAATGACTACAACAATAAAACCTCTAAAGCTGGTTCACACACCACTCAAACTATGGATTTCATAATGTGCAGTATTTTTTTAGTAGTCATTCAGGCTGGTTTACATGACCACTGCTTGACTTGAGTAATTTAAGACAACATTTGTTTTTTTTATTCCTTTTTTCTTTATTTGGACAATATATATATACATATGTACAAAAAACATCTATGCCTACTTTTTTTTTATTTTCCTTTTTTTACAATTTCATGTGATTTACAAAACAGGACAGCAAAATAACTTATAAAGAATACGAATACTGTACAAAAATAAAACTGATTAAACTGTTGGGAGTTGGTATTTTACAGTGTTACAGATCACTGGTTTGTAAAACAGCATTTTGAAGTGTGTGTCCAGTCTGCTGTATGCTGGGCTGAGTCCATCTGCAAGCTGAAAATAGATCTGTAATGTCGGTCATGAAAAAAGTTCAAAAAGAAATATGTAATATAGCTATACCTTTAAATCCATGACTTCTCTATACTAATGGACTTTCTTAATCAAGGAGAGGAGCTGTCCTAACTTCAGCACTATTAAGTACTTCCAAAATAGTACAACAAGTACATACAGTATTAGAGAACCTGATTTTCCTTTTCTTTTCCAACACTTGCAACACTATTTAAAACTTAACATCAAGATGCAAGGAACTAACCTGCAGTTTGTTTTAGGTGTTAAAGCCATTGTTTGCTTTTACTGAAAGAAAAAAACCAAACCAAATTAACAAAACGGTAAAATGGAATCCCCAAACCTGATTATTCCTAATGCATTCTGTTAGTGGTTAATTAATCACATTAATGCTGTCTGTCCAATGCTGAAATACAGCTTACATTACTGTTTAGGAAGGGTTTTTCCAGAAACAGGATCTTGTCACTGGCAGTGGTGACATGTGCCTTGCATATATCCCCATTGTCCCATGGACTAAAGTACCTCCCACCTATTTCAGACTTTGCAGAAACGTTTCTTTAAGTGTGCATTCTACCCCAAATACACAACATGGAAACCATAAAGCTGGCCATTTACTTCCATATATCAGTTAAGCCTGGTAGCTAAGTGACTGAAACATTTATGTACTGATTTAGGAGCTGCTTATCAGCTGTAGCTTCCTGTTGTGGTTGATTGGATATGAGGATCTCTTGTATTTCACAGGATCAGGCTTTAATTTTCCAAGTGCTGCATTTGTCCCACAAAATGGCGACAATCCAGACTGCAGGATGGAGACTTAAAATCTCTTGATCTTCAGAGAGAAGAGCAAAGATGAACATAGATGCACCTTTGAATATCATTGGGCTGCTCGAGGCCCTGACCCTACTCCACAAGGCAGCATTAACATTACTGGTAAGCAGAACACTTTATGTATTTCTAGATCAATAGAAACACCAACAGTACCAGTTTTTATTACAAAGAACCTATGTCCCTATGACTCAATCTGAATACAAGAAATTAAAGTTTGGTTTCTAAAATAAATGTTTCAAAAAGCTGAAACGGAGGTAGAAAGTGTGCTTGGTTTCCTGATGTCTTCACTGAAGAAAACACATCCCTTTTTATTCCACAGACTGTTCAATATCCCCAATGCTTTAAAAGCAGTTCTCTTCACATAGACGAAATCTATCATGAACTACACAGGTAAAAACACAGTATGCAAACTGATTTCTAATGCTGAAAGCCATATACAACTGTAGAGGAAAACACTCTATTCTCCGAGTTAATTTTTTATGTTTGTTTCTAGGAAGCAAGCTTTTTACCAGATAAAACAATAAGATACTGTAATTGCAGGTGCGCTAACAAGATCTTCTATGTACAGAATTTTACAAGATGATCTAAATTCATCTGCAATGGAGACACTTTGGGTTTCAGTATAAATACTCACAAAATGAATTTGGCCCTAAGTATCTGTAATAGGGCTGCACCTCCCCTTCCTCTTCTTGAGGAAGGGTAAAAAACAAACAGAAGAATGTTTCTGAAAATAATGTGTAAACAGAATTCTTCTCCCCCTTATGCAGCTGAGGAGGGGAAAAAATATATTACTGATAACCTCCTAAATTTCATGCTTGTAACAAAAAAAAATTTGAAATATTTACTAATGACCACAGCTGAAAGTTTTCATTCAGTGATCTTTCTGCTCTTTTTAAAGATCAAGAAATAGCTTTAAAATAAAAGTAACATTACCTTTATCAGCATTTGACGTGCCATGCATGACACAGGTACAAAGTACCAAGAGAAGCTTATTTCATAAAGGAGTATTGCAAGACACCTTCTGTATTTCAAATTAGCTCATGATATTCCCCCATACTCCAGAGAAAGAGCAATCAAGAGATACAGGAGCCCTTCCAAAGTGCTCCTTACAGTAATTTTAGGTGTTTCCATTAGCAGAGTGCTCTTAAGGAAAGGTCTACTCTCTCCATAAACACACACAACTCCCATAGGACTCCAAGGGAGTTAGGCCATGGTATGAAGAGAATAAATCTTTAAGGCAAGTGTAGGAAGAAAAAAAGCCTTTTAAAAAGCAGCAGTTTGTAAAGATGGTAGCTGCTTTTTTGTTTGTGCACCCATTCAAACAAACCACAGCAGAATAAAGCACTGTTAGTGGAATTTCTATAATACAGTACTGTATTATTGACAAGTAAAGTATAGGATCATATGAGAGACATATGCTTCAGCTCCCACATGCCTGCCATATTTTCTAGGCTGACTTGTATTTTTCCACGTAAGTGAGTAACAGAGCTAAATACACACACAGTCAGAAAATTACTGAGCTCTTTATGGGGATTTTTTTTTTTGCTTTAAGTATCTTGAATCATACATGTTTTTACTGGAAAAGTCCAGCTTATATTCAAAAGTATAATATATTTAATACAAAGTAAAATTTAAAAGACCTATTTACTTTAATGGGCCTTATTGAGTATAAATTCACCTTATCTCAGTATATCAATCAGCTACTATTGGTAACATATGTAATGTTTCTCCTAATAGTCTCTCGAAGTGCAGGATCGCAGAAGATACACAGAAGTAAACCCACTTCTACAATGTGCTATGGAGTTTTTATCTGAGTTATTTATGTGACTCGGAAAGTGTTTTTACTTGACAGACTCTAAATACAAGCAGCATTACACTGTTCAACAAAACATGTTCATGACACAGCAATCACAAAGACTTTGGGGTCATGCTACTGTGGTGGCACAGGCCAGACCTCCCAGTCATATGTATGTACACCAGTATCAGTGCATTACATTAGAAGAGGTGGTTGCCTCTTTGCTGGCTGCCCCTTCCCTCCTCTCACCCCACAGTCCACTTGTTCCAGACTGTTGTTCTCAGCACAGGGCCAGGAGGTGGAAGACGGGGGAGGGCGATACTGAGTACTGATACTGAGTTGGGTTTTTTTAATGCCGGCTACATGTGCTTTTGGACAGCGAGGGTGACCGGCACCGCAGCAGATGCTCGTGCTCTGGAACCACTGCCTGCATCCTCCCCACAGCCTGCCTCTTCCCCACTCCTCCCCCAGGCCCAGCCCTGCCTTCACAAGGAGCTGCTGGAGCTGGACTTTTTGGATCGCTTGATCATGCTGGGGTGGAACTCGGTGTGGCGGCGGGCGTGCTTGGTCAGATGGTCGCTGCGCATGAACCGCTTCTCGCAGAGGGGGCAGCGGAACTGCTTCTCGCCAGTGTGGGTGCGGTAGTGCCGGGTCAGCTCATCGGAGCGCGAGAACTTCTTAAGGCAGTCGGGCCACGTGCAGGGGAATGGTCGCTCACCTGTGTGGAGAAAAGTACGACAAGAGATTTAGGGGGGCAGGGTAATGCAGATCAGCACATGCCAGCTTTGCTGAGGAGCCAGAGAACATGCTGCTGAGGGGAAAAAGCTGCTTTTGTTTCCTGCAATGTCTGTGGAGTTGTTGATAACTCACTTCATCAGGTTTCAGTCGCACCTCCAGTAGAAGCCAAAACCCCCTTCAAACACGTGAAACTCACATTCTAGTGCAGAACCTTACATGACCTGAAGACTGTCAAAACAACAGATGAGCTCTGCCTGTGCCTGTACGTTTTTCATGTTGGTCTCACTACAGTAGCTTGGGAAAGTAGTGCCAGAATTATTCCTCTGACACTTCCATTCTACTGAATTATTTGTAAGAGTTAGAAAATGATGAAAAAAAAAAAAATCCTTCACCTAGGACAAGTCATTCCAGCCTAGGAAGAGCTGAGTGGGGAGGCATCAGGGTGAACAGTGAAGCCTCACGGCTGCAAACATGCAGGGCAAAACTGCTGCACCTGCAGAGAGAAGTTCGATGCTCCCATCTCAGTCCTTCCCCTGGAAATACAAGGTGTTCCACAAGTATCAATCTCTTGGACAGCTGATTTGAAGAGAGGAAAAACACCTCATTAATCACACTGTATCAGAATAAATATTTGCTGTAATGATGAAGAACAAATCCAAACACCTTAACCTAAACCACACTGCACCTTTGCTTTTATAAAACAAGGGTGAAAGGATTGAAGAGCACTCTGTCATCTTCCTGGCACTCCACATCCCTACAGTTCACTTCTGCGGGTCGCACAGGCTTTGCCTTCAGGCACACACACAGTGCCTCTGGAGCAGCAAGGCTGACCCTAGTACACAGCGCAGATGGAAACTGAAGGTGTTAACACAAAAGCTTTCCACCACAGACACCATGCACTTCTGCTGTTCTGATGCCTTAATTTACTTTCTTCAGAGTCTCCTGAAGGGAATATAAATGGCAGCTCTGTGACAGCTATTTATAGTCAACCATGAAATATAAGAACTATCCCAGGAGATTTCCAGGTTGGAAGAGTTGGAAAGAAACTCTCCAACTCCAGCATTTCTTGGTACTGGGGGGTTTGGCACAACAGGTGAGCTCATTTTACATCCAAAAATCAACAAAAAAGGAGTAATTTACAAAGTGAGTCCTGGAGTTCTCCCCAGACACAACAGCAGACAAAAAACTACAGACTTGAATGAACAGCCCTGAAGCCAAGAGGACAATCAGCAGTAGATAGTATGGCAGAGTTGCAGGGAGGAGAAAGAAGGTGGGAAGGGGACTCACTGATGGCATCCAAAAGGCCAAGGAAAGATAACCCAGACCAGGTAAGCTGAGGTGTAGCTACACCATGGGCCCTGAAAGCTCGAGTGAGCCTCCCTGAATAAAGCAGCTTCTATCACCATTTGGGCTCCTGATTATTTGTGCTCCTTAACAGGCAGCTGCCCTATTCCAGACCAAGGAGTGTGCCACGGAGCTGAGCTGGATGAGTGAGACTTCATAGGTCACAGCAACCCTGTGGCTGCTCCCCCTGTGCTCTCCTCCTTCACCTCATGGCCTTGCTGGTCCTCAGGAAGGGGAGAAGAAAGTAGCAGACAAAGTCAAAGCCTGAGCTCGGTGGAGGCAGAGCTGCCAGCCATCCTGAGCTGGGGCTATTTTGTTTGTTATAAATGCATTTCTTGGCTCCCTGATGTAAGCTTTTAGACATGGTTGGAAGACCTTCTCAACAACCATTGCCTGTATAAAACAAATTAATTAAAACAGTATGTACGGTCATGCGTGCACGAAGGCCGTGACCGCAGCTACACAGTGAAGCAGCACCGGGAGCTGTACAGAAGCCTCACAATACTGCCCTTGCCCAGAGCGTGCCCTCAGCATCTGAGGCAAGCGTTTCACTCGTGCTGCTCTTTTGCAATCTATCTCATGGTTTCTGTCACAGCTCTTGGAAGCAGGTGGCAGTGGGAGGTGCAGAACAGCTTTCCTGCTCCCCCTGGGAGCGTGGGAGGAGTACTACACCACTTGCATGTGTGGAGCCAACTAGTATATGCCTCTATGTCAGGCATTTGCAACCCAGAGCAGTGGGAGCAACTGAGGCATCCTGCCTCATCCCCAGAAACCACACTGCCAACCACCTACATCAAGACAGCTCTTCAGCCCACAGAAGTGCCCAAATGTAAACAGGGAGATTGGGTGCCTAGGCTGGATAACAAACATCAGACTTTGGGGTGCAGCACCTACATTTTAGCCATGGTAATATCCAACCTGAGTGCCTAAAAGCAGTGTTTGAAATCCCGCCTCAAGCAGCCCTCATGATACTGAACTCCTCTCCCATGCCGTCCTGTAATTGCACATGGGAAGAAAAACTGAAGCCCTACTTCTGGAATTCCCTCTGACACATGACAGGAGCAGCATGACCTCCCACCATCGCTACGCTACACACCTTCACATGCCAGGGGAAAGCACTCTAAGGTTATGCAGTGTAACCACAGAGCTTTAGGGAAAGGCAGGGCTTGCTCGTGATCCCTTCAGGATCCCCTCACCTGCTGTGCCTTTGGCACTGTACTCTGCAGGGAATCAGCTCTGGGCTTGGCAGGGGGAGGACACAAATGCTGCCGGAGCCTGTTGTGGCGCAGACATGCTTGCTACCAACAGGAGAGCCGCTGTGCACAGGACAGACACAGCAGGGATCGTGGGCAGAGACGGGTGGCCACACTCCCTCGGACGCACCTGGATGCCACCAGCACTGCCCCCCACCCACCGCCGAGCTCCCAAGTACAGCAGCAGAGAATGACTTCACCACCTCGGCAAAACAAACCTGCAGAAGCTGTCACAGCCACTTCAGAAGTGCCTATATGAAAGTAGGCACAATCCCTCTGACACCTGGGTTCATTGAACCCCAGGCTTCTCAGAGCGGAGACAAGGGGGAGGGAGGCTTTTCCAGTCCGAGCCTGAGGATTCACTGCTCCCCTTGGTCACAAAGCTGTAAGGGATGACTCCAGCCCAAAGGGAATGGTGCCTCAGTGACAGTCTCAATAGGTGCAAGGCAGGCGTGGAGTGTGTCTCCACAGGAAGCACTTAACGCAAGGCAGAGATGGCTGATGGCATGTGATGGCTGTTCACTCAATAAAGCTGGTGGTGGTATCTGCTGTATTTGACATGCTTTCTTTTTAAAGCAGCAGAGGTGGCTGTGGAAGAGCCCTCTGAGGAAACAGGTCTTGCCGCTCATGTGCTTGCTGTGCAGGCCACGCCCTAGAGAGCTGCAATGCAAGCTAGTGCTGCCTCCATCTGGAGATATGGATTTCTGTCTCAGCTCAGGCAAGGCATGTCTTTTCCTTATGATTATTCTCCCTTAGTTTTGGGGGTAGTAATGCTAAAGCTTGAAACAGCAGAATGAGCCATCAAAACACAGTGCTATTATACACTGATTCCCCTAGTGGCTGTATGCTACTGACATTTTAAGATATGCCTCCGATGGGATTTTCCATCAAGACATGAAGCAAAGGTCAACGGTACATCATGGTAATCTAAAGCTATGTGTGATTGGATCCTACCACAACAGACACAAGATGTAAATAATTTTCTTAAAAAAATGAAAAAGAATATGTATATACACATACATCCAGGGCAGCTCACAGAAGTAGGAAATGAATGAGAAACTGATTTATGTTACAGGAAGAGGTGCATCTGCAGACTCCCATTCTTTGTGCTGTGTGGCACCAGCAATGTAGTGAGAGACATAGTTTATTCTACAGTGGTGCTTTACAGGTCTTCTCTACAGTCTCAAAAACTCCTGCAACCCTGTCTTACTTTAAATCCCACATGGATGTAAAAGCCTTTGTAGATCTTAGCCCTCTTGCTTCATTTGCCATTTTCTAGTTGTTCCTTCTCCCCAGCCTCTACCACAAATGATTAGTTCCTTCTTTCTTTGAGATTAAACTCTGTATCAAAGCTATTTTGTATGACCTGAGGCAGGTCCACTTTATTTTATCCCATTTCCATTTTATTCTGAACAGACAAAAAATAATTTAACTTTTTTTCCCCTACCCTGGGACATTTCGTATTTCCCCACACTGCAGTCTTATGCAGAAAGGGTTTCTGAAAAAAGAATACAGAGTGGGCATTAGTCGACTCATTAGCATAAGTACAGGTATAGTGGTATCCTGATTAGTCATCTGCCTTCTCACCAAAAAAAGCTGCTTTATGTGTGGATGACTGAGGTTAGGAGCTACAGTTCATGGTGGCTTTAATACACTGAATAGCTGCTGTCTCAGATATCTCTCGCTTTTCTCCCCAGTTGTTTGCCCCACACACTCTGAATGAGTAATTTCCTGTGGGATATTGGACTTTGAGTGTCCACATGCAAGATATTCTGGAGAAGATAAATCTTCAGGGCAGATAGTTTGGAGGCCTTGCAAGCTGGGTTCTTCCTCTTCTAAGATATTCCAAAATCAGATCATTAAAACACATGGCAACAAGGTACAGATACTAATGCAGTCAGAGATCAGCAGTGAGGATGTTAGGGACCACATGCATAAACCAAGGCTTTCTAGAACTCCTAGACCATGGTCATCCAACCAGACAACAGATCAAACAGATGGGATAGGCGACAGATGGATGGGTTCCAGCAAGGGGTTTATTCTGCCAGGATTTAGGATTAAACACAACAGGTTGATTCAAGTATTAAAATGCAAGTATTTAGGATGTTCTAACATTCTTAAAACTACCACTCAGCAGGTGCTTGGATATACAGGTGTTTTGAGTCTCTTTCAAAAGTCCAGATGCAAAACCACCTGCTACAACCTGTTGCTGCTGAGTCTCAATTCCAGGAAAACTGCGTCTTGCTCTTAATCCCACTGTAACACAGTATCAGATGCAAGGGATGCCCTTTTAGCTTCTCTGCCAGAGCACAAACCTCCTTGACTCCGTTACAAAAGGCTTTCTCTGGGAAACTGTTCCTCCGTACACATATACACAGAGAGAGATCAGTCAGGGAAGCTACTTGGGAGAGGAAAGATCTTTCCAAACCTCACCAGAGAGTTAGATCTATAGCTCAGTGCCCTCAGCAGTAGATTCTTGGATATGTGAGACAAGTTCCTACCTCTTCTCCCTTCCTTACTTATCGTCATGTGAACTTCCTCCATTTTGCAGCAATATTTGAATATTCACTGAACAATGGAAAGATACCAACTCCTAGCCTGGTGCTTAGGGCACTTGCCTGCAATCAAAGGACATTGGGTTTAAGCTCCTGTCCTGTATGAATAATCAAATTTCCTTGCTAAGAGGAAACAGCTTTGACAGGGAAAGGAGGAATCCAATTTTACATGCATTCAGAAAGATAACATACCTTTTGATATTTCATGCTGAATTTATTAGCCACTGATTCAACAGACCTTTCCCCCAAGTTTTTATAGAGTGCTGTCAGGCTATGCACATTCATCATAACCTGAATATAGATGGTGAACTGCACTACCACTAGTGAACAGTGTCTGAAGTATCCTTTACCATCACTTCCTCAGACTCTGTTTGTTTAATCTTGAATTGGCCCTTCCCTGCTCTTCCAGCTTCAGGCTTGGAAGGTGTGCAAGGGCAGAAGTATAGGAGCAACAGCCTGGTGCACAACAACACAGCAGCCAACAAAGAGGAACAAAGGAGTTCCTGCAGGGATCTTAACAGCTGGGGCTGCAAGAAACACAGGCTAACAAGAGAACCACACGGTCTTCAGTGCCACAACTACAGTGTACAAACACTGTGCAGGAACTCTGTAAAGCTGCAATTTCAATACATCCATCTGGAAGCAGGAATTGTGCTCTTACGGATCATGCCTGCTCATTGCTTCTGTCCTACAGGTGAATTTTGTCATGCTGCCTCAATTGATAAACTTTTCTGGAGCACCTTCCCACAAGTGACACATACACCTGCTTAAAATTTTAATTTTTTATCATTAAACAAGACAACTGTGAATTGGACAATTTTGAACTTAGTCTTGATGATTTTTGTCTACCTTACTCAGCTGGCAAGGCTCCCAGACAGGAAGATCATGTTTCTCCAAGACCTGAAAACATGCCCATTAGAATTCCAGCAATTTGCACATTTTCATTAACCATGATATTTCATATGGCAATCTGAATTTAGCAAAAAATGTCTCGTCATTTCCACTTTTTGCTCTTCGGTCCTGTTCTAATGGATCTGTGGCATTGCATGAGCTGGAAGGAGGGGTGTAAAATACTAAATTTCAGATTATGCTCAAACAAAATTACTGAAAAAGCTCTCAGAAAGCAGAGGACTGTCTACATACCAGCATCTGTACAGTCTATTGAGTGAGATAATCTAGAACACAAATAACAAAGCAGCACAGTTGAACCAAACAGATACAGGGGGTGGTCCAACGCTGCAATATCTGGATAGCAGCAACGGGCAGCTGCAGTGCTTGCTCTTACTCTCTACTGGAAATGCTCCTCAGCTTCCCTGTGCAGACTGTCAGCCTGTGGGTTCACACCTCTGTCTAAGACCTGCTACCGAGCACTGCTGAGAGCCAAATGCTGGGAGCACTCAAGAGGGCATCAGCTGCCTGGTGTAACTCTTGGCTTTGTTTGGACCCAGTGTACGTGACAATGCACTCACCTGAAAAGCCTAGTTGAAGAGGGAGAACTTTCTTCACATTTGGGTTTTGTGCATCTAAACTCTTAATTAAGGGCACCTGATATATACATGAAATTCCCATCAATCTTCAGCCTCCTCAGGCAAGTAAACTCCTATAAGTCCTGTAGGAGGAAGCATCTCACAAACTACTTTTATGGTACTTTCCTGGTCAGGAGGGAGGGATGGGGAAGATCTGATCTCAGTGGTCATGTGCCCTTTAAATGGATTATATTCACACCATCATAGCAAACAGGAATTTTGTATAGATTGCTTCTCTCCCTGCCCTTTGCTCTGCCCTTCCTGGCCAGGCCTCCTGACTAAGATTGCTTGTTTGCTCTTGTATGCCTTCATTTTTCCTCGGAAACCCTCTGGCCTGCACATCCTTGTCCATTAAGCTCTTCCCCCTCCTCTGTCTTTGAGGCCAATAATAACCGTGTCATAACCACACCTCTAAACCCACCTATTTAAAGAATTCTGTGCATTTTGAAGGTAACTCTGCTGATCTGCTGTTGCTTGTTATTTTCTTGGTCAGACGGCTCCTTCACCTTTTCCTGACCTCTGTACCACTTCCAAGGATTGGGTCTACGTAGGCCTTTTTCTACGCTCTGAAGGCCAAGTCTGCGGTCTCAGTGCTCAAGACTCCCCAGCAGATAGGTCATTTATAATCCCTCCTGCCACCACCAAACTTCAGCCAAGTTTACATGTCCTATACTCCCGTAATGCCGTTCCATAAGTGACAGGGAAACTTAAGGTATGGTCATGTTGTACACTTGCCCCTCCACCTGCCTTCCTGACAAGCAGCTTTTGGTTTGGGAACCATCACACATAAAGCCACCTTTTCTCTCCTACACAAGCACCATGTGCCTCAGAGATGCTACTGGGCACAGCTCATGCTGAAGAACAACCTTACCTGTAGTGCTCTTCCTGCTCAAGACACCAAAACTTAAATCACAAATTCCAAGTCCCTTTCGGATGGCAGTCAAGGGAGAGGGAAGGCGATAGCTCAGTTTCAGTGTCTGTCTTTGTATTCCTGCACCTTTGCAAACGATTTTGAATGTAGGCCTAGTGAGGAGTGAATAGACGACTCTCCAAAGAAGGGGCAGGGCTCAGACTTCCTTGGCTTCTCCATACAAATCCTGCTCTACTCAAGCAGCGCAAGCGAGGGGGCTGTCTGCACAACAGGATATGCGGCGCCATCTGCTGATCCTTTTCTGTAAAGATCAACTCAAAAGACAATTTCTGATGGATGGCTAATTTGGGCCTTCTGGAAATTGAACTAGCATTATCATCAAAGGCCCGAACTTCAAGAAAACAGTTATATAGTTATTTTTAGTATCTGAAATATGGAGCTTTTGAACTAACAAGTGTAAGTAATGGTTAATAAGATACAGATCTCTAACCTCTGAGCATCAAGTTTTTGCCGCCTTCTCTTCTGCATTGATTTGGTATTTTGTTTCTAGCTTTGCATTAGGTTACCAAAGATGGTCTGGTGAGCTTTTATTCCCAACCACTGCAAAGAAAGAGAAGGATCCAGAGCTTCCCAACTTGCTGGGTTAGGATTCATAAATAAAGAGAACTGTGAATACAAACAGGTTCATGGATGTGAACAGAAATCTTTAAGCCATTTTCCAAGATAGAAAGACTGGGATTAAATATTAAAAATTTTAGACCAGGAAGCTTCTACTGGTGGCTGTGCACCTACTTCCACTAAAGGCTACACTGCAGCAAGAAACCTAGTTGGTGGCCTGATGAAAGATGGCAGATAGATAATAGAGAGATTATTTTAAAAAAATGAAACAAAATGGTACAAAGCAGGGCGCATTAATGCTCATAATACACAGTTATGAATAACTCCAGAGGTCTCATTGAATCCCACTGTTGCTAAGGAATTGTTGTCATCTATAAAAAAAATTAAGATTATCAGTATCATTTAGCATTTCAGTTAGCTACAATTAACTTCACATTAGGAAGCTCTGAAAGTTCATTACTCCTGGATATCTGCAGTGATTTAAATCACACTGAACTACCATGACAGTACATCAGTGTGTCTGAGTCAAACGCCTCATACTTGGTGCTAAGGCCACCCACTTGTGAGCAGCACATGCTAAACCTCATACCACTTCAGCAGTACTTAGTATAACACTACTGCTTACAGCAAGCTGTGTGGATTGTACAGTATATTAATTTACATGTCATCACACAGAATGCTATCTCAGCCAACATCTATTCTGGTTCCCTTATCGGGTGGATATTTGAGCACGGGGTAGTCAACGGAAATGATACTAACAACATTTTCTTTGTCACTTATGAGACAACATTTTGGAGAGCACCAGCCTCCAAAAGAGCATCTGAGCAGCAGCCTCTGAGCTGGTAACACAGCAATCCTTGGCACTGATCATGGGGTCAGCATAGGGTCACCACTACCCATCCTCTTTCCCAGCTCACAGAGAAAGTCTAACTGCAGAGCTCATTGCTGAGCTGTATCCAGTAATCCTACTCTCTTCTCTTCAGCCGCTTGAGCTAAGCACCCAGCAGATCTGCAAGCAGGGCACCGGTAGGCAACCAGCACCAAGTCTCTTGCTCTGCAGTGCATGCATACCTAGGCACACAGGCGAACTGGAGCAACGGAAGCTGAGCTGGAGCTCAGATGTGGTCATATCGTACCCAACCCGTGTCAAATTCTACAGCAATGCCTCACAGTACGTTCCTTGGGTGATACACTCGTTTTATATTACACCACCAAACATCACCACCAACAGACAAAACCCAAAAGGCACCATCATTGACAGAACCGATGTGAAGCACGGGTAATGTGTTGGCAGCATTTGCCTCTTTTGATTCACTCTTTTCCATTCTTTTAAAAAACCCTTCAATTCAGAGCATTTTTAAAGCACTTTTTTGTACTGCACTACGACCCCAAGAGCAATTCAGACCCATAAAGGTTTTTATTCAATCACTTGCACTGAAGGTCTAAAAACAAACAAATAAACAAAAAACCCACCAAAAGAAAACCAACAAACGAACAGAGAAGTCTGCAGCTGCTGTCCCCTTGGGGCCAAGCTGCCGCAGATATGTTTTATCTCCAGGTTTCCATGTTGCCACACCCTCCGAGGCGCCCGGGCGAGGGCCGGGAATGGGAGCACACAGCCTGATGAATGAAGTCCTTGTAGAACGCGCCAAAGCGGGGTCGCGATAGCCGATAGTGCGGGGCGCAGCCGCCGGGAAGAGGG
>VZRF01010591.1:183285-198928 GCA_013396875.1 Vireo altiloquus
GAAAAAAATATATATAGCATATAGAATACAAAATGTTATATATGATAGACAATATAAAAATACGTACCTATATTTTTGCTTTGTATTTCATATCTAATTAATGCATACCTATTGTATATTATATATATTATTACATATACGCATGCATGCCTACATCATATTCATACATAACAAATATGATATGTGCGCATTTAAACAAAAAACATGCAAAATATATGTGTTTTTTTAAATTTTTTTTTTTATTGCTTTCGTTTGTTTATTTGTTTGTCTTGGTGGGGAGGTGTCCGAGCGAATCAGGGGTCGGCAGGCGGGCCGTGCTGCCTGGGAGCGGGGAGCCGGCAGCGTCCCGGGAGTGCCGGGGCCGCCAGTCCGCGGGAGCACACTTTTCCTGGGAGCTGGGGGGGCGGAATTTCAGCCACCTGCGGTTTATTAATAGCGCCGCGCCCGCGCCAGTACGTGTGCGGCAGAGATACCCCTGTCCCAGCACCTACCCCTCCTCCAGCCACAGCCCATCCTCCTCCTCCTCCCCGGGAAGGGGACGGGCGTCCCCGCCGCTGGCTCCGCCTCGCCTCACCTCGGATGCCCTCCGCCGCCTCCATCTTCCTCCCTTCCTCCCTCGCTCCCGCACCGCCTCCTCCGTGCGCGCCGCCCGCAGCCTGCCCCGACGGACGCCGCGGCGCTCCCCCGGCTCCCGCTGCCCGCCCGTGTCCCCCCGCCATCCCTCAGGGTCCCGCTTTATCCGCTTCCAAAGTCCCACGGACTTCTGTGGGCTTGTGGCTTCCTTTGCTGCGGGCTGTGGATTTATTTTTGAGAAAGGCGGCGTTTCTCTGCAGAGGCACCCGAATAGGTTAAAACGAGCCAAGTTAACCCATCACTGAGGGGCCTTGAAAGTGAGACGATGTCACAATAACTCCTCACCAGCCCATTGTCAAACCTGAGATGTCACATTAACTCAGAAAAAAATAGAGACCATGCCACATTAACCCAAAGCCAAAACTTGAGGTGCTGCCAAGAGATGAGGCGTCACCTCCTGCTGCAGTAAAGCTGCAGCGCCCTTCTACCACGGCACCGACACCCCTCGTGTTACCATGTTTCCTGGCCTCTTTGTATGCATAGTTCCTGAAATTAATTTTCTGCAAAGCAAAGATAGAAGGTTATTCTCCTTTAACTTAATCATCCAAGATTTTCTGCACAACGGTTCTTGACAAAAAGGTTTTAGGGAGGGTAAGAGGCAGAGAAACAACTCAGAGAATGCTTGTCTTGTACATCCTGAGAACCATACTTATTTTTAAAAAATATTTTCCAGTACACTATTTTATTAATGTGTCGATTTTCCTTTCCCTTTATTGCTGTTTTTCTTCAGAAACAAACAAACAAACAAAAAAAAAGGCGCAGGGAGAGGGTGTGGAGGGGAGTGGGGAGGGGGCAGGGAGAGTTGGTGGGTGTTGTGTGACTTTACATTAGACTTTTCCTGAAGTTCGAGTTGAAATTGAAGATGCCTGTATTTTTCTGGACGGTTCTGCTGAGGAAGTGAGGATCTTTTGCAATCAATCTCTCACGACTGTGTTGCTACTACTGCAAATCCTCCAGCAGTGGGAATCCTGAAGCATTAGCACAGACTGGCTTTCACAACTATAGCACTGGGCAGACATGCTGGAGGCTGTAATTCTAAGAGTACGGGCAACAAAATTTACAATAATGTGGCAATTGCCCTGCTGGTGGTGTTACGCAGTTCACTCGTGTGACTTTTCCTTAGGAAGTTTGATTCTTCATCAGAAATTCTTTCCTGACAAAGTGTCTGGGAAGCAGCTTTGCAATGAGAGGCTGGGCATCCTAGTAGGCACCAAGCGGAGCAGACACGGGCAATTTGCCTTTGTAGAAAAGAAGGTAAATGGTGTCCTGAGCCGCCGGCAGGTGGAGGGAGGGGATTCTGCCCCTCCCCTCAGCACTGGTGATGTCACTCCTGGAGAGCTGGGTCCTGCTGTGGGCTCCGAAGTACGAAAGAGACACAGCCATGCTGCAGCAAGTCCAGCAAAGGGCTGCAGAGATGTTCAGGGGACTGGAGCACCTTTCCGGTGAGAAAAGACTGTTCAGCCTGGAGAAGAGGAGGCTCGGGGGGGATCTACATAGTGTATACGAATATCTGGAGGGATGTGACAGAGACAGAACAATTGATGGTGGGCACAAACTAAAGCACAGGTGGTTCCCTCCGAACATCAGAAGACACTTTTTCACAAATCAGGGTGACTGAGCAATGGTACTGGTTGCACAGGGAGGCTCTGAACACTCCATTCCTCAAAAACAGCTGGAACATGGATGTACGAGGCCCTGCCTGACCAGAGGTTCGGATTTCATGACCTCCACTCCAGATGTCTTTCCAGCTTCACCCAGTGTGTGGTTCTGTGATCTGATAGCTGGGTAGGTCCAGTCAATGCAGGTTAAGAGTCAATATTTGGGAGTATGTGACAGAAAAAGCAAAGTATTTAAACATATGCCCCAAATGTTACTGTATTCGATATCTATCTGTGCATAAAATTGTCACTGTCCCTTTCAGACCCTGCAGCCACAAAATAGAAGGGCGGGGCAGGGGCTGGGGGTGCCGCCATGACTTTAGAAGTCAAGGCACTAAGGCAGAGGTCCTCTCCCGCTCCTCCCTTTGCCTCTTGGCTTTTTCCTGTCTCTGTTCGCAACAATACCAACTCTAGAAGCTGCATTTCACAATCAAAATCTATTTCAAGTGGGAATTTTGCAACACCTGTCTGCAGCTGCAGCACCGTGCTGGGCGTGCAGGGAGCAGCCCCGCTCCGCAGGGTCTCCGCAGCCACCCGCTTTTGCTTGTTAGTAAACTTATTTCTTCAGTTATATCTACTCAAATTTGTTTCTCCTTATTGTTGGAAAGGGATTGGTTAAAACTAAGGGGAGGTCACTCATTTTAAAGTGTCCCCATCAACTCTCTTAAACCAAGACAATTTATTAACTTCCTTTCATAATTTTGGGTACTGTGGAGTAATATCCTCATATTAATTCTTCTGTGCTTACTGGTGCTGGTGAAGGGATCTTGTGGATTCTACAGCTCATGCTTCTAGTACTATTTCTGCTTTTAGGATTTACTTACTACACAGCCTTTGCATGTGTAGTACAATATGAATTGTGTGGTGCTTGAGTATGCCTGTGCTTGCATATTTGCACCATATTATCATAAATCATCTCTAGGGACAATAGAGGGACCAGAAAGATGTCTCTGGCCTTAAACCCATTCTCGTAGTCCCATTATATTTTTTAAAAGAAGATATCCCTGTTAAAGAAAGTTTTATCTTGGCAAACTGTACTTAAATATTATGATAATGGGTCTTGTTTTGAAGTTTGTCTGTACCAGTACAAGTTTTGTTTAAGAATCAATTAAGAATGTTAACTTGCTCTTTAACATTATCTTAACAGTTACATTCCCCTCAGAGTATGAACAATGCTATTATAACCCTAGGCTGAAGAAAATACTGGATTGTTTGCTTATACTTACAAAATACTTTTCTGTATAAAAATCAACCATTGATTTTCACTGCCGTTCCTTTTCTGTGCTCCCGTTTTAACGTTTTTATCCTGTACTGGGTTTAGATAAAATCTCTTCTAGTCAGCCTTGCACTGAAATCAGCTTAAGCTAAAGTCTGTGGCAAAACAGCTTTAGCTAACTTGATTTTGGCTGTTTTGTGAGAGAGACTGAGGTGGTTTTAGATGCATGGAATACCATATGGGCACATAAACACTACACAAATTCAAAATCAAGAAGACCTACTCCATACCTGACTCTTAATGCTAAAAGAGCATAAACTCCTAACATATCTTAAATTTCTCTAAGCTCCCGCATGCTCCCTTGGACATTTAGGTCTTCATATCAATAAGCATTTGGTTTGCAAGTTTGCCTATATTTCAGCCCCTGCTAAGAACATCAAGGCATCTGTAGCAAACCTGCCAGGCCCATTGTGCTGTCTGTAGCAGTAGCATAGGGGAGAGTTTAAGAAATTGCTTTAAACAAGCTTCAAAGCAGCTCAGAGGCTTTCTGATACCTTTATTTTTAATTGCAGAACACTAAGGAGCCCTTAGAGTGAAGCCTGGGGTTCAGAACTTACGTTCCACCTGAGCATCCTAAGAAAGAAGTTCATTCTCTCATTTAAAATTAATGGTTTTAAATAGAAGGGTGGATACTATCTTCAGAAAAGCCCACCAGCCCAAGTCCATGGTTTCAAAGTGAGAGCTGTGGTTGTCAGTCTCCTCAGGAAGCAGGAAATTCCAGTTTTCTCTAAGGACTTATCTTCTAGGAAGAGCCACATTTTCAGAACACACCAGGGCTGTGGCCCAGGCTACACACTGGGAGCTGGGAGAAGCCTTTCACTGAACTTGACTAAGACTCCTAATTTCCAGAGATGAGTGTGGCTAAAGGTAATTGTGTAGTCACTAGTATTTTCTTGGCTGCTCAAAATGTCCTGCTGCTTAGTATGCTTGCTCTGAAAGCCTTTTCAGGGCTGCCTTTGTAGGGCAGACAGAAACAGGCTCTGCTCTGGCTTCCAAGATAGTCGATTAGAAGTGAGCTCCAGTGTGGGTAGTTAACACTAAATTAAAGCCAATCAGTGCTGTGGGCGTGAAGAGGATACTAAGGTGCCCTCACTGTGCTTGCATAACCTCTAGTTTGGAGCTCAGGCAGTGCTGGAGCATGGTTGCGCTGCATAGCCTGAGTTACCAAGCCCTCCTCTTCCTTTGAGTACGGAACCTCAAGTGCAGCTCAGAGCTCTGCCCTGCCACAGGGCCATGAGAAGCACATAAATTTTGTTGTACACACAGCATGAGATGCCTTGCTGTTGCCTCAGTAACTGGCAGAGCAGGTTCCTGTCAATGCAAAAGAATTGAGGCAGTTGTTGCTGCAGTTGCATGCTATTTGCATCAGAGTTCCCTTTCCTTTTTTCCTTCCCCTTCCTCTTTTCCTCTCCTGTTCCATTGTAAAAGCCACCAAATAATTTCCATCTACTCTTCCCAGATACTAGTGGCTGTAACAGGGGAAGATCTCTGCCATTACAAATGCAGCGCCGGCTTCAAGTTCAAACAATTGTTTTGTGCATGTGGCTTCCCCACGGTGGCTCACCATGCACATAGGCATTGCATACTTGCCTGGTTTTGTAAGCAGAGGAAAAGAAAGGTACAGAGAATAAAAAAAATGTTAACCAAGATGTCAGCTGAATTTAATTATGTGATCAAGGACTTGGGCAATCAGATGACATAAAAGACACTTGATTTCCACAACATGAACTGTGAAAGGACATGATTCCCTTATGAATGTGTGTTCCTTCTTTCTAATGCATCTATTAACATGTCTGTGCAAATATTTATATATATATTTCACTTGTATGAAACCTAGGAAGAACAGTAATTGATACTCTCATAGCATTTATTTGAATGCTAACTATTCTTGTGTTACAAGTTTGGCACTGGATCAGACAAAAGGCACATCTTGCTCTGAGTTCAGAGCTCTGTGACAAGCTCAGAAAGTTGGACTTCAAGGTTAGCAATGTACTGTTCAGCATTTCAGGTAAAGTTTATTGTTCAGATGAGTAGCCAGGCCTTGGCTGGGTAGGTCTAGCTGACTGTAAGCCAATTTGTTTACTTTATGATAACACAAAGAACAAATCTTTTAAACACAGAATCGTTGAAAACATTGAGTTCATGGTGGACTTATACTGCACAAATAATGGTGCTGATGTTCAAAACAATTTAATTTAACTTTGTTTACGAGATGTAGAGGTTTAGTTTTTGAGCAAAGCAACTGAACAAGACAGCTACAAGGGAGCTTTGCGGGATAAATCAAGCAGTCCTTCCAGTAGCATATCTACCTTTGTCTTCTACACCAACTTCCTCTGTGAAAAAGTTAGTTTTGTCTCACTAATACTGTTCAAGCAGCAATTAGTGCTGTTAGAAATACAAAACTAGTATGAAATATTCATTCTTATTCTTTGAAGGAGTTGGGAAGACAGACAAAATAAGTCTATTATTTAGTCTTTCTTAATTTTGTCTACTGGTAGGAAGCTCCCTTTACTTAATATGGCAGAACCTGGAAAATTCTCCTTGTATGTTTCAGGTTTACTCTGGCTCAGAACCTCCCCTCACAAACACATGTGAATCAGAAGTCCAGTTTTGTATAGCATGTTTCTGGTCAAGTCACACCAGCCAGAAGCAGAAATGAAAATACAAAATGTTTTCTAATGGCCTGTAATGCAAACACATATTTTGCCCCTTTAGTTTGGATTTAGCATCCTAAAGTCTGAAGTCATTCAAGCGTGCTTCCACTGATTGCAGTAAAATTAGCACTTGCTTGCTGCCCATGTTGCACATGAAGTCCTTTATAATATTCGTTTAAATTACCTAGCTTGCTAGTTAAGTAATTATCTGCATACAGCAAGTAGTACTTCACGGTGTGTGGTGACTGTTTAGCCCCACCCAGTATTTACACCTGCAAGGAGCTTATTGCCCATGATGCTGAATCTGCCAAGAGCTGTTCAGATACATAATTTGTCCTGCTTAGAATTCAATATAAGATCAAATAATAAAGGTCCATTTTAGCAAACATCTGCCCATAGAGAAAACATTCAATGACTGTGCTGTCCCCCTTAATATCCATAATGCCATATTTTGTGTGAGGTTGTGAATGGAAATTCAATTTACCTGATGATGTTTACACCAGCAGATGTTTTGAGGATTTCAGCATTCATTTCATCAAGTAAATAAATATTTGTTATTCTATTTTTCCTAAAGCAGCATTGGCTGATATTGAATGATAGCAAAAGAAGTTTTAGTATATCTGCAGAAATTAATATGTATTTTCTCCCAGGAGGTTTCCCCTGACTATGAAAGGCAGGAAAAATATCTAAATGTGCACTTAGGTATATCCACATGTATATATGACTTTGGGAAGCAAAATTTCAACACCAACACAAGTAAGTTTTCTTCCTATTTTACATATAAGAATTTTCTGACTTTCAGTCTGCTGTACCAGAGAAGGTCCACAGAGAACAAACTATTCAGCAGGTGCCAATAAGGACACAATCTGAGCCGATTTTATCTGCTTCTCAGGTTGCTGAAGGTATGAGTAGGAATTTCCCTAATTATCTTCTTCCCCTCTTAGCTTATAAAATAAATATGCTTTATGGAATAAGTATTGATACTGGAGTGAATACAGAATGAGTTTGTTCTTTTCAACAGATGCAAATTGCATTTTATTTTGATCAGTTGTTAAAGACCTTGCAAATGCTTACAGGTGCCATTGGGAAGTTTGTGTATAGAAGATCATATAGTATCTTCACCTTCTCACTCTGTTGAGATATAAACCTTGGGCTTTTTGGCCACTGTTCTCATAAAGTTGGTCTAACCCCCCCAATTTTTAGTTGTCATTGTAACCTTTGCTCTCAGTCAAACAGCTTCAAAGTGATTATCACATTTCACAGATAACATTATTTCACTATGGAGTAGTCTGTCCTCCAAGAATGTAAAACATGTGGAAGCACTCTGATAAAGCACCATACCAGTTCAAGACAATTCTTCTCTTCAAATCAGATGAATACTGGAACATTCACAAACACTACCTGCCTCATCTGGTGTATGGTAGTGGAGCTCTAAATTACACATACAGTGCTCTCCCGCTTCTCCCGACATGCAGGAATGCACTGCCTTAGCAGTGGTTAATGTCCCCCCTTTGGGAACAGCTCACTCAAGAATTCTCTTAAAAGCTGGCTATACATCCCTGAGCAGCTTTTCTGTAGTCACAATGCCTGTTGATTACTTGTTATCTTTCCATGAATTTTATTTTCCATTATTTTTTTTTGTTATTCTATTAAGTAGTGTGTTGCTGATGTTGTCGCTGATGTTCAGAATGATTTGTACTTTTGCACAAACAGAAATTTATACTTAGAATAAACAGGATTTTAATTTTTTTCAGTGTTGCACAAGTATGGAATATAATTTATTTTTAGGTGATACAAAAAATAAAAGATGCTCTTGAGTTTGGTGGTGTTATTTTTCCCAAGCAGCATATAGTGAAAAATTCTTCCAGGACAAATATAAATCAGGTTCTGATTCTCTAAATTAATCCCTTGAGGTATTTAGTTACTCACTAGGGCATAATGATTGCTATTGATAAGAAAGATGAAACCTTACAGTTTTTGAAAGAGGTTGGGTAGATACCTAATGACCCTAAATCAACGTATTTTTAAACAACATTTTGTTTCAGTGAATATTGCTGACTGACCTATCAAAAGAAACAATGAAACCTTAAAAATGAATATGACAATTTATTATGAGGTCTCCTTTTTTTTTCCTTTTTGAAAAGATGCAGTATCTCAGAATGCAATCAGTGAAGTTCTTCACTTTCTAAAGCCTTACTTGCTCGAGAAGTAAACTTGCTCTTTGAAAGTGAAGTAAACCTCCAGATGGACTCTGTTACTTCCACAATGTTGTTCCTAGTAAGTCGATTATTTATGGAATTATTGACAGAGTTTGTCTTCTTCTTTTTCATGCAGTCATTTTTTACTTTTTAACAAAATGCAGTAAAGGAAAAAACTATGAGAAATCATGAGGAATTGGGCATGAATATGCACTGTCAACTTCTATTTTACGGATAGTATAAAAAAACCTGCAAATGTGTGTTATATTCCTGACCCAAACATATTTGCAATTTGCATTTGGAAAATAAAGATCCTTGCAGACCAGCACCCCTTGGGTCTCTGAGAGGCAGCCCAGGTAACTTGAGAGTTAGCAGAGATCATGATATTTCTTCTATGTTGTGCCTTGCTGAGGAATCTCCAAAGACTTGAAGAGAAGGCATGGGAATTTTCATTTCATCCTGTGCTGAAAGGAGTTACTTGCTCACAGGAATGAAGTCAATGCTCAAACAGCATAAAAATGTAGAGGAAGAACTGAGAAATTCTTTTAATTTAGCTGCAGAAATATATCCAGAGTGTAAGTATTTATGCTGGAATTTGATCAGGAGATTTCACCTTCCAATCTTTCATTCTGAGAAGTACAATGGCAGCTTTCTAGCCTCACATGGACATGGGTTTCTCCACAATGACAGCTGAAGAGTGTTTCCTAACTCTGTAATTTCTAATTCCTTGTAATTTCTAATTCTAATTCTAATTTCATTCTGATCAATGTGGAACAATTCTACCTCTTGAATTACTGAAATTTTTTTTTAAATTATCTCCTTATTCTCTAGGATTCTTTTGTCCAGCCATTGGCCAGAGCCATCATGACTCAACTGATCAAACAAGCATTGCTAGACAGTGCTTTTTATTAAAAACACTGCTTTTGATGCTCAAGTAATTTTAATGCTTCTTTTTCCTGCTTTATGCATCGAGATGGTTCTGCAGCACTGCAGGGCTGCCTTTGGTAGTTTTAACTCCCAAATTTCTTATGCTCCCCTCCACCACCATATTTTCTGTGCCTGTTGTGTGTACATCCATCCCTCTCATTTCACCATCCACTCCTTTCTAAGCCAGCAAGCTACTAATAAAGCTCTTGATGAGACACTGAACCAGTACCAGCAATGCATCTTCCTTCCTGCTGGAGGAGACTGGGGTGTTTGATAAGCATGAATCTTTATGCAGACAGCTACAACTATAAACTGACTTTGGTTACTGTCGAACAAATTAGTGTTGCTACTGTTTATAAAGGTGTTACTCCTCTATAGCAAAGGATGTATATTTCAAAAAGAAAGTAAAACCTTATAAGTACTTTGTTTCATCCACATTTACATGTGGATGCTGGCTGATGAACAGATAGGATTGATTATAATATAAATAAGCGAGATAAAATGGTTGTGACTTGAGACCTAACCCACCCAATGATTGGGCTGTTCTGTATGAATACTCTATCAGTAAAATACATAAACTTTTCACATAAACATATGTTAGTAGAGTTTTCAATATTTCAATATCAATATTAATATTTCAATATTAAATATCTGTTACAGAGGCCTTAAAAATCTCACATACTCTTAACCAGTTTTGCTAACAGTTATGCAGGGAGTGCTGTGTCTGACATGCCTGTTGTGGAAATGTAAGGCAGAAAAAACTAACCAAACGGAAAAACCCCCAAACCAAACCAACCAACCAACCAACCAACCAACCAACCAACCAACCAACCAACCAAGGAACCAACAACTCCAAAAAAACCAATCCCAAAACTTAATTGCTAGATACTTCATAGCAAAGAACATTTGTAGCTGTTGTGGCAGCATTCATATGCTCATTTTTATTCCTGCAGCAAAGAATGAATATTCATGCTAAGAATGAATCTCCCTAAAACAGAAGAGATGTAAGATTTTAGTATTTGGCTGAACAAACCCCCACAGCTTTTAATGATCACGGCAATTGCTGAGCAAGAGCATTTACTAGGCCAGGGTACCTCACTGTGCACAAAAATAAATAAACGTAGAGGAAAAGGTAATGTGTCTCTGAGCATGCATTGTAATCTATGTCATGTTCCTTTGGGATAATTGGTCTGTTTGTAATTTCTTATTAGGATATAAGAAGTACAAGTTGCAGTGAATATAATTTTATGTGGGTGGCTAAACTATGGTCTAAATATAAATTGACACTAAGATGGACTACGTTTTATTTCCCCATGGTCTCATATTTAGATCTTCTACTCCATGGTTCTGTGAGAGTAAGGCTGCTAATCCCATTCTGATTTAGCACAAAAATATGGTTCACTTGGGACTGTTTAACCATTCACAGAAAAATCCAGACAAACTGTCCTTTGCAACTCAGTACCATCAAGAGCTGCAGCTTTGCTGGGAGGTAGTAGTCTCACACTCGTAATAGGTTGTTGCCCTTGACAGTGTCAGAATGGATTAGTATTTGGATGTGCTTACAGACACCAGTGTGGGAGGCTTGTAAGATATTTGTTTCCTATCTGCAGCATGAACATTAAAGTAAAAAAAAATTACAGTCCTAATAACTTACATAAACTTTCTCAGCATTCGTATACCAAGAGGAAGGAAAGTATCCTTAGAGGGTGAAAGCCAGAGGCAGAGAAGTAGTTGTCCTGAGAGAACATTAGTTAATAACAGGGAAAAAACTGAATAGTGGATGAGAAGGCAGATTTACTGATGGAGCTGCAGGGTCACAGCCAACTGCTTGTTAAGACCTTATAGCTCAGCACAGATGTCATGAAATAAATATCAGCCAAGCTATGGTTTTAAGGGGACTGTAAACCTAACTCTACCCCCTTTTTAGTACTAAGTATTATAGCACATATTCTTGTGGTACCAGGCAGTACTTGTGCATCTCTACAGTCTTTCCCACCATTTAGATCGACCGATATCCATCTTTAAAGGCTGTACCATTGCACAGCCTCCCACTTCACCACTGTGGCTGCATCTAGTCCCATTGGAATATCCAGACTGATAAAAGACATTCTTATTTTGGAGTACCTGCTATAACCATGTTTATATATCTCTGCTGGGGAGAGCAACAGCTCTGTCTTTCCTTTGTTCAGCTGTTGCCACCAGGTGTTCTCTAGCACTGTGACATGATAGATGTATATATTTCTTACTTTGTCTCTATAGTAACAGACTGCCAAAAGAGGTCTGGGAGCTCAGCCATGAGCATAGGAAAAAAGGAGGACTATACCCCACCACCAGGAAAGCAAACTCTTTAAATATGAATGGAAGATTGGAAATGGCACATGTAAGTTTAGATGATTTTAGAAAGGTATTTTTCCCATTCTATTTTGTTGCATGAAAGGTAACCGAAATGTTTGGCCTCACCTCCCAGAGGAAAAGAATGGGCATTCCAGTATCAACACTTGCTTTCATGGTTCATGCTTTGACACAACTTGTAATGCTGCTTTATGGGTGACCTCATTTTTTTTCCTTTTCTTCACCCTTCATCTCCATCCCCCAATCTGCTCAATTGCATGATAGTGCATCATACTCCTGGACAAGTCAGTTTATTCCTCAAATTTCTTGACCAGTTTGCTGATTTAAGCCACATAGGTTCAAACACCCTTGCTTTACTCTCAGAAATCTCTGTGATCCAGCCTCTTAACATTCCCTTTCATTTTCTGTGTGGTGTTATTATCACCTCCGCACAGACCATCAGGTCCAGCTTAACCCAGCACCACCATGTTCACCACCAAACCCTATCCCCAACTGCCACATCCACACATCTTCTAAATACCTCCAAGAATGCTCACTCAACCACTTCCCTGGAAGCCTGTTACAATGCCTGACCATGCTCTCAGTGAAAACTTTTTTCCTAATATCCACCTGGCACAACTTGAGGCCACTTCCTCCTGTCCTGTCCTTTTTAACTGGGACAGAGTTTGCTGCAATCTCCTCTCAGGCAGTTGTACAAACTAAGGTATCCCAAGCCTCCGTTTCTCCAGGCTAAACACCCCCAGCTCCCTCAGATGCTCCTCACAGTGCTCCAGACCCTTCCCCAGCTCCACTGCCCTACTCTGGACTTGCTCCAGCCCCTCAATGTCTTTCTTGCCATGAGGGGCCCAGAACTGAAAATAGGACTCAAGGTGTGGCCTCACCAGTGCCCAGTACAGGGGAACTGTGCTTTGCATTAGCATTGTTTAGACACACACGTATGTTACCACCTTGTGGTTTCTGGGCTTGCAAAGTGTTTCAGCTGCATTTCAGAGTGAGAGACAAATATGCAACACCTTAGTCTTGCCTTCAGAGTTCAGCATTAGGGTATAAGGAAACAACTGTAGAGTATGTAGCATATCAAATGTTTTGGAAGCCACTGAATCTAAAAGCAAGAATTAGAAAATTAAAATGATGAAATGGAAAGACTCCTAAGATTTACCAAATCCTCCCTAATAGGTAAAAGCTGCTTCCAGTTGAGTTTTAGATAGTTATATTTTTCGCTGAAAAATGGATGTGAATACTGAGATCTTGTTGATCTTCCATAGGCCATAAATGTCTTTCCTGTTAGTGGCACTGCAGAAGATTCCAGCCACTGTACAGGTTTGTGGAAAATGTGCACACACTTACATGATGACGTAAGTTTGCTACAGTATGGTACGTATTGATCTCTGAATTTATCTTACGTGAAGGCAGCAATTGTCTTTTGTGTTCACTGCAGTTTTTTTTGCCAATATGTAAAAATTTACAAAAATCTTGCATTTCACTACTGTCTGTAGAATTGGGGCAGCATATTAGCTATGAAAAATAAAAGACACAGAAAAAAGTCTTGTGAAATCATTCCTTTGAAGCTGAAATAAAAACATTGTTATGCCCAGAGATTAATTATGAATAATCGGATTCTGACTTTAATCTGTTCAGTTAAAGGGGGGAGCATGGATGAGTTGAGGAGGAATATTTTTCC
The DNA here is from genome assembly GCA_013396875.1 of Vireo altiloquus. Lineage (NCBI taxonomy): Eukaryota > Metazoa > Chordata > Aves > Passeriformes > Vireonidae > Vireo > Vireo altiloquus. Next base: position 196,665 of record VZRF01010591.1, read on the forward strand.
ATCTTAAAATGATCAAAGTATTTTTGTGTATTTGCAGAAATTGGTGGAGACATGACAGTCAGAAATGGGGGAAAAGGGTACCAGTTCAGAATAAATAATAACATCAGATGAAACCTGGAACAAGTAGGGAAAAAAAAGGAAGGAACTTGTACTGGAAGTTATGCAAGATTCTGCATGGCTTTGTAAAAAATAGTAAACTCCCAGTTTCCCCATAATGACCTAGCTAACTCTATAGGAAGTCAGTTGTCTTCACTTTTCATCTCTGCAGATATAAAAACATCACAATGCAAAAATAATACATGTACAATAAAACTGCAACAATGACCAAGGGCTGTTTGGTCGATGCCTATGCTATGCAGTTAGACTTTGTATATTTTCTTTTGGTTGTAGATTGCGTTATTAATTTCAAAGTTTCTCTCCATCCTTTTTGAAACTCATGCACCAATAAGCCAGAAGTTCAGTCCTGGAGGAGAGGAATGAAGAAACAATGTGTTCAGGCCAGAGATGTATTTTTATTAGAGAAGGCAATACTGGGAATGAGTAATGTTTGTTGTTTTTTTAACCTGCTGATGGATCTGGTAAGTGTAAGGCAACATACATAGAGATAACTTTGTCTCCAGCATGTTCCATTTATTAGCCAACAAGGAAACTGTTTGCTAGCAGGCATTGTAGGATTGAAAAGACAGCAAATACCACAAACTTTTCAACACACACTCTGAAAAGTGCCCTTGTGAATAGAGCTGTCAGCCTGCAGCCCAGTACCAGAGCCTAAGCCTTTTCCTTACAGTAATCTTCATGGCACATTGGCCTGAGTTGCATTTCTCCACGGCCTTGTGATTCCTGCCTGCTCTCCCTACCAGGCACCTTTAGTCTGCAATTATTACCTGCACTGTCAAGGACAAGTATTTCTTCATGGCTTTTCCTCCCTCTCAGTCTTCACTGTGGTGATCTGTGGTTTCATTTTTTGTAAGGCATAACCTGCCTTACACCAGGAAGGTTTTAATTTATGTAAGGCATAACCTTACACCAGGAAGAAACTGTCAGAAAAGTGTAGGTCAGTTTTAGAGTCAGTTTGGTTTTTTGTGTTTGTAAGAATTCATACTTTTTTTCATACCCAGGTTTCAATTACAGGTTATCATGCAAGAACAAGGCTCAGTGCTCTTAAGTACATGAAATGCTTGTGGCTTTTTCAGTTCTCTGCATTTCTCCAGATTCAGGAAATAAAAGCCAGATTAAATGATGAGAGTGCAGTACAAGTCTCACTTTCCTACACTTAAAGTGTAACAAGACCCAGTGACTGCTGAAGCAATGAGTCACCACAATTTACATATACAGGTCAGCAGGGAACAGTCTCCCACAGCTGAGAGCATCCCTGCCGTCAACACTTTGCTGCTCCCACTGCAGCCACCCCTTGGCAAATCCAGCCCAATACATACACATTCCTATCAGTGCTCCCTTAACCAGCACACAGGCGGTGTGGTGACGAGGCCACACTTTTCATTGCCGGGAGGAGACCCGACCCGTGCAGGGACCCTTGCCTCATGCGAGATGTAGCAGGGCTTGGCTGGCTGCAGCTCTGTGCGGGAAAGAGGAGTTCCCCTTTAATGCTGTCATTTCTCTTTGAGGCCAGTCAGAAGTCAGTGGTGGACCCGGGGAGCGGTCCTGGAGTTCATGCGCCGGTGACAAGCAAGAACACTTTGTACGAGTGATGTTTGCAGAAAGGGGGAGTTGTTCCCACCTTTCCAAGGTCACGGTCCTTTCCGTGGAAGTGCTCTCACTCTAACTAAACTCTGTGGAGGGCGAGTTGGGAGGGAAAGGACCTTCTGCACCCGTCTTAAAGCGAGGGGGAGGAACCCCAGCGCTCGCACGGCAGCGGAGCCGAGGGTGCATGAGCGCGCCGAGAACATCGCGTTCCCCTCCCGGCCCTGAACCGCCTGCGACCCTCCCCGGCCCGCGGAGCAGATACACCCCGGGGGCGGGGACGGAGGCAGGGAGAAAGAAAAGCAAGAGGGGTGGAGGGAAGGAAGTTCCAAAAGGGTTTATTTAGTCGTAAGTACTTCATAAGTAAGGGGTTGTTTGGGTTTGCTTTTTCCTTTTTTTTTTTTTTTTAAATTTCTTTTGGTGTGTTGGTTTGTTTGGTTTGGTGGTTTTTGTTTTGTTTTATTTTTTTCTTTTTTGTTGCCTTTTTTGTTTTATTTGGGTGGGTTTTTTTTTCTCTCTCTGTGTGTTTTCTTTTTACGTTAAAAAAAGCAAACAAAAAATAA
>VZRF01010592.1:0-26988 GCA_013396875.1 Vireo altiloquus
AAATATTTTTAGTAAGTTGAAACTTACATCTGTATGCAAGACGTTCAGCAGAAATTAATTATCTCAATTTATTAGAGAACTGCTGGTAATCACTAAGGTGTCTGCTTCATCCATGTAACACATTTAATGCCCACTGCTTGGACAGTGTGGAACACATTTACTCTTCAATTATGGTTACAACAGATTTATTCTGCTGCATCATTGAGTAATCAGTCATCTGTTATCGTCATGAATTTGAAATATTTCCATGACTAGTAATGAAATCACAGAGCAGAAAAATAAGATCACAAAAGGGTTTGTATTTTCTCTATAAGTTTGTTATAAGGATTGTGAAAGGTAAATTAATTCTGACTTGAAATCTTTCATTTTTTAAAATATTTCCATAGGTATCTTCTAATAGAAAGTACAGCCAATGCAGTTTTTAAATGTTTGGATGCAAATGCAGAGCCTAAACAAAGACACAGCTCAAATTTCATTTCAAAATCTACTTTACAGCAGACAGATAGTATTTTAACACAGAACATTTCTTTTGAGAGGTCTTCTTCCCAGTGAAAAGAAGAAATTCCTAAAGGAAAGAGTTCAGTCATAGAAACGCCAGATGTAAAGGAACATGTTTTCTAGAAATCATGCATGCACTAATAGTGAATTACCACTTACACTGCTTAGTATGTGACACACATTGAAGCCCTTATTCACTAACTCAGTCTAACTCAGGCTGAAATCTTTTCTTAAATTTTTTTACAATCACTCATTAAAATCAGTGTCCAAGTTCTAACTGAGCAAAGACGTTGCATCATGTCTCTGAAACACATGCTTAGCTCTAAGAGTATGTTTAAATCTAATTAAGTGCTCTTTAGAATCCACAGTGTGGATAAAGAGTTCAGCTCATATAAATATAAATAAATATTCCAGATATTCTTCCTGGCATAAATATTTCCAGGAAGAATGGAATACATATTTTACTTTTTCATGTGGAACTTAAGAAAATTGTTAATACAAAACCACCATTTTGGGAAACAGTCTAAAACTTCTGTATGTTTCAAAATTAAACTTCTCAAGTTCTTCAAATATTTTCATCATTCTTTCCAGATATTCCTCTTCCACAAACTTGACATTCATCATGAAAAATTTTGTCCCTTCCTAAACAGCATTTTTCAGTTTGTTTATTTTGAAATGAAAATAGTTATCCAGTTCTACTGGCATTTTAAATAGGCACAAGCTTGACTTTCCAAAACGCAGAGTTTTATTTCAGAGAAGTTTAAAGCGCAACTGTCAGGAGCAGAAAACTACAAAGCAGACCTAAGAACTACAGCTTTGTCTGGAACACTGCAGGAAATTTGGCATAAGGTTGACTAATAAAAAGATCTTGTTGACTTGATAGTATTAATTAATTTAGTCCTGTGTGATGTGATTGTACTTCCTACTTATAATCCTGGGACACTGTAACCATCCACAATCCTACATTCTTTCCTTCTGAAGGGTGGAAATTTGCATTTGTGAAATGCTCCTCTGTGAGCACCAATTCCTTGTTCCTCAATGCCATAAAAACTCCTGTCTAGAAACTCTGTGACTCAAGACTAGAAGGGTCAGCATAAATGGAAATGGACAAGAATATTAGCATTCTTTGAGCTTTTGCTTTCTCAAACACATGGATTTATATTGCCTACCACTACCCAACACATAAGTAAGCAATAGTTCAAGAGGAAAACCTGAAAGTACTTTCAACTATTGCATTTCAGATATGGGTCCTTGTTGCTGAATGTTTTAGTACATCTGGGATGTTCATCATAGTTCAGTAGCAATATGGATTTAGTCTATCCCTGCTTAGTGAGTCAAATGCTGTTTCTTTTTACAGTGTTGAAATTATGAAACCACAGCATCATAGAATATTATGAGTTGGAAGGGTCCCATCAGGATCACCCAGTCCAACTCCTGGCCCTGCATAGGACTCCGCAAGAGTCACACCATGTGCCTGAGAGTGTCACCCAAATACTTCTTGAACTCTGTCAGGCTTGGGGCTGTGACCACTTGTCTGGGGAGCCTGTTCCAGTGCTCAACCACCCTTTGTGTGAAAAATTGTTTCCTGATATCCAACCTAAACCTCCCCGACCCAGCTCCATGCCATTTTCTCCAGTTCTGTCAGTGGTTACAAGAGCAAAGAGATCAATACCTTCCCCTGTGCTTCCCCTCTTGAGGATGTTGAAGACCACAATGAGGTCTCCCTTCAATCTCCTCTTCTCCAGGCCTAACAAACCAAGTGACCTCAGGCACTCCTCATAAGATCTGCCCTTCAGACTCATCACCATCCTCATGGGCCTCCTTTGGACACTCATTTATAGCTTAATTTCTTTTTTATATTGTGGTGCCCAAATCTGCCCCCATCGCTTGAGGTGAGGTGCAGAGCAGAATGGGACAATCCCCTCCCTTGCCTGGCTCGTGATGCTGTGCCTGATGCCCCCCAGGACACCCTTGGCCCTCCTGGCTGCCAGGGCACTGCTGACTCATGTTCAACTTGGCACCAACCAGGACCCCCAGGTCCCTTTCCACAGCACTTGTTTCCAAGCTCTTGTTCCCCACACTATTCACACAACCAGGGTTTACCCCATCCCAGGTCCAGAATCCAGCAAGAAATCACCCAACAATTACATTCCTCCAGGACAGATCGGAAACTGCCCATAGGGCTTGCTGGTTTACATCTTGATTGTGCATTCTAAAGCAAAATAAAAGTATTTTAATTTTAGTTAAAAACCCACTCAGATATAGATGTCAATTTTTGATCTGGGCAAGAATTCAGTCAGAACAGTTCTGCTCCAGAATTAGTCCTAGGACAATGTTCCTGATGCAAGTGCATTACTATATAGGCAGCACTCTTTGCCCTACTCACCAATACCAACAAATGCTGTGAAGTACTCTGTCCTTTCCATCTTTTTTACAGCTTCTTTCTTAGAGGAAGAGATGTGACTTCTGAGCTTTCAGAGAAGGTCACACAACAACTGTAAAAGAAGACTCTCTACATGGTATGGGTCTGTGAAAGGACTATCCAGAGTTTAGCCCACAATAGCTTACTATTGATTATTTCAGATTAGTATATTATTTAATTTTTGCCCACTTTTGTACAATCTGTCTTTACCACAGATCAGAATATGCAAATTGTCTCCAATCCTGTACCAAAAACTTAAATGGGGAAAGAGCATGCCTCTCAGATTTCTGTCAAGACTAGAGCCAGCCACCTGTCCTTCACAGAAACAATTACTCACGAAAGAAAAATTAAATGGATGTTGATTGAGAGTTCGCCTAAGCTAATGGTGTGATCAGACATTAATGTGACTAATGGCAATGGCCCCTCTGGATGAGTTACATGGTAATAGTGCTCCAGCTGCTTTGGCTTTGCAGAAACCAGTCAGATGACTGAGAATAACTTTTCTGGTCTTTCTTCAATTAATTGCTGTTGACTGAAATAACAAATTGAAATTATGAGCAGTTCTGAAACTGAGGGGTGGTGGGGTTATTACTCTTTCTCAAAGGCATTAAAGGACACTTAAAATCTCCTTGACTACTTTGAATTCAAACATTCACTTAATAGCTTCTCAGGACTTAGATTTAGCATTGCAGTTCCCTGAAACCACGGCCTGATGTGGCAATCCTCATTCAGTAAAAGGCCATTGTAATATACAAGTTGTGTCATGAACTTGTGACAAAATACAACTATGCCCCAAACCCCTTTGCAGTTACATAGCAAAATAAAGGTTGCAAATAAAACCTGCAAGGCTCTTAACTTTCAAAGTCATTATATTGTATTTCTAATATGCTCTTGATCATTTTCTAACAAAGTATTTTGAACCAAAACTACATATTACTTCTCACTGCCCCGTATTTCTGGCCAGTGTGTGGGTTCTCAATACCCCAAAGTTTCATTTTCAAAATGTCCTTGTCCCCAGATGCTCAAGTTAATATTTCAGGAGTAGAGCTTCTTTTCAGAGATTTAGGGAACAATGACATTTGGTCTAAGTCTAAGGTACAGTCATTTGGTAATCACTATGGTGCAAGATGTTGATGGTACAGATTACCAAAATAAATACTTTGCTTCACAGACAACATAACAGGTGTCTAAACAAAGCTTTTCTATACTACACTATAGATAAATGTCAAATAATGGTGTGAAGTTGGTATCTTTTAAAATAAAATTACTGATTTTTTTAAAAATTACTGAAATAGTTTGTGGAAAAAATTCCAGTGTAGTTTGGGAAAAAATATCTTATTTCCCAAAATGCACTTATTGAGATTAAGCCTGAGTGTCGTCCGATTATATATATACAAGGAAAATGCTACCTTCATATTCAGTAGAGTGGTTTTGAAAGAAAAGAGTGCTTGCAATGACCATTTTATTGTCTATCCAGGAGTATTCATTAATATTACATATTCCTTTCCTGAACACAGATGAAAAAGTGGCAATGGAATCAGGATAGACCTGAGCAGGTTTTTAGAAATATAACTAGAGAAAGAAACAATATGTGGTAAAGCTACAGTGTATTACAAAACATAAAGTGTTGAATTTGCCACTTTTCCCATAAGCGCTGAAAAAAAAAAAAAAAAAAAAAGGTAAAATAGAAAAAATGTTCAAGGGTCTTTTGTTTAGGCATCTTAATTTGCCATAGATAGTTATGTATTAATGCAAATAGGAAGATACCCAAAGAAATACCCTTTCTGATTTCCTTCCATTCCTTTTCTGCATGAGATTGTTTTGCCAGCAAATTAGAAGGTAAGGACAAGTTAGGTCCATAGCACACTTGCTGTGTTAGACCAATGCTCTGGAACATTTCCTGGAGAGAAGACCAACACAATTGCACTGAACCAAGCACAGACTGTCTGGGAAGACAGAGCAGTTTTTAGTGTGACTTGCAGCAGTACCTGAAAGTTACAATTCTCTGGCAGACAAGCATGTCTTCCCTGCTGTTTCACTGAAAGAGAAATAAGGATAAAAGATCAAAATGTGTTATAATACTCTGGAAGTTGAAATCTAGCATAGAAAAAAATTTCCCCCATGCTTTAATCTAGGAAATAAAGGTAAATACAGAACATATGTCCTCTAAAAATGCAGCTCCATGCTGCCATGGCCACATGCTAGGACTGTCCTCATTAGCTACATTAAAGGAATATGGGAAACCTCTACACTACGCTATAGTTACTTCCCTTGCATGTGCAATAGAAGCATGACATGATAACGATCAGGGACAATATTAAACTACCTTTGTGCATTTCTTTTTCTTTTTCTAAGTTCTCATGAGAAGAAATAATAATAAGAAAAACAAATATTCAAGGAGCTTGATGAGCAGAACGAGACACCTCCTCTGCTATACCTACTGTTCTCCTCCTCACAGTGGCCCTGGACTAGGGGAAACAAAATGCCAATTCAAACCAATTTAAGTCTAGCTGGCTATACAGGTCACATCTAATGGAGCAGAAAACCCGGCCTTTTATTTGCTGAATTAATCTCAAAACAGTTTCATTGCATAGTTCAAGCAGCCTGGAATCAGAACATGATGCCCCATCATTCCTTACCATGCACTAGCTAGAGGTTCTGTCCATGAACTTGAATTCATGCTGGGGACGAACAGGTATTTAGATATCTATAAAACATTGTGCCCTTTCTGTATCTAAGAGCACTTTCTGCACTTAGGCAAAATCTACAGACTCTCCTAAGTGTGCCATTACCCACCTGAAAGGAAGAGAAAGGAGAGGGAGACAGAATTGCATGATAATCACCAAGATTCTTTTCTCATTGCCTCACAATACACATTATAATTGCACTACATGCAGTAGAAAATTAAATAATTTTATATCTTTTTTTGTCCTGGGAAGGGTGCATCTCTACTTCCCTAAAACTAGTTATGGTTACTTCTTACCTTTGAGGCCCACCTACCAGGTCAGATCCCAAATATTTCTATTTTATTTACTAGTTCCCTGCTAGCAAACTTCCAGAATTAAACCTTCATCTTAGGCAGTCTTCCACTGAACAGGACCAATTCCAGAAGCCAAATATACATACAGTCCCTGAGATTCTTTCAAAAATGCAGTTGATCTTCACTTACTGTGTTGACTTTACCATCTCACTTTAAAAATGTTTGCATTCCTGGGAATAACTATCTCCTATGAGAATGGTAAGCAGAATATGCTAATGGATTTCCTGGTACTTCAGCCTAAACAGGTAACTCTGTTCTGTCCATCAGAGCAAGATCCAGTTTTTAGTGCCTGATTTCTTTAAGTATTTTAATGTACCATATTTAACACAAGTCATATTCAAAACTGAAAAAAGGATTCCATTAGTTCCACTCTTGAGATTAATAAGATTGCAACCAGATAGCTTGGGAAGGGCAGTGGACGGAGATGGGTATATATTCCTGATACTGATGGAAGGAATATTCCCTTTTTTAAAGGAAATTGTACTTCCAGAAAAAGCCATCAAGAGCTATTTATTTGATTTCAATAGAAAAGACCCCAGCTCCTTGCCAAGCTGAGAGAATGAGATGGAGAAGACAAGGAACGAACTTTTGGATTCTTAAGGGCACCCTTTTTATCTTTATGTCAAAACCCAAAACTTCCATAAGAGAGAGGCACATATTTGTGCTGACTGATAGTGATTTTTATTTTTATATGTAAAGGCTGAAATGTTCACTTGAAGCTTTGAGAAAAACCTGAAGAGGGGATGAGGAAGGAAAATGCTAACTGCAGAGACTGCTGGGAGTGGCTTAAGACGAACTGCCTTGGCAGCAGTTCACAGTAGACTGAATGCTGAAAAACTATATTTTGAAAAACTGTCTCGGACCATGTTCAGAAAGCACCAGAACACAGTAAATGCTTCTATTGATTTTGCATTATTAAATCCAGAAAATAACCTACCTTTGCATGATATGCAATTTACTTGATTTAGTACACTAATAATTCTCCCTAACACCAAAACGAAAATCATGGTGATCGTTCACTCTGAAATTAGATGACTGAAGAGGAATTTTTTTTTTCCAGATTACATAAATTAGTCAAGAAAGTTTAAAAGCACTAGTTTAAAACTGTTAAACTGCTTCACCATTTTTACCAATATGAATTGTTAGTCTCTTGAGGTCTACTATGTTAGGGTGCTGATAAAAAAGTTGGCAGGATGCAGTGGAGTCTTAACAATGGTGAGACTTGGATTGGAGCCATAATGGGCCTTAGAGGAGAGGGAAGATGGGTCTTAATGATGCATATTGAAACTGGAAGATCAGATGTCCCTTTGATGCCTTAGGTTTTAACTTTTATATTTTTTCAAATCCCGTACTGCAAGTGTAACTCTGAAGTTTCCTGTAGCTTGTTAAGTGCTGTTCTCTTATGCTAAGTTAGCCACAACAAACCTCTGTAACTTGCTCTCCAAGGACACTCAGACCAAGAACTGTAAACCATCATCTTGGGGAGAGGGGGGCAAGCTTGGGGAAATTCCATCATTGGCTGGGTTCTGCTTGGTGAATTTATGCTGATATAAAAGTATGAAGAACTCGTGACCTGTCAGCCATTTTGGGATCCACTGATGCAGGACCCTCTGGAGCCCAGAGTGTACCTCTGAAGGCCTTTCAAATAAATACCTCCTTTATTCCTTTATTCCTGTCTAGTCTCTGTTTCTAGGTAGCCATTTAAGGCATCACATTCAAGACATCAGTGACCAAGTAAGTTACCTTTCATGCATTTGTGATTTGAAATCCACATTAAAATACAAACGAGGTCATAAAAACTAAAACTTTTAAATGATACTCACCATATCCCCATAGCATGATTAGTCAGAACAGGAGATGATAGCCACTGTCCAATGTGGCTTTCTCTCATGTCATGTATGTCTGTTGGGAGGCATACTGAGATAATTATTACACCTTTAGTTTGTAATTTAAATCTGTTGGGTTTGCCTACAAAATCATCTGGCATGAATTCAATTCCTGGATACTGTACTAGAACATAAAATAAATATTACCATGGACTTAATTATTTTTATGTTTTATCCAGTGTTCATAAACTACATCCTCATTCATTTTAACACGAAATCTCTTTTAAGAGACTATAATTAAATTCTACACCTGGAAACCAGATTTTTTTTCCTGTCTCAAATCTTGAACTGAAGGGAACCAAGTTCTTTAAATGCCTGCTCAGCTCTTCTTTCCATCGTGCTTCACTACTGACCTCTAATGAGCAGTAAGGAAATTGCCTGAAATTCTTGGCCCTTTACAGAGAAGAAATGTGCTTCCTAATACGAGTTTATCCTCTCAGAGTAAGCAGGAATGCTTGCAAGAGTTGCTAGCATTCCTGTGGTATTCTTCCTAAGAAGCTGCTTTCAGAGGAACATGTTATACAACCAGAAAATGATATTTTTTAACCACGGTAAGCTAGTAATATTTCCAAGATACTAGCAGATTAAAACAAATCTGCAAACATGGGACATGATACTCAAAGTCCAGAGTGCTCCCAGGTTTGCAAACTCCAAGTGAATACGGTGAAACCTGAGTATTTTTGTGAAGCAGCTTTGTTGTATATTGTAAAAATAGCACACCACTGAAATAGCCTCACACATCTCTCCCTTGGTATGTGCTTGACTGCTCAGGAATTTTGCTCCTGAGGAATACTGTGTACCGTGTCAAGCACATGACATTGAAAATGATGTTAGACTTTGAAAGTATTTCATAGACTTCAGATGGTTAATGTATTTTTATTTTAGTTTTTATTTTAAATACCTGTCAACTGTATTAATGTTCTGCTTACCCCTCATCCTAGTTTACAACATAGTTGGTATTACATAATTTGACAGTGTGGTAAGAAAGTCTAGGTTAACAGCCCTTACAATTACAGTCCTTCCATCTTCAAACATTCTATTAAGGTTATCATATCCAAGGTTATCATATCCCACATTTTCATCCAGGGTTCCAGGAGAATTTCACTTGCTGTAGTGTTTTGAGCAGTCCAATACCAACTTCTATTTTTAGTGACTGAGCAATTACATTCACAGGAAGAATACAGTATACCTGAAAATTGCTACAAGATATTTCCTAAATTGCTGACAATAATAACATTTACAGGATTTAAGAAAAAAATAGTATTAAAAAAAAAAAAGAAGGAAGTTTTAACAGTTTCAGCTGCCATCAAAAAAATCTAAGGAGGACATTATACTACTTAAAATAGTCTGGTGATAATTAGTAGAACAAGAAGTTTTTTTTAAGAAGCTACAGGGGAATACCAGCACAAGTGAATGACAGGGTCAGTTGTGTGCTATGAACTCCCACAGAAAATATTGTGAAATGAGGGTAAAGTTGCACTCTCTCCCAGAGGGCTGCAGCCACAGTCCCTTTGGACCCACAACACACAAGAAGCTTGACCAAATCCAGATGCAGCAGTAAAAGCCATTTTGCAACAGCCAGAATGGGGCTCTGCATGCCATTGTATTCTGGAGTAAGGAGTCATAACATTGTATTATTTCAGAAGTGCTATTGAGTTTTAAATTCTCTATGTCACTGTGTAATAATTTCCCTCTACTGAGGAGACTGTAGGTAGTTTTTAACTTCTGCACAGATTGGGAATTGGTAAAAGTCATGGGAACAGCAGCGTGTTACTTGTACCACTGGGAAAAGGACAAACAGCACTATGAAAAGACACATATTAATGAGCTCTCTGTGTACATAGCACCAAGACAGACATTGAAAAGTGCTGAATCACTCAGTAGGAACTTGGAGAACTCTTCTTCCTTGATGCTGCCTGCTAAGGAAGGGAAGAAAAGCCTGGACAGAGAATTTAGTCAGAAATATCACTGAAATTAATGCTTTCCAATTAATGTGTACATGACTGCAGCAGTACATTACTGTTGTGATGACTGTGTTACAGTCTCTGTGCTTCCACAGCAAGGTATCATCCACACTCCAGCGTTTGCTTCTCCCCAAGGTGGTGGCAGGCTCTTACCTCTCCACTGAACCCGGGCAGGAGCTGAGTCACAGCAGGAGAAGCTTCAGGAGCTACCAAGTCAGCAACCTCACTGCACTCTGCAGGAGCTCCCTGGCAAAGAGAGAATCACACTTTTCCTCAGCCTCAAATTGAGTATTGGTGTTGGGTGGAAATCTCTTCAGAAAAACTTCAGGAAGTTTTCTAACCCCTGCCCTGGGTTAGTTCGGTTAGAAAATGAATGAGTGAGTTTATGGAATTATAATTGCAAATGTACGACCTTTAAAATTTGAATTATATTTTTTTCTTCCTTTAAGACAAAACATATTCACAGCAGAAAACCAGCATGGTTGTAATTATTCTCAAAAACTTCACAATCAAGTAACTAGCATAAACAGAAAAATTAACACAAAAGAAGTGTTGGCTACGTGTAATATATCTTATAACTAGGATACAATGAGGATAATAACTTCTAATGTATTTTTGAAAATAATGAAAAAACTATTCTGCCCATACTACAAATAACAGCTGTGTTATATGTGAGAAAGATATAACTTGGATTAGCGTTTTGCCATTTTTCTAAATAGGCCATGAAAAACAAAACAGTTAATTCTCCTTTTGTTTTTAGAGACTATTTAATAGGACTATAATGTTTTTATGTATTTCTCCAAAGCTCCACATTTAGTGAGCAGTAAAGGTGAATTTTTTTACGTTAACCAATCCTAAAAGTATTCATATTAATATATCAAAAAAGATCTTGATCAATAGTCTTGAGCAAGATACTTTTCTTTTCCCAAAAATAAATAAAATTTCAATCATAGTCTTACTAAAAGTGCAAGCAGCACTATGTGGTGTCCTAAAAAGTAACCACATGCTCAGCTAGAGTAAATAGAACTTATTTGTTGCCATAGAGGCAAAAGACTAATTCACTGGGTAATGCCTTAGGTCTCAGTAAGATACTTGAGGGTAGATAAGATGTTAACATTCCTTGGAGGAAAAAAACCAACCCAGGTGATTGATTAAATACTGTCTTATGTAAGAAGAGCCCAGAATGTACCTGTGAATGCAAACACAATTTATGGATTTCGGCGCCTGCCCCCTGAAGAATACCCACTGTCTGTTAAAGCCCTTTGTAACTTACATCTGCTCCAAGCTCAAACTAATTCATGGTGCTAGTTTGGGGAACTGCAACCAGAAAGCACATAGAGGAGAATTTCACCCCAGGACAGAGTTATGAGCTACAACCTGAGCACTGTCAATGGTCTCCTATACAGTGGGGTAGTACAGAAGTCCCTAGGGAAGCTAGGGCTGCAAAACCTGCTCTGCTCTCAGCCTTTAAAAGATATAAGTCTATTTCCATTTCCAGGGTATGAAAATTGGCTTTTGAGTTTACACTTCTATTTAGCAGTCCCCAGTAAAATCTCAAAACACTGGCCAAAGGCACTGCCATTATACAAAACAGAAGTAAATCCGGAAACATTGCATCAGGTAAAGAGGTGAGTTAATGTTTAACTGACGTCAGTGTCAGAACATTCTCAGGATACAACAAAATGTAAGATATTCTCTCACTTTGAGAGCCAAAAGTGATCACACAGACTGACAAATACCTTCCTCTACCAGAGTGTCCCCATTGTCAGTCCATGGTCTACACTCATCTTCATTTCAGGTAAAACCTTCTCCATTCTGACAAGTTTTTTTCTGATCTTTGAATGTAAGCAGCCCAGATCACCAACACCAGGAAAAATGAATCCAAGCCTCCTCCTCCTTCTAATACCAATGTAGTCCTAAGGCAGTTTCTTAAGGCAACTATAGAAATCAATGTTAAGCAGAAACCTGGATGTGTCAGCATAACATCTTTAGCAATCACAGAAGCCTTTGGGACACTCTGCTGTGGGGAAATTTGTGTATACCAGGACTTGGGCATCTGCATCAGGGTTCTGAGCCGCAGACAGGAGACAACCTGGACACTTCTAGCACAAAAACCACTGTCTAAATTTGGACTGAAGCAAACTGGAAATCTCTATTTAACCTTCATTTGCCCCATCATTATTTCCTTTTCTTGAAAAAGCCTTACTAAAAGACACAACTGAAAAGAGGAAAGAGCTTATCTAACACGAGTGCTCAGTACTTGATAATTTATTCATCTCTCTTAATGTTATATTATAGCATAAGGGTAATTTCTTGACAGATGAATTACATAAACATTGATTACAAAAAATTCATTTCTCTCATTAAATTGCATTTATCCAATTACCCATTAAAGTGACTTGTAATGTGAATGCACATTTCCCACATGACATTCCAAAGCAATGAACTGGAAAATGACACCTTGCCAAAATGGCACATTCATACATCTGACAACAGAATTGAAAGACAAAAAAAAAAAAAAAAAAGGACGCACAAAAAAAAATCATGGGGAAAAAAAACCACCCAAAACCAAAACCCGAGTAAATCCCCAAACTACCTCCAGCTGTTTATATCAGTTTTTGTCACTGTCTCAAAATCTAGTATGGTGTTTTGAACTTATATTTCTCTAGAATAAAGTAATTTTATTGTTCACCAAATGGTGGTAAATCAGAAAAATACTCTACTCAGTGCCCAGAAAGTAGTTTGGAACCAGAGGAGTTCTAAAGAGCAGAAGAACCAGACTTATCTGGGACTCATTCAAAGCACACTGGAAACAACCTCCCAAATCAGTCTGCACTGATGGGTGCAGACAGACCTCAATGGGCTCTGACTGTGCTGAGAATGGTGTGGGCCCAGCATTCTGCATAGGAATCTAAGAACAATGAGCTAGCTCCAGGCCACAGAGCAACAAAGCTGCATTAGTGCAGCTCTGTGCCCCAGTTATCGTGCAGTAGCAAGAGTCAGAGCTCATTAGCTCAGGAGCTCTGCTAAGCTCATTTATACACACAGTGTCTTCAAAACTGAGCTGCTAAGTCTGTGCAATGCTGAACTGTATTTGTGAACCTACGAGGTCAGATTGCATCTCTGCACTTTGTGCCACTTCTTAGCAAGAAGATTCTCCTCTAATCTCAGCCTGAGTCTAAGGCAGTGCAAATTGACTAGAATCTAAACATCACAGAGACAGCTATACCTCAGAAAATACCCTGACCTTTTATCCCTATACATCAGCTTCACTTAAAACCTTTCTACTAATACAAAGCATGTGACTACAACTAGTTTGGTGGGTTTTTTTTCAGTATGGGTACTCGAAATAGTCTCTCAAAAAAGACTCAGACTAAAGTGTAGTCTCTTGAAAGAGATGAGACATTTTAAATACAAAGGTTAAGTCAGCAGAGATAGGTGCAGGTATTACTGTGCAGATCTTATGTGCTGAGTGTCTTTTACAGATTTTTTCATACTACCTTGAGTGACCTGTCTCTGTATCTGCTTTATTTTGGCACAAAAGCAGAAATTGCTCTTTGGTGCTCAGATGCACCAACAGTGAGCTAGGAATTGTTCTCATTTATGACAGCCTTCTGATTATTGCTTACAGGTTTTTTTTAGAGGTCTGTGCAGCCTCAGATCTTCATGGTATTGCAACAACTGTCTTCCTGGAGCTACTCTTTGTTAATACAGGTGCTATGCTTAAATAACACTTAAGAAGGTCTATTCTATTCCAATCCCATTGGGATTGAATCTTCTCTATAACACTACTCTGTCAAATCTTATACAATCTGCTTTGTGCCTTCAGGCACACGCAGGTCAGTCAGGTGATCAGGCCCATGCTTCTGGATTTGAGAAGATAAACTACCTCCCTGTTCACCTTTTCTTTATTCACAAATCCTAAGATGCTTTGTGAGCAGGGAGCCCCATATTTGCTTTATAGCCAACTGTTCAAAACATCTCTGGTGACTTTATCTAGGTTATCTAGGAGGTGGCTCAACCACATTATTGGAGGCAGAGTCATCTGAACTGCCTTGTGCAGGCCAGCCACATTTTAAAAGAAGTTCAGCCACACCTTCTCTATCCACACCTACCAGTTTGGCTCAGCTAGAGGTTCTCTGGTTTCCCTGGCCAGTGAAGCTTTCTCCTTTTTCCAGTTATATCTTGCATTACAGTTTGCTAGATTTGCTTGTTCATTAATCACATTTACCATGTTTCTGCCTATCCAGCTCCTGGAAAACTATGATCTGAAAGTACATATGAAAAAGAGGAGTGAGCAAAGAATACACACAATCATATTTCTATTAAATGTGCACATTTATGAGCAATACATTCAATAAAAGCAGTAACATCTACCATGTAACAGAAGTATGTCCATAACTTCATTCCAAATGCTATCAGGTTTACTGAGCTACAATGAACCACAAAAGAATTGTGACCATAGGTCCCCTGAGTCATTATCTCAAATTGGCTCTTTTTTCACATCTGTTTTAGTCCAGAAACACATGTATCACACAGTTCTTCTTCCGTGTGCTTTGCCATGATTAATTTCTGACACAAACTCTGTCATTGCTGCCAGGTTTGTGGTGGTCAGGTTTGTGCTGCCTGTTTGGGTAAGAGAAAGCATGAACTCTCTGTACTGCAGCTCAGCTACACTTGAGAGGAATCTTCCTGCAGCTCAGGTCAGTATTATATCACCTACAACTCTTCTTCCTGGGCCAGCCAAGGAAAGTCCCTTCTCTGCTGCAGTAACTGCCACTATTTCAGCCTGGCCTCATGCCAACCCAAGCCTATAGGATCTCAAGGACCACATCTCTCCTCAAAATGAAGAATTTGGAACAAGAATGCTAGACTTGCTCTTGTTTATTCAGAGAGGCTTTTCTGGTTTCTTGGGCAGAAGTACTAACGCTTCCCTCAAAATGACAGAAAAACTTTGGCTGGAAAGGAAGTTTGGAGGTTATACTGTCAAATTTAAATACCATTCTCAAGTCACAGTTCCCTGCCTCTTATGTCAGGATGACTCAACATTGAAACAAAGCACAAAATCTGTATTTGTACTATCATTATTACAAAATATTAACTAAGCAAGATCTAAAGCAGGAAGAAAACAGTACTGTGTGGAACTAGGAATAAATAACAGAATGATTTATGTAAATTATGTTAGACCCAGTAAGCTAAAGGTTTTTTCCCCTTTGTCTTTGTTGTCAAACAGTTAATCTTCCCTCCCAGCTCCTATGTTTCTGTCCTGAAGAACTGAACATATTGACTTACAAACCTTTTGAAAACATTTAGCATTCTTTTGACTATTTTAGTTTAAAATACGTAAATGCTTGACAGAAGCAAAGACCAAGAATAAAGACAGTGGAATATCAAGATTTTCCTAGAGTAAAAAATAATCATTAGAAGAATCTCTCTAGGGAAAGAAAAGTTATATTTCCAGGGAATTATGAAGTTCCTAATAAAAACAGACTTCTGTTTTGTGGAATTAGAAGTAATTAATCACCTTTCTAACTAAAGGACATGCAATTTAACATAAAAGGGATTTATATTAGTACCATTACATTCACTCTGACATGAATACAGCACATACAGATTGCAAGGGGCTTTTTAAGGGGCTGGATGATTTGTTGACAAATCAAGAATAGTCCCTTGCTGAGCCAGCTTACGGTAATATGAGCACTCCAGGGTCCCATGCCAGGGCATAACCCGATCACGTACAAAGATTAGAAAGGAATGTTCCTCACATGTGCAGGCCTGAGTAGCTGGCTCTCCGTATCACAGATCTTGATACTTGTTTTTTAACTTTTTCTTTGAGCAGAAGCTTATTACTGTTTCTAGACTAGGTGCACAACAGAACTGATTCCATATACCAAATCTTGTTCTCTTATCTTTTTACTGTTATAGGATTCTATTATAAATTATATTTCAATATGCAGATGACTTCCAAGGTAATTTCATTTACATTAAATATTTTACTTCCAATTTATTTTCAAGGTCCACCAAGCACTGCAAATGAGAATGTTATACAAAATAAAAATGCATAGCTGAACACTCAGGAAAATAAGCTCAGCATCATAAAGTTATTCAAATTTATAAAAAATATGAAAGACTTCCTTGATTGTAACTTGCAAGTATGAACTTTTACACAATTTAATTGGATTATACTTACTAGATAACATGATTTAAAACCCACTCTTCAATGCTGTAGGCATCATCAATAATATTTTAAAGGTTTTAATAACAGATAAACAAGATAATAAATACTCCTCAGAGCAAATCACATAATTTAGTAACAGTAAACAGATCCTCCTACTCCCCAGAGCCTCCATATTGCCACTGGCAACCCCCAATGAAAATCCAGCTACTCACAGTCTCAGGGGTGAGCAGAAGGGCCAGCTTTGCAATCAGTCCAGGAAACTCAGATATTTTACAGATATTACAAGAGAAAGGGGGAGGGGAAGGAAAATACTTCATCTGCCACTTTCTCTTCATATTCTGATTATGACTTAAGATAAGTTCCTCCTTTGGCATTATAGGCTAGCATGGGATAGAAAACATTCCAAGACACACCTTGGCATATGTAGGTCAAAATAAACACTTTAGAATTATTTTAAAGACTTGTGAAGCTCTATGAGAAAATTTTTATCAATAGCCTGTTTATAGAGAGGCTTTAATAAACAGATATGTATACACATATTTAAGCTGACACACAAAACTACCACGTACAAACTCATACAAGCTGCAAACATAATTTCCCCTCTTAAATAAATAAAACTTCAGACCCTTAATTGTTTTCACAGAGAGCAGCAAGATCCTACACCTCCCGATGGGATTCCTCAGCCCATTTCTGTCCTATTCCTGCATTATGGTGCTGCAGCTCTATCTTCTTCTTCATTAATCCAAATGGAAGTGGCAGCCTCCTATGAAGAAGAGAAACAGACTTAGCTGGTCTATACTTGCAGACTACAAGTGGAGGACCTACACAATTAGGGATTCAAAACACATTCTCAGGTCTGCTGTGGGGCTAACCCATCACCTGTAGGCTGCTCTCATTTGTGATATGAAATAATGCTGAGAAACACTCATGGACCTCTGGAGTAGGCAGGTGACTACCTGTCTTGCCTTTTGATCATAGCAATATCCTCCAGCCAGACCACTGATGGCCACTGATGGTTCTATTTATATAATGGAATAGTAATTCATAGAATCATAGAATATTCTGAGCTGGAAGCCACCCACAAAGATCATCAAAGTCCAAATCCTTAGAGTAATTAGCTGCTTATTAATACTTTGGATTGGATTAACTAAGCACAGTGCTATCAATCTGCCTTTCTTCTCAGTTTTACTGCACGTGAACTTCTCAGATGCCATTTCTTTGGCTTTCACACTCCCCTTATGGTCTCAGCATTCCCTTTTCAAACAACAAACAGCTTGTCCCCAAGATCATGCTGGACACACAATGTTTGCCAGCATTACATTAATCTCAGGTGTGAGTATGTTCTACTCCTTTTCTTAGTTCTTAGGACATGTCCTCCCCTGCAGAGCAAGCTCCCAGTGTTAGGAACCCTCTGCTACCTTGTATTCTGCAGGTAATGTCCACTTGATGCCCACATTATGGCTTACAGTTAGATTTTATAAAAATGTAAGTAAAGATAGTTAAATCAATTTAGTAAAGTACATTTGGGTTTAAACAACTAAAATTTTGTTTGGGTCATGTTTACCCACCTGAGCACATAAAATTCCCTAACTGTACTTGCCACTTCTCACTTGTCCTTTCCCTGCATCCCAACCCTTCTCAGCTCCATCCCAAAGTCCAAACACCTTTCCATTAAGAAAACATTTTGTTCAAAATATACCAGCATGCAGAAGGTTCACAGGCTGTGAAAATGAATTGCATTAACATTAATGCCATTTAGTAGTCAGTCATGAGTAAAGCAAACAGGTTAGTGAAATAAGATATCTTCTTTACAACATCAGGCTCAACACTTCACTACTTCAGTTAATGTGTTGTGATGGGTGTTGTAGGTTCATATTACTATCTTCCTGTACATCTGCAGTGAAGTCTCACCGTGCAGTGTAACTAGATCTTTACAACATCACCTTCCACCTACTGGCAACAGATAATGGCACAGTTTATAAAAGCACCTTACTACAAAGAAAGTAGTAACCTGATAAATTCAGAAAGATTAAGAATGACTTTGTAAATGGAAGTCAGTGGAAATTTTACCATTAAAAAATTAATTTGAATTTGCATTAGAGAAATACATAGCAAGAAGTTTGAGAAAAAAAGCATCAGAACTGTAACCCTTAACCAAGATGAAGACTTAATGGTGGTTTGATCTTAGACGCCACAGGCAAGTACCTTCCAAACCAGATAACATAATTTGCGGGCTACAAACCCATAGCCACAAACTATGGCCAGAAAATTTACAGAGGTAAATCAGGAATGGTTAATGAAACCAAGAGAGTTACAGTTGCTTTTATCCAGCTCTGTGTGCCATTCAATACTATCTTGGAGCCAGTATAGGAGCTATGCTTATGAATTTCACATGAGAAACAAAAAAGCAACAACACAGGGCAGAGTCTGTTGCTGGCATTACTCCATTCAGCTATTTCTCACTCATATTGCTGTAGCAGCTAAGATCAAAAGAACTCTACCATCACAATAAAAGACAGGTTCCCCCTCCTGGCAAAGGAACACATCCTGTAAGTCAGCATAGAGGACCCCATATGTGGTCCAAGAAGTACTAGGAAATGGTACCATCCTATTGATTACAGTGCACCAGTCCTCACCATTGGCTAGTTTTTTTTTGTGACCAAGAGTTTTAAGGTGTTATGTAAAGAAGAAAGAAGAACACAGAAGAAAGCACACCAGTGCTTATTATAAAAATGCAACATATGGGCAAATGAAGCCAGCATCTTAACTGATGAGAAACAATAACTTTAATCCTGATATGGTGAGTCAGATGTCAGACAAATGACAGGCATCTGTCAGCTTGTGGAGCTGGGACCCACTCATGCTCTCAAAGCCACTCTGCTATTTGTCACTCTATAATACACAGAACTTGGCACCTTGCCCCCATTTTACACACAGAGCAAGGGAATGAAAGCTGAAGAGTCTCAAAAATGAAGGGACTTTTGCATGTGTAATGTTAAAAGATTCTGCCTGAAGATCTTTCTAGCTTTTTTTAAACTTGCTATTTTGAATGTTAGTTTTCCTGGACCTAAATTTGACTAGCTTGACTAATCAGATGAAAATAGGAGCAGTTTCAAAGTTCAGAATCATTTGAATTATTAAGAATGAATGAAACCCTTCAATGTAACTGACTTTCCATAGCCACAACCAGAAAACTTTTCATTGGAATGATAATGCACTTCCACTGCAAAGTAGTCTCTCCCCACAATTTACAGGATACACTATCATGACCACCACACCTACAAGATACCCAAATTGTAAGGTAAATTACTACTACCTGCTCCCCAGAGGAAAACACTAGCTTATACCTGCCAGATGGAACTGGCAGCTGGCAACTAAATGCATCACAAAGACCTTATGCAAATAGGCTCTTAATAAATGGGTATTCTGGCTTCCTGTTCCCATTCTGTTTAAATCTAACGTCTCTGACTCCCACTCCCCACCTTGGCTGGCTCTTGGACTTAGCCTTTGTTCCTGCCCAGTTCAGACTGCTTAATACACACATATACACACACACTTTTTATTATTTACATATTTTATCACAGCAAATATTAATAACATATTTAATCAAAGACATTGCTTCCAGTCTGCTTTCAAACAGCCCTGCTTTGGCTGCGTCATGTCAAGCAAAAGAAGTCACACAATTCTGTGTCACAGACTTTATTTTTTTGATTGCCAAATACAAATCCCCATCCTCTCACTGAAGGGGGACAAGATTAATAGTCAGCAAGTATGTATATAGCTGCCCTGAATGTTCAGTACTGCCAAGTATTTTCTTAAGTTAGGCTGCACCTAAACAAAAGTTAGCATGCCTAACTACTTCAAATAAATGAAGATTTTACTCTTTCAATTTGAAAAGTTTAGACAAAAATTGGCTTTTACTTAGCATTAAGTGCAACCATGTAGAAACCTTACCAGTTCAGGGATGTTTTTTAACAGAAATTTCTGAAACTATTATAATGAATTACACACGAAAAAAAATAACCGAAAAAAATAACCAAAAAACAATAAACAAAAAACCAAAACCCCAGGGGCTATGTAAGAAACAGCAAAATGAACCACTCTTGAAAGTGTTCTGCTCCAACAGGAGGGGAAGACATACCTGTGGAAAACTGAAGCAGATCTGATGGAAGCATACAGCTGGCAGAAAATGCCTATTGCAGAATGCTTAAAAAATACACAATTTAAAAAAAAGAAGTATTCAAATATAATTTTTTACAGTAAAAGCTAACAAGACAAAAAGAAACTTCATTATCTATCTCAAGAGAGTAATGAAACGAGTTTTAGACCAACTCCTTTCGGATCTGTCCACATCCTGCTCACATCAACAAGCTCCAAAGCTCCATCAAATTAATTTATTAATGAATAAAACACAGAACATTTTATTACTAAGAGTCACTTGCCTAATGAATATAGGATGTTGGGTGTGCCAAGATTCTATAATTAAGTTATATTTCTTCAATTGATACATGTATCACTGAAAAGTGAAATAGGCTTAGAGAGAAATATAAGTAGTTTGAGAGGAATAGAAATAGTTTTCTTCACGAAAACAGCAACCTTAAGCTTATTCTTTCACCTTGTAAAATGAAGGACCAGGTGAGGGTTTAGAAATGCTAGCACTAACTGATATATCTAAGATTTTGTCTCTATGCTAAGAAGTCCCATTTCTTGTGGGTTTGTGGGTGTGCTTACCCTAGGCTCTGGAAGTTTCCAGAGACTGGGAAAAACTCTCATGATACAGGTTATTCCCCCTATAATTACTTGCTAAGAAAGAGATTGACAGGGTTCTAGCATTTGATCAGTTCTAGTTTGCTGAAATGTGTAATTTTGAAAAGAATACTTATTTGCTGCCTTGCCCCTTTGCTACAGCCACACTGAAACTAGCTGTGGGCAATCCCTAAGCAAGTGGCCTAGACTGAAAAAACTTCCTATAGGGCAAGCTCTATCAATTACTGTTCTTTTTAAAAACAGTACTAGCTATCGTTTACCTATTTTTTGCAGGTGTTCTCAGTTTTTAGGTTCTTCTAAATAGAGCTAAGTGAAGTCTCTCAAGTTTTTTTCTATAATGACAGAGTATGCAAAAGCCTCTCAAGGCCACAGATCCTTTCATATGCTAAATAAACTTGAGCGGTATTTATTTATAACTGAAGATACAAAGTTCACTAGAGAGGACTCAGTTCTTTAACTTGCCAACAGGATGACTAATCAGCAAGTATGTGCTGGCCAGAGCATGGCAGCCATTCAACCACGCACTAACCAGACAGTACACTCTATCCGAATATCCCACAGGGATGACCACAATTCTCAGTGGAAAATGGGAGGCTACTGACGCAGAGGTGGGAGAGAGTTTGGGGAGACAAAAGAAACAAGTCTCCAGGAATTTAGGCACTGTGTATCCAGCTGCTCCTTGGACAGTTTGTTTTCTTTCCTAATGTGGAAAATTCACAAAATTATTTTATTAGATGGTGTGAGCTAGCAAGACTACTTCAGACATGGCATCTGGGATAAGCAGATATTGGTGATGGCTGATTTCATAAGAATATTCCAAGTTGATTTTGGAAAGCTGCCAAGTCACTCACAGAAATGTATTAGGACAACTTATTAAATCCATTGCTATTTCTGTTCATCTATCCTTCAAGCTTAAGAATCCTAATTTATGGCCAATAGAGGCTTTTGCTTTTTAAACAAAAAAAACTCTACACCTTCTGACCAGAAATTTTTGCTATTCAGATAGCTCTTTTAATATCACTACTTTTGCTCCAGCCTGTACAGCTGTTGTACCAAATGCAACTGTAGGCTAGAGAAGGCCTTTTTGATTCTTTCCTACTTTTGCTAAACAATTCAGATATCTTGAAAAGAGCAGGCAGTACATTGGCAGGAAAGTACATTCTCCTTCTTATTTTTCCTGCTAATTTCTGAGGCATGTATAATGGCATGTGCTGGAAATGGCTGACTAAGCCTCATTCTCCCGTTGCTGCTCTAATGAGGATTGTATTTGTATCTAAGATAATTGAAATAATACTGATCCTGGTTTGTTGTCTTTATCTAGTAGTGTTTTACTGTTGAGTTCCATCAGTTGCTCGCCATCTGGAAGGTATGACTTCAAGTTTAAATACCTTTCAAGGCTTATATTTGATGGTCTTCCAAGAATACACATGACAAGTAACTTTTACAAGTGCACAAATAAATGTTTACTCTTTTCTGCTGGGCATCTCAAGCTGTAGGAAACAAGTCCACACATTACTGTGCTGGTGCACAATGGCATGACAAAAGGTGTCACCTAAATTCCAAATATCTTCACAGTTTATGCAAAATCTAATCACCAGATGAAAAATCTTCCTCTGAGAAGTTTGCTTCATTCTCAGCTTTGATTACACCCACAGGGATCAATTTACCTGAATCAGACCTGGCAAAATCTGTATTAAGACCCCCAGAATCCAAGCAATGCTGTAACAAATCCCAGGCTACACCACTGATCCAAAGGCCAAATGCTACTTGAGTTACTCCTTGGTGAGGTCGATAAAAATCAGCTGAGAGCAACGAGAACAAGCTATTGACCTACATTTTACCTTTGCAATTTAAAACCAAACTTTAATTCTGCCTTAGCTATGCCTGAACCAGACATGCTTCACCTGGCTTAAGTTCTTTGTGCTTATATTCTGGATAAGTACATACTTCTGAATGCCTCTCAAACAAATGGCTGCCTTCTATTTATCACTATCACCAACTATTTAGAAAATGTTCTAAGTTTATATAAGAATGCACAAATCTAATAGCAGTAGAAGTACTGTTAAAAGAAATAAATTAATAAAAAAAAAAGAGAGATATTTAATCCTTAAGAATAACCAATTCACCTACATCTTACTTTACTGCTGGTTCACCTAGCTATATGTGGAACACCACACAGACAATGTAGTTGTTTATGTTTAGATAACCAAGACACTCTTCACCTTGTCTTGTCTTCCCCTCTTCTCAAAACATCCAATCTGTTTTTCCACAAGTGGTTAGTCAAGTCTGGCTGATAAATGTAAATCGATGTTGATTCTCTGAACTGCCTGTAACCAGAAAGATGGTCAGCAGTTCAAGTGTCAACTTGATAATCCAGAAAACAAACAGTAAAACCTGTTCATCACTCTCTTTGCCCTATATATACCCAAGGCATATTTTTAAACACAGCCTGATGGTGGGAACACCTTTTCCAACTGGCTAGCAAGGTGCAGAGTTCACTCACCATGCACGAAAAAAATATTATCTAAGCAATCAAAAACCTTTACGTTCTACATACCTAAGTTTTCAATCAAAAATCTTACACTACCTTGGAATTTTTAACATAGTCTTTTTAATGCCATCCTGAGAATTCTCTACCTCTTTTCAATGCAATATATTTAGACATAAAATAATTTTTTCCTCTCTTGTTGGAGAATGAGCTTTCCCTTCATAATCAACTGAAACTCATTTATTTATGAGAAACATATATAATTGAACGGACAGCTGTATGTTGGTTAGAATGACCAACATGAATAACAGGGACACCAACAGAATGAGGATGAACCCTTTAAGCCTTCAATTATCATACTTTTTCATACAAGAAATGTCACGGCCTATTAGCAGTATAACAGATGCCTTCATGACAAATTCAGATAAAAACTGTGAATGGAAATAAACTCACTATAGCACTGACTTTGGCACAGGTGCAGGGGATTTAAAATGGGTTATTCAGCTGTGATACAGAAAGTGAAAAATATAGGCCTAATTTAATGTTCCTTTAAGGCGATGTCACTCGTTCTTTCATATTAATACTTTTCACTCAGCATCCCATTTCACTGTTACAAACAGGTAATATATTTTCAGTTCTTTTAGAAATTAGGAGATTAGAGAGTGGATCCTCTTCTTGTGTAATTGTTTCATTGCTGCTTCAGCTTATCACCTTGGACATATTTCTTCTGTCAAACAGCAGAGTCACTGTGCTTGAATGAATCAGGACAGCAAAACAGCTGTGACTGCACTAATGCAAAGGTATTTATGGAAACAAAATGCACAGTAAAAACATGCATTTATTTTCCTAGCAGGGCTCATTACTTGGTGGCATTCTTTTAATACAATGATTTATGATGTGCAGTATAATTTAAATTTAGTTTAGCTGTAGTCTCAACAAGGAGTCAATTAAGACAGTTTGGAGTGAGGGTAAATGTGATTCTTGCCAAGAGAAAGGACTTTATAATTTCCCTTTTTAAAAGCCTGATACAAGTGGAAAGACTCCAGCTGACCGCTGTGTGGTCTGTCTCATAGCCCTTGTCTGTATTTATAACTCCTGCTTTTATTACTTCTGGTTTTTATGGCTTTTTTTTTTGTCTTTGTCTTACTAACTTGCTCTTTTCTCATTGTTACATTCTTTTTCTGCCCTGTTTCTCTTCCTCCTACAAACAAAGATGATCTTTATCTTCTTGTGGTTTCCTGCACATCTTTACAAGGTACCAAACATGCAGCTCTAAAACAACTGAGCAGATTAAAAAGTGACAAGCCATTCACATACTTGTCACCTACCCACAACTGTTGGCTTTTCTCTTTGTCACCTTTCCCAAAAATGACATTTAAAATATTTGCTTCCATTTTCATTACATTTCAGATCAGAAGGGATTGTCATATCATTTGTAACAACACTCACACTGGCAAATTTAAATCAAATTAGGTGTTACTTTCTCTAAAAGAACTGATATCAAGCTGTCCCAAGCTTCTTCAATGGCACATCATAGATCCCATAGCCTGTACCTGAATTGTGCTCAGGTGATCCAGTAGGAAAATCAGGCCTGATGATTTTTGCAAATTAATCTGAAAGTCTTCTTAGTCCAAAACCACACATCATGATCAGATTTTAAGGGCAGGATCAGAAATATCAGGCAGAAATATAAGAAAAAGATTCTCTGATCAGTGGAAGACAATAGCCCCTCTTATCTAACATTCCTCTTCAGTTTACAGTTCTCTGTGGACTGGAAGGAAAAAGTCCCAGTGCTATAGGAGATAACAGAAACCTCCAAATGACAAGATCACGCAGAAAGATAGGGAACGGCATAAACATTCAATACTGTATGAGCATTTGTACCTCTGGGAGTATAATCTTGCAAGGGAGGCTTCTTGGGCAGGTACTGAATACCCGAATTACAAAATGCAGCTGTGTGCCAAAGTAAACAGAAGTAAGGAATTTGTCAGTCTATTTAAAGCCAAAAGGTTTGTTCCCAGTAAAACATTAGCAATATCCTTCTAAGTGTCACTGCCTGTCCAGTGGCTTCAGTGTTCTTGGTATCTCTTTTCTTATTAAACTGCCATTTCCAATAGTACTGCTTCAGGAAACTGCGTCTCACATTAACCACAAACAGCTGTTGTCTCAATTGACAGTAATTGCTACTTCCAAGAATATAGTCACACATCTATTTTTTACTAATTTTTGTATTTTCAGTAATCCCAGTACCAGAGTATAATTTCTTTTTTTTTTTTTTTTAATCTTGCATTGTACTTTCCAATTTGCTGAAATGTTAATAATTCATCCTCTTAGCTTTTTTGTGATAAATTCTACATGGTCATGAGTACATCTACTCCTCCCTAACAGCTTTTAAACTTGTCCAGCAGCTTTAGCCTTACCAAATAAAAAGGAAGCATCTCAAAAAATATTAAGTACTTACACATCATGTGAAAATAAGACTCTGGTATAGTGCCAAAACCAAGTGAAAAGTTCAGACACTCATCTGTACTAGATACCAATTAACTCACATGAGCGATACCAAGAAGTAGGCTTAACTGTTTTTGATGCTCCCAAAACTTGTTGATTTTACTTCTACTGTCTGAAGTGATATCAGTATGCCCACACTGATATCCTGTTACTTGACTAAGCATCTAAGTGCAAATCCCATTAAAAAATACTGATTAATGCTCTCCAGTAAATAACTGTTTCTGGTTAGCTTCATGGCATTACTATCCAAAACACAGTGCTGACTTTTTATTTGAGAAAAGGATTCCTTCTCCACACATCCACTTGCAAAGGCTCTAATTTGCAAAATTGTTTGCTTTGATCTGAGAGGCTCTATTTATGGTCAGGACTCAAAAGCTGTGTTGTCTTTTTTTCATTCAGACTTTTAGTGTTATGCCAAACTGGTACTTAGCCTCAAACTCAATCATTGGTATCAAGAGGCATTCTGAACTCCTGCAAAAAAAAAAAAAAAGGCTTATTTTGTCACAGGCAATTAAAAATATTTTTAAAGCCTCAAAAAAGCCTCGTTGGGGAACTTATTGTGTGATACAATGAATTTCACTCTGCTGAGTGCAAAGGCTATCTCTGGAAGGTTTGACAAGCTGCTCCATAGAATCGGTCACAGAATGGGTCAGGTTGGAAAGGACCACAGTGGGTCACCTGTGACTGCTCAAGCAGGGACATCCTACAGCACAGGGCACAGCATTGTGTCGGGACGGTTCTGGAATATCTCCGGTGAGGAAAACTTCACCTCTCCGGGCAGTCTGTTCTAGTGCTTGGCCACTCACACAATAAAGAAGTTCTTCCTCATGTTCAGGTGGAAGTTTCTGTGCATCAGATTCTCGTTGCGTCTTGTCCTGTTGTTTGGCATCGTCAAAAAGAGCCTGGCTCCATCCTCTTGGCGATTAGATATTTATACCCATTGATAATGTTCCCAATAGTCTGGGAGGTTAACTGGGTGCGGAGTGCGGTTTAAGACACCGGACGGGAAGCTTTAGGCGGTGTCGCCATGTAAACGCCGCCCTGCCGCCCACCCCGCTCCAGCTCCCCGCGCTCCCCTCCCTCAGCGGCGGGGGCGTCCCCGCTCCCTGGCGGCGCGCGCGGGACCGAACCCTCGCGAGAGGCTGTCGCTCGCGCTCGCCTCTGCCACGTTCAAATGGGCCGGCGGCGGCGGGGGAGCGCGGCGGGCGCGCGCAACCGGCGCGCCGCCGCCCCGCCC
>VZRF01010592.1:29255-133474 GCA_013396875.1 Vireo altiloquus
AAAAAAAAAAATCTTTATTTTAGTTTTGTAGTCATTCTTAGAAAATTGCATTTACAGAATTTTATGACTATAACATTTATTTTATTTAGAATACAGAAGTGAAAACTGGGGGAAAATTTGACAGTTTGAGGATACTTAGAGATGGAAACATCTGTTTGATATTATCTACTGAAAAGTTTGGCTGCTTGATACTAGCCTGCAGAATCCATTGTAAAGATGAGGCCTCTCAAAAAGAAGAATATCACTTTTAAACACTAGATGATGAAATAAAATAGTTGTTGCATTGTTACTTGATTAGAGAGGGACATACATTATCATATCATATATTAGATGAGGGACAGTTTTGTTACAGAAACAAATGCATAACACCTGCTCATGAATCAACTCCCTCAAATTTCATGAGATATGAAATGTGGAAATGTCTTGGACATTAGCAGGTGCCTGTGGAGAAGCCTTCCAGCAAGACAGGATCAGCAGTCCAGCTACTTTTCAAATACAGATGGCTGAAAAAATATGGATTACTTTGTGAGCTATGTTACCTATAGAAGTCCAGATCATGAGACAGCTATCATTATGTTGCTGTGTGGGTGTATTGTGTCTTACAGAATGTAAGTGAGGACTTACTTAAACATAATTCTTATTGAAAATGAGTTGTGCAATAATTGTTTTCTTTGCATTTCTGATGCTAAGTGGGAGAGGAATTTTCCATTAAGCTAGGCACCATACAAACCACACGTTTCCAATGCAAGGCTTTTTCTCTGTCTACAAAAAACTGTATTTTATATTAAAAAATCCATAGTCCTACCTCAGCTAGTTCTGAGGCTGTGTTGACTTCTGTCTCCAGGATGACAAAGAACTCTACTGTTGGTTTGTTAAATTTTCTTTAATCTCTAGAATAGTGATTGAGAATCTTTTGGCATCTCCTACTTTTCTCTGCAAGATCCCAGGAGATGTTAGTTTTCTCATTTTGCTGTTTTAACCATGTGGTTTCCTTACATGTGCAAATGTATTGCCAAGTTTTTAACTCATTTTACTTATCCTTTGGACCCTCTAGTGCCCCTTACTTTAATTCTATGATTAATTTTTGGCGTTCCAATTTTCTTCATATTTATTTAGACCTTTTTTTGGTATGCATTCAAGGTGACCTGATGTACTTATCCAAATGCAATTTTGTGCTATCATTACAAATGCATCACTTGTAGAAGTTGTGCCTGTTAATTTGCAAGAACTTCTACTTTTTATCTCATCTCCGTTGTAAAGACTACTTTAGAGTGTGCTTGAATCTGGGTGAAACTCTCCATTAGCTTTTTAATTTATCTAAAGAGCAGGGGAAATTCATCAACTAAACAGGTCACATTTTGCTACTGAAGTTCTTTCATTGGGAGCCCTGAACTTCACATCAGCACTTCCAATGCCTGAAGTGGGAGTGCCCATCCACTCTGTGGCATCTCTCAGCTACACGGTTGTGCTGTTATAACATCTCATTTTCTTACACCATGGATTCTGTTTAAATATGATGCTTCTATCTGTCTAAAAATTTGATCTCTGTAATTTCTTACCTCGACTACTGTCCAGTGTGCTTGTTTATGATCTTTACAGTTGTGTAGTGTGTAATCTGATTTCTTGTATTACAATCTATTCATTATTTCCTTCTTCATGTTAAATGAAACCCTTAGGAAGAAGGGTGTTAAGGTGTTGGAGGTCATAAGTGAGACATAAATTTGGGATGCTGTGTGGGGCTTAACAAATGTTTTGACTTTTTAAACTGTTTGCTGACCAAAAGTGACCAAAGTCCAAGTGCTTGTTGAACCAAAAGAAGTCTCATTATTCAGTTAGTGTGCTGCTCCATGCCTTGATTTGGCTTTTGAAACTCAGTGTCAAAGGGTTTTTATGTAACATTATGGGTCTTGGAAATATATGATGAATTGTTATTACTATGTTAGAGTTTCTGTAGGTCTATTGTAGACAAATGAGAAATACTTTGTGTCTTATGGGTGGAAACTTTGTATATTGTTTAAGAAATTCTGTGGTGATTCCTTCTGGAAGTTTATCCTATTGCCTAGTTAGTTGCGTACAACTAGTTGAAGATCTTGTATTTTTACCATTAATGCCAGATACTAATAAAAATAGCAAAACCATGGAAATGTAGACAGCCTTGTAATTCATCTGTCTGCCTTGGGTCTTATTCAGGGTGACCCTTCTGGAAAACATTTTAACATATTGTAAAATAATCTGCCAAATTTAAAAATTAAGGCAACAGTAATAGTCCAAACATCTTTAATTTGCATGGTACATTGCAGGAGTGCCACTGGTGAAATTACTACATTTGCTGACTCTGCTCCCTTCTCTTTTTTCTTTTTTCCTTCTATTTTTTAAATGTCCTGTACAAAAATGGAGGTACTCACTCTTCAAACAAGCCAGTTTTCTTATCTTTAAATAAATAACATGCTTAAAATTGTTGACACAGGTATTCCTCAGATTACTTGAGCGGATTTGAATTGAAGTAGTGAATCATCGATACACTCTTAATTAATTTGTCTGATACTAGAGTCAAGTGAGCTCTAGAAAGACAACCCTTAAGGCTTATCTGAATGAAACTTTCTCTACACTACACATTAACTTGAAAAGTGCAGTAGCTGATTGCTGCAGTTACTCGGGAAGTAGAAACAATCAATTTGAATATAGTGTATGCTTTTATGCTTTTTTATTTTTACCCATGTTGCCTGATATTTGTATATCCTTCTTTTGCTTTTTCTCAAGGATGTATTACTTTGGGTTTTAAGATTGGTACTTAAGTGTAGCAGGATGGCCATAAAGAGCCTGATACTTTCCTCTCATCAGTTCTTTTTCTCCTGAAGAATTCTGAAGCACTGAGAGATTCTGCTCCAAACTTCCAGAGATGCTACTGCTTGATAAAGACATCAAAGTTCTCATGCCCCTTTTGATCTAGTGTAGGCTGAAATCTTGGGCCTACTCTGTGTTTTCTGATGGGTCTTACCTGTGTGCAGGAAGTCATTGTGGGCTAAAAGAAATTATTTATAGTGCTTCACATATGGAGGAAAGTTTCACTTAACGTCTGCAAGGATGTTTACTTCAATATACTTTCTGAGCATTTTGTTAAGTGTTTAAATGATAACCTTTTTAATGGCCTTTTGAGGGTAGGGCCTGTTTGAAATGTTAGGTGCAAAACCTAAAGTATCTCTAATATCAGGGAGACAGGAACCTGGAGTATGTTTTCTCACGTTTTGGCAATCACTCTGAGAATGCACACGAAGATTCCCCGTCAGAGGTCACAGCTACTCTGTGTTCAGACACCAAGAATGTACATCATATTGGGGGATTAAGAAGTTAATTTTCTTTTTAACAGTTTAATGCTACAGGTCTGCAGTCAACTTAATCTAGTTTGAGGCTGCTCTGCAGTCTTCTTTTCAATACCCCCTCCCTGTACCTGAGTTATTGGCTGTGCAGGTACAAGGTGAACCACACTGGGAACTGATAAGCAGAAAGCTGATTTTTTTAATTTCCCCCCCACTAGACTGTCTCAATGCACAGCTTTATGGAAGGTCATTTGAGGAGGAGGGAAGAATTGACAGTGAGTGGGTGGGCGTTACGGGAGGGTAAGGTTAAATCCAGAGTTATAGGTTCGATCATGTAATCATGGAGCCACGGTGTGAACATAGAACGTTGACTGGTTTGGTTGGCTCTGCTAATGTAATAGCTGGATATATAAGGGTTTCAGTAAAGATAACAAAATTTACTAGCAGTAGCAGACCTATATGACAAGATTATTTCTAATTACAGAGTGCATAAGGAGGTGACATTTCAATAATGCTGTCTCTTTAAACTGAAAATCCCTTGGCTCATCACCTGTATGAAAAGAAAGGGTTCATTTTCAGCTGGAATCACTTATGTAATAAGAGTTCTTATGCTAATTCTTATGTTGAATTCTTCATTGTAGAGAACTTGAGCAATGAAGTTCTGCTTTGCCCCAAGTGGTTCTTTCCTGATGAAGATCACAATCTGGTAATCTGTGTGATAGCCTGCAGCAATCTTTTTCCTAACTGCATTTATGGGATAGCTCTTTGCATGGAAAAATTTTGAGCTGTGCTTTGAAGTGGAAATCATAATATTATGTGTCTTTAAACATGTTGGAAATGAGTCATGCAGATAACTATGTACTGAGTTTGAACTGCAGTATACTGCATTATACTGCAGTATATGTGGTTAAACTTTGTTAGAACTTTAGAGATTAAACAAATTTTAGTTTTCTTTATATGGAGTTGCACTCTTACCATGCATGTACTTAACCTGATGTAACAAATGCTACCAAGTTGTTTGTTTGAAGACTTTCTTTACAAAACATCTAATAGCTGGGGGGGGTTGTAACTATTCAGTAGTGGTTTTCTGGTTTTGCAATTTTATTTCCTGAGGTTCTGTTAATTGGACAGTTAATTACTAATGCAACATATCTCACTTTCTCATTCCTTGTGCTAGTGATTTTTAAATTTAAAAATTGTCAAAGAAAGTTCATCTAGTAGTTTGTAACTGTAGTCCTATTTCTTTCCATAGTAGCTAAAGGACACATAGTAACTAGAAGATGCAGATTTATCTTTTGAAGCCAGAAGTTTCTGAAAACAGCAATTTCTCTGCAACTGAGATGTCCTAAACATATTTTAGTAATGTTTGAGGCACCTACAACCTCCTTTGTACTCTGTAAAAGTTGCAGGTGCATAGCTCCCCCATGGACAAACATCTGATTAAATTGGTTTAATATCAGACTTGAAACTCTGATAGGTTTTAGCTATTTTAAGCATTTTAAAGTATTCTTTTTTTTTCTGTGAGCAGAAAACTGTGAAAAGCAGAGTTGTAGGTGCTTGCATGGCAGCTGGAATTTTTCTCTTTGAACTCCCTCAAAGCATGAGAAAAATTTAAAGAACTAAACCAACATAGTCTGTTTTCTTTATTTTGTGGCTTAATTAGGACTTATTGCTAAAACAAATTGATGTGACCTACATTACAGGATAGGAAAATGGAACAAGGAAAAAATACCCTTAAATTAATGCCAGCATGTTATGTACGGAGATGAGGATTTTCAACCTTATGTAATAGAATCTTTTTTAAAGGTCACCACCAGCAAAATTTGCATGTTCTAGGCCCAAGTATTTCTTGTATTTCCTCTCCACGTTTGCCTTCCTTGAACTCTGCTCTGTCCTAAATACAGCCAACTATTTAATTAACCTAGTAATTATGTAGGACTGTTGGCTGCATTCAGTCATTGAAATGCAAGATAGGTAGATTGTGTAATTTCAGATCTTATTTCCAAATGTTCTGTGGGAGAGAGCTGGTTAATCAAAATAGCAGCTATTAAAAATCATTAAGTAATTTATGCAGTTAAAATCAGTATTTTGTCTACTAATTGGTGTTACCAAGATATTGTTCCTATAGCAGGAGGCAAACTAATTTTCTTTTTAATCATATGCTAACCTTGAACCTCTTGGCTTGATGTTTAACTCAAGTAAGTTTACAAGAGGCGCGTTCTACATTTGGTTTTGGACTTTATTTCTATTTTGTGCTTTTATACATGAAAAAAAAAAACCTAGAGAAAATTGACTGAAGTGTTTGGGAAAAACATGTACTTTCCTGTACAAATCTAATTTGATTAGGTAAATGTATTACAAAATATTTTTGTTCTGTTTTTACAGGCCCCTTTTTTTGTTCTGTCTTTATGGGACTCTTTACAGGACTCGTGTCCTTACATTTTTTTTTTCCTCCAGTGCTAACTGTCTAAGCCTGTTATTGTACTATCTTTAAGTTTGTGGAGAAAAGGTTTAAAAAAAAGTAATTCAAGGTATTCAGATAGTTATAGATGCATTAAATATTGCTTTAAATATATTCCTGTTGATAATACTCATTATAAAACTCTTTCGAGTTGTAAGCAATGTCGTTTTTAGTCATTTAAGCTGTGGAAACGTCTGTGTGTATTTCTTCATTATAATAAAACCTACTTGAGGAACTACAAAAAAATAGTCATCTGAATAACCAAAAATTAAAATAAAAAGTGGAAACATGGCTTGGACAAAATTTGACTAGGTTTTGGAAGTGATTCTCTTTCTATCCCATTTAGAAAAAAAGCAGGTGCAGATTCAGGATTTTCTCTTATGAATATGCATCTCTATATTCTTTTCTCCTTCTCTGACTTCAGTAGTTATGCTTGGATAAATAAGGCTTGAGAATAAAGTTGACAACAGAAGCAGCTCTTACGGGACAAACAGCTGGTCTCTCCCAACCTCATGGAAAAGTGTGGAGCCAGCAATGCAAGTAGACTCCACTGCTGTGCTGTATTTAGATCAAGTGCCTTTGACAAGTCTACTGAAACTGTGCAACCTCCTAGGACAGAAATTCTCATTAAAATTCTCCTTTTCTTTCATTTGTGACTGTTTTTATTTTAGAGACAAATCCTTAGGTATTTAAAAAAAACCCCAAACAGCCAACAACCCTGAAGCTAGTTATTATTGTGATGGGTTTTTTTGAGTAGATTTCTTATGAATAAATGTTATTATTTTTGTTGTGTATGAACGTCTTGGAAGAATCATGTAAATGGAAAGCAATAGGATTTGTTTACAGACAGAAGAAATTTAACTGCTGAAGAATAATAAATAAATGTAAAAATCCCCACCCTGGGAATGGTGCTTAACTTTAGTCAGCCAGATAATGATCTTATTCTTGGTTTGGATTTTTTTTTTCTGAATAATTAATTCTGACTTATTAACACATCATCTTAGCTTGCAACTAAAAAACTCTTCTAAATGTTGTGGTGCTCCCTGTGAGGCAGAAAGCTATCTCTAGGCTTAAAAGTACTTTGAAATATAGCAGCTTATATTCAGAAATGGAGTTATTGACCATCTCTTTAAAAACTGATTATAAAACAGGTTAAAACCTATATGTGTCTATTTGAAGCATATTTTCAGAATATATGATCGCAGATTTGATTCTTGAGGAACTAAAATGGTTTTGTTCTTATACCTTGGGGTGTACTTAGAAGTGTCTTTTAGACCTACGAAGAAGTTCAGTATTCCCTAGAGGAGAGAACTGAGTCTGACCTTTCACATCCTGACTAAGTGAGGAATTTGAGGAGGTGTTTCAATGGAATCACTTCGTCTCTTGAAGGGAGGAGCTTCCATTTACTAGGCAAGTTCTGCAGGGTGCTTATGATCCTGGAGGTTTTATTACATATTTTGTTATCCATCCCTTTTTTTACCATTTATTTGGTTTTTTCCCCTCCAGTTAGCCATTCCCAGCATCTCCGTGATCAGCCTGCTTTGTTGTCTCATCCAGAACTTACAACTTTGCTTTGCTTTCAGTATTTATGTTCTTTTATTGCTTGTATAGTAGGATATTTTACTGTGAGAAATCTTGTAGGGATTGAAAATTAGGGACCATGAAGGTTTATGTTAGGACTGATTATATGTGAAATAAGGAAAGGTTCTTCAAATACTAATGTATTAACATAATCTGTTAAGTGTCAGCAGGAGACCCAAAATTAGTTAATTAGTTAATTTTTATTTCAAATTTGTGTTCTAGTCTTTGTGTTTCCTTTGAAGTTAGTGCTTTTTCTGTTCCATCAGTTTCCCCATTCCTAATCAGTAAGTTTCTGTTCTAGATTATTGAAGTTTTTTGGTAGCTTGCAGAGATATCTTTATAACCATATAGTCTAGATTATACAAAGTTTAGAGCAGAGATCTAGTTTTCAATGAGAAAATAATAATTAAAAAAGCTATTTTCCCCCCTCCTAATTTCCCTTAAGGTTGTGGTGCTGAAGAAAATTTCTTAGAAACTAAAGGGAAGAATCAATTTTGTATTGCAAGGAATTTTTTATTGAATTAATTGAAAGTAAACCATTACCTTAAACTTCAGATCTTACCTCTCAAGACCCTGCTGCCATGATTGTTTGTAAAACAAACAAACTTTTCTGAGTATGGATATTTGTGAAAATTTAAGGTTGGAATATTTCATGAACGATGGCATAAGTATTTTAGTAAAAATCTCTGTTCCATCTGTAAAGTAAACACAGAAAATAGTAATGCTGTCTCCCATTAAAAAATAAAGCAGAGTTCATAAAAGCCCAGATTTCTCCATTGAAAGTGTATTATTCTACCCTTGATATAGAATAACACTGAATAAAAATAGAAGATGAAAATAATTTTTACTTCAGGATAGCATACTCAGGAATCATTATGGTGTAGGAACTTCTTAGAATGCAACAGTTCAATATCTGCTTCTTGGGTCAATTATAAAATAGGTATTACAAAAAGCGTATATGTGAATACTCTTACCTGACCTGTCTCTCAGTAGTGAGAGAAAGAAAAAAGCTTGTATTTTAATAGAAAGGGGAAAATAGTATCAACAGAGAAGGCTGTGAATTTCCTGAGACACTTTAGTCAAAATGCTTGTTACTGACCCAACTCAAAAAACCTCTCTATGTAAAACCAGTTTAAAATAATTACCTGCGGTTCTATTACTGGAAATGGCTTGCAACACTTGCTTTATCATTAATCATATTGGACAAGATAATCTGACAAAGATGTCAAGCAGTAGTAGGCCGTGCTCATAAAATAGAGGTTGCTTTCTGTCTTTGCAGTGCTACTAGTTCTGCTCTGTTGGTGATAAGATGGTTCTTTTGTACCTTATTTTCGCTTTTTAATTCTCTCTCTCTGCTTTTTATCACAGTGCATTTTATTTGTGGGGATTCAGAGTGTCCCCATGAAGGATGGCTTTTGTTGGCGTGGGGCCTTGGGAGAGACGAGTGTGCCAAATCTGGAAGAGCAGGAGGCAAGGCAAGGAGCAGGATAGTTAACAGGAGATTAGGTGAGGATATCATAACCTGTAGCCATAGGAGACGAGAAAGATGTATCCCTAGAAGCTGAAGTTTGTAGCTGCTGAACTATTTGGAACAGTATGTAAGAATGTGCCTTGTACAATAAAAGTTGGCTTTGCACGCAATGACGAAGTCCGTGTTTCAATCACTGACATTATTCTTAAAACAACTTGTTCTGAAGTCTCCCTGTAATCTAGGTAATTGATAGTTTTTACCTCTGGAATGTGATTTTTAGTTGTTTCTTTGAGGTTAGTGTTTTATTGCTTTTCCTTTTAGTGTGTATTTCTAATTTCTAGTAAGTGCCTGCTTGTGTGCACCCTTATCTTCAAGTGATAAACCATGATTTCTTCCATATTACTTCCTAATCACCCTTGTGGGAAATAATTATACACAGTACAAAAGCTTAGCTTGATGATTTGAAGCCTGACATTTTGTGTTCATAATTGCCTATTTGTTCCCCTCTAAACTTCTTTGCTTGCACTATGGTGGTGATCTAGAGGTTTAACTAATGCTGCTAGTCTTAATTGTCAATTATGCTTCTGTAAAATTAATTTAAGTACATGAGCTGCATAGTTGTAGCACAACTAACTTGAAAATAGTTTTTTGTTGGAGTCCAGGAAAGCCAAAAACCTTCTCCTGACTCTGTGGGGATTCATTTTATCCCTAGAGTCCCCCAAATGGCTTAGCCTATGAACTAAGTCTGTGGGAGCACTTGCCCCCACTTCTGGGTGAACTGAGAGCACCCAAGAAATGAAGAGATAGTTGTTTAGTGTACCACAGAGTGTGTACTTGTAGTTTTAGATTTTGCTCTATATATTAATATAGAGACAACATGGAGAATTCAGGGTGTCGGCTTCTTCTTCTTCTTCTCCTTCTTCTTCCTTTCTTCTCTGACCTAAGTTCCTAAGTTGATTTAGTAACTGGTAGAAAGAATTTAGTGTAGAAAAGACATGTTGATAAAATTGATACTTATTGATTTTAAAGACAAATAGAATATATAAAATCTGTCAATTGGGTGATAAAAGGTATATAAGCCATCTGCGCTGAGCAGCCGCAGCCATTGTGCTTCTGGAAGCTGCAGCAGAGGCTGTGGTCCTGAAACTTAGATAAGAAAAATAAACAATTCCTGAAGCAGCAGAAAAGCATTCTCACTTCATTTTTTCCTGACATGAGACACTGAGAAGGAAGATCGCTGGGCCTGGAGAGAACGGGACTGAAAGGCCCCCACATTTTTAAAATTTTGGAAGGGTTTTATAAACCAGGTGAAGAATAATGACTTTGAGTGTTAGTGAAGCAATTTGAATTGCTTCAAAAACAACCAGCAGTCACAGCATTTGAACACAGTAGAGGTGAGACATTGTAAGAAGTCTACACTGTTGACTTAGATATCCTAGTCTTGAATTGCATTATAAGTAGATATGTATTCAACTTAACCTTTGTCTTTCATAAAACTAACCAAAATTATGTTTTTTGGTATTTTGAGCTAACCTTGGTCCATGTTTCTCTTGGTCCTTTTTCCTTTTTGTGAGTTTGAAGAGTTTCCCCATTTTAGCTGTAGCCTTCCCTTTCAGGAAGGAAGATGTTTGCCATCCTTGTAGTCAATTGATTTTTAAAGGGCACAAGATTAAAGCTGTGAGTACTTGGGTAGAGGTTGACATATATGTGTTAGTTCTGTTTTGGAGTGTACATTTGAAATTAATTTCTTGATTCTCTCAGCTCACTTTGCTTATAAGCCTTGTGCTTGTCCTTGAATGGAATATGCTCCTTTAGGTCTGAGTGAAAGATGCCGAAAGGCATGCTGAAATCATTATGGGCATTCAGCCAGGTAAGTTCTAATTCAGACCAATCCCCCCAAAATATATATTAGTGGACTGGGGGTTTCTCAGCATCAGTTAAATGCTTTATGAATACACTTGTAGTGAGATCTGGTGTCTGCAAATGCAGGTGCAGCTGAAGTGAAGTTGCAATGAATTGCTTAATCTGATGCCTGTCAAAACACTGTATGGTTTATATACAGTAGAGTACATATTGCATGTAACATTATTTTTCTTAATAATTTTGATTTCTCCATGTTCAATTACTTTCACTCTGTGTAAATTTTCTGCCATGTGCATCAGTTACATTACTGAAATGCTCCAGTCAGGAGTCTTTCTTGAAACACCTGATCCATTTAATGTATTCAAGTGGCTTTGAAGATAGTTAAAAGATACACTAGTTATAGAATCAACTGCCTGTAGTTCCTTTTCATCCATTTGAAAAGTCTTAAGCTCTAGTGCTGTTTCTCAGTTTTTCCCCCTTGAACTATTGGGAATTGCATTTGGTCATTAGTTGCTGGATGTTAAAACCACAGGAGGTATGTGTTGTTTTTCAAAGTAGCTGTAATGTTCTTCTGTTCACTCCATCTACTTGATAGCTGTGTTATTTAAAAAAGCGTGAGGATTGAAGGACAAAGTTCTAGATCCTAAAGCTTTTATTAGGATTGTAGTGAATGAGAAATCAGTTTGTTTCTGACTTTCACTTAAGAGGAGCTGGCTTTCATTTGATTAGCAACAGGAAAAGAATAGTTTGCTAAAATTGAAGATGTAAAGAAAAGTTGAAAAGTGTATTAGTGGGTTTTTCCTCTTTTTCTGGCTCTTAAGAAGAGGGTGTATTGGTGATTAATCATTTATATTAGCTTTAAATTGTACAGGCAGTATGCATGTTGTCAGAATTTAAGAGGGAGGTGAGTGAGATGAGTTAGTGTAAGCCCTTTCTGGAAAGGGTCTGCTAGAAGCAAATACAATGTGTACAGTTCTGATATGAAAATTCTTTGGCAAGAATGCATGGCATTGATTTCAAGTAATTCTTTCAGAAGACTCAAAACTACGATATAGAAATTATTTCTCTCTTTATTCTTAAAGTAGTTAGCGAGTTTCAAATGAGCAGTCTCTGTGGGATACTCAGGGAGCCTGGTAGGGGAGTGCTAACATGGAGAAAGTTTCTTGGATGAGGGCCAATTTAACAAATGCAAGCAGGCAGGCTTTGTGTCCAGACTTGTGTTTCAGCTTATGCGCATGGATTTAATGTCCTTAGAGATCAGGCACTGTGGCATAAATTGCAGCAAAAGTACTACAGTACAATGTGCTTGGTTTCATTCGCTGTTGTTTTTGATGTTGGAGGATTAAGGGGAGGGGAAAGGATCAACTACCCAGGATGCTCTGTTTGGAGGAGTAAGTGAATTTCATTGTCGTCAGAACTAGATTGCCATATGAGTTCTGAAAAGCGTTTGGCTCCTGAGGATAACTGCTCTAAAAATAGATTTGGAGGAGAGGTTTCTCTTGGGTCCAGTTTCGGGTTCCAGCTGAGCTGGCTTTTAGGAAACTTGTTTTCTCCTGTTGCAAGACTACAGTGAGGATATTTCTTATTCTGCCTTCAGCATTATTTTTGGGAAATACTGACACACTCGCTCTGTTGGTGGAAATCAAGCACTAATGTTATGGCTGACGACACAGGTATAATCCTAACTTTTTTTTTGTGAGCAAATAGAAAATGTGTACTTGCAAATACCAGTTATCTGATTTTATATTTGGCAAAATAACTGGCTTACTGTTGTATGTTTTCTTGCCAGTTTGCTGTTCTAGTCTGTGTTACAGGTGCTGCCTCTGTTCTCTTTGATTGCATGTTCTCTGGACTACAGTTATTCCATGAGTATATGGCAGGTGGTTGATTGTAAATAATTTTTTGCCTAATCTAGAGTATACATTAACATAAGAGACGTTGTTTTGTCTTCAAATATCTGACTTCAAAGTTATTTTTAGAGTACGTAAAATTGCTAGGTCTCTTGAAGGTAAGCTAAAGTAAAAAGGTTTTCATACATTTTTAGCTAGATGTGACTTAATGGAGAGTGGGTGAGGTATAGGATTTTATACATTTGCTGTTGAGCAATAGACTGTGCTTTAAGACTTTCTGATGTCTGCATAAAGACATCTGGTGGTGTAAGCACAGGCTTACCAGATATGGCAAGTGACCTACTTCTGAAATGGCTGGCAGCATGTGCAGGGAAAGGGCTTGAGAATTAACTGTTTGGAATGAGTTCTGAGCCAGCTTCAGTCCTTGCTATGTTTTGTTTTGACCCTGCATGTACCATTGTTTATGCAGATCGTAGGTAAATTTTTTGTTACATAACCTCCATTTATATAAAAGTGTTGCGTGATCAAGCTGCCATGGTTGAGTTGTTATTCAAGAGTTTTGTAAATAATTTTTCTATAAGGTAGGAAACCACAGCATAAAGAAATATTTTTGTGAACTATATTCTTATAGCAGAATCTATTTTTGAGGAATTTACGGGAAACAGTCTTTTATATTAAAAAAAAATATGAATACTGCTGCTTGATTACTTAAGTAAGTTGTCTTTTCCTTAATTTTCCTGTTCTTCTGATAAGTAAAGCTTCTTTCTTTAGAGGCAATTAGTAGTAAATGGTAGAAAACAGTAAGGCAAATGAGTGTGAAATGCAGTAAGATCCTCTTTCCTGTTTGCTCTAGAACCAAGTTGCAATCTGGAATAATTTAAACTTTTTTAACCTAAGGGTTTCATTTAAATATATACAAAGCTTTCATTGACTGTGTTGGTACACAGTTGTAGTGAAGCCCTGATGTTACATACTATAATTGTTTATTTCTCACTATTAACATTACCAGCTCAAGAGTACTGTAAGTAATTTTCATACAGTTGAACATATGTCTGAATGCTGACATTGCTTGTCTGTCCCTCAGTTTTCAGGCTACCCATACATTTCCCACAAGAGAGATATTACTTTGAGCTGTGTATATGGACCCTGCACATATAGTTAGAGGACTGTGCAGTAGCAAATGATGTATACCTGATGTGAGGCTAAGTTGCCTCAGTTTCTCTCTGAATATTATTGGGCATTTGTGTTTAATGTAGAAAAGAAACTAAATACTTGGTGTTTAATCTTTGAAGGGAGTAGTCTTAATAAAAGAATTCTTTTCTTCAATAAAATGCTGAGCTGAGTTAGAGTTGATGTGGGTCAGAGATTTTTTTATTGGTCTGAACACAGTATATAACACAATTAATGTAATAAAAGAGTATTTTATTATGGCTGTAACCTGATGGCAAGCAGGGTAAGAAAGTACTTACATGTACTTCCTGTTACAAAAATAAATTAGTCACCCATCTCTTGTGACTTATCGTTCAGAGCTACCCCATTTTATTCTAAAACACAATTGTGTTGATATTTAGCTAGAGAGTATTTTTTGTCTTTTTCTGTGATCAGTGTTGATAAATGCATCGAACCTTACTTGCAATTAGTATGATAAAGATAACTCCTTAGCTTATATTATCACAATATTCATGACCAAGTTTCTTGAAACAGTCTTTAAATCATGTAATCATGTGGCTGACCAGGCAAAAGTTGCTTCTTACAATGGAATGAAGTGGAGTAGACTAATGGACATGAAACTGCAGCCAAGTGCCACCCTTGCAGCAGTGATGTCAGGGGGCAGACCTTGAGCTTTGGAGGAAGGCCACAGGCAGCTTTTTCAGTACATATTTATTTATTATACATATATGTGTATCGCCCTCTTTCACTAAAACAGTCCTAAAACAACAGACCAATCAATTTATGTCTTCTCTAGTGAGGATGCCCATGTACTTGCCACACACATGGTAGGTCAAGGTCTTTCAGAGTCATTT
Organism: Vireo altiloquus; assembly: GCA_013396875.1. Taxonomy (NCBI): domain Eukaryota; kingdom Metazoa; phylum Chordata; class Aves; order Passeriformes; family Vireonidae; genus Vireo; species Vireo altiloquus. The sequence goes on from VZRF01010592.1 coordinate 43,823, forward strand.
ATTTACAACTACATGTAATTTTTTTATATATTTACTTTCCATATGCGCATTTATAAGTGAAACTGTGATTTGTGTCATCCTTTTACTTGTGTGTTCCGTAGGATTGAAATTCTAGAGTTGATTAGCGTGGGTTGAATCTCTGCTTAATTGTAAGCATCAGGGAAGATGGTTTTAGTTGGTAAAGTATCTGAATTTGAAGCCTTACCCTTAACATAGTTCAGGTTTTAGAGTTTTCTTAGGCTATTTGAATTGTCACGTTGGTTCTGTGAGCTATTTTGACTAGTTTTGAAACTGGTTTTAGGAGAAATGCTTCCCTTGCAAAGCTTTTCTGCTGGCCATAGTGTCCTCTGGTGGCAGTCTGGAAACCATGGGGAACAAATGCAAAGCATCTCAAAAATGTGAAGCTCTGTGTAAATACACATCAAAGGGGAGCAAGGCAGAATTTCCAGCTAAGTTGTAAGACAAATTAGATGGGGGCTTTTGCTGTTTGGTTGGTTATGAGGCTTTTGCTTAGATAATCATCAAGCTTCTCACGGTAATTCACAGTGAAATGGAGAGCAAGCGAAGGTGGTGAAATATAAAAAAAACCCAAGCAACCAAAAAACTCCATAACAACAACAAAACCCACCAAAACTGTTGATCAAATGTCTGGTATTCTCTGTAGTCATAAGCAGCAAGTTTTATAACTGTATCTTCAATAATAACTTTCTAACTCTTACATCGATTTTTTCTTCTTATTTTAACAGAGACTAAGCATGGAGGAAGCAAGAATGGAAAGAAAGAAGGCCTCTCTGGAAGCTCATTTTTCACCTGGTTTATGGTAATTGCTTTGCTGGGAGTTTGGACATCAGTAGCAGTTGTCTGGTTTGAACTTGTAGATTATGAAGAAGTTCTAGGTAAGAATTTTAAATCTTAAGGTTTTTCTAGTAATATTATAATCTGCATTAAATGAATGCCATTTTGTATTTTTAGATAGATGATTTGTCTACTGCAGCGTTCACAAATGACCTACATGATAAGAATAGGCTGTTAAAATGGGGCTCTCGTAAAAGGGTATTAACATTCTGTAGGATGTCTTTGTAAAGGGTCATAGCAGGTTGACCCTGGCTGGGTATACTGTAGCTCATTGGAGAGGTCAACTAAATATGCAGTTTGAATTTAAGCTCTCAGAAACTCACAGCAGTGGTTAAAAGTGGACTGCTAATGTTAGCTCTCCTCTGATGGACTGTGCATGTAGGGTCAGGACCATGGATCAGTCATCCTCTCACGAGTGAGATGCTGAATGACCTCACTTTTAATCTTATCGTGGTGATAATTGTATCTCAATATGACAATTTTAAGACAGTACTATTAATATAATATTTAAGGTTTAACAAATTGTTATCTCAAATTTCAAGATGTATGTCCACAGTGCTCTTCCTCTCTTCCCCCACTTGTTGTCCCTGATGTTGTAGGATTCAACATGCACTTTTGCACCTGGTGGCTTTGAAAAATTTACAAATCTGTTGGTACATGCTTTTTTTGATTTGGACTGGTTTTTTTAAGAGAAGCTTCTGGTTTGAAACTTAATTGGGTCTAGTGATGCAAATAATGTTTTTTGTATTTTTACCATGCATGCAGCCAAAGCAAAGGATTTCCGTTATAACTTGTCAGAGGTCCTACAAGGTAGGATATTAGAGAAATACACTTGCTTTACAGTCCCTTGGCTGAAAGTTTTGGTTTACTTTATTATGGTTTTAATTTTTTTTAAGAATTACTCTTCTTCTGCAATGACATGGAGCTCAGTCATTTCTCATCTGTCTCATTCTTCATGGTTTTGAAGATAATATAATTCTTATTTCTAGAGAGTTACATTTTTGCACCAGTCTGCTGTGTTTATCCATAAACAGGTGGATAAACACTCCTTTCTAATGGGTTGATTCCATACAATGGTGATGGACATATTTTTATCTATTCTAGACCCAAGTCTGATTTTTTTTCTTCAACAGAGCTGTTTTCTAGTTTTCTTCTATGTTTCTAAGTTTTTCTAAGTTTTTTTCTATGTTTCATTTATTTTGATAGCAAGAAAATTCTACCTCCATTTAAAGAATGGCAAGTGTAGTAAACTGTCAGGCTATAAGGACACAGTTCTGCAAGCTCTGCAGAGTTTGAACCTGTTGCAAGTTGTGTCTGAATTTAATCAAGCCTATAATTAGATAACTGTCTACTTGTTTCATGGTCCCAGGACACTTCAGGTCCTGGATACCACAATTCTATGCTGGAAATTCTCTTTTAGTAGTAACTGAGTTCTCCTTTTGCATGTACCTAGGGCTGATAGAGCTGCAGCTTCAAGAAGAATAAGTGAGAAAACTAATTTATTAGTCATATATGAAAGGATAAAACTTTTTTTGTGTGCATGGAAGGTTATGCAATTGTTGGTAAAATTTATCAAGGGTTTTCCTTTGTCTGGGAAGTAGGCTGTTTACTTTCTACTAAATTGGCACTAAACATTATATACCTATATAAATATCTATTCTCCAAGAATTTAGAATTGCAGGAAGAGTGTAGTCAGAAAACAAATGGCGATTATTTTATGAATTTTTGTTTTATTATTTTTCCTCAAACATGTTGAATGTTTCTTGTGAACTTAAATTTTAGTCTGAGCAAAGCATGTCCATATCAAGTACATAATTGCAGACTTGCTTTAAATCTACAGGCTGCAAAATAAATGTGCATGAAAAAGACAAACTTGTGTTTGGTCTCAAGTCCAGGAAATATGAAAGAAACTTGAAATATTTGTAGTATTTCCCAGGAAATTTGAAATGTAGTTGAGAAGATTGCAGCTAAATTGTTAAAAAATATATGGTAACAACCTAGCATTGATGGTCAACCATTGCACATTGAAAACTGTGCTGGAAACAAATGACTAAATCCCTAATTGTCTTTTCTTCCTCTCTTTGCACTTCCAGGCAAGCTTGGGATATATGATGCTGATGGAGATGGAGATTTTGATGTGGAAGATGCTAAAGTATTGCTAGGCAAGTACAAATATAGGAGGAACAATCTATATAATTTAGTTGGCACGTTCATGTTTGGCACTTTTCTTTTAAGTCGAAACAATATTTCTGGTTCGTTTGTTTTTTCCTAATTTGAAAACTTAAATTGATTTCATTGTTACGGGTTTTTTTCTTAATGCAAATTGTAGGATTGGATGTGTACCTCAGAGCAATTTTTGTTCTTTTTTTTCTAATATAGCAATGTTAGTGGAAAGCATTTAATTACAGGATGATTTTGAAATTAGATGATTTAAGATGCTGTATTGAATGTTGAAAGATGGTTGTGCTTATCAGTAAATTTATGAGATGTGGGACCTAGGATGCTTCAAGAGTGAAAACATTGTTTATGTTAACATGTTAAGCCAGGTCCACTTTAAAATTACTTTAAATGTGCCTTTATACTTCTTAGATGACTATTTGTGTAGTGTATTTTTGTACTGTCTTTCCTCTATCCTGAATCCTCCACAAGTCTGTTCATTTTCTTTGCCCTTCAGAAAACAGTATATGGTGTGAATTTTTCTTCTTTGACATTGAAACATTGGGTTTCTTCTGTTCCTTGTAATTTGTGAGAGTGTCTTTCTGCTCACTGTGTATCTTCAAAGGGAGATTTCAATCACTAGACATGCTTTATGATATTGTTCTTTACCTACATCTTTTAAAACTGCCTTCTCCAGCTTCACAGTCAAGCATTGGATAGATACATCTTGCATACCTGATGGTAGAAATTTTACTTAAGTTTACTTTTCTTTAGCTGGTTTGTTCAAATTTAAGTCTGTGCTGAGCACATAAACCTGTCAAATTAAACAAATGAACAAAACAACGAAACCCCAGCATAATAACTAATAGTTTGAGCAGAGGACAAAATGGAATGTATCAAACTAGTCGAAGTTATCAGCAGTACGTTAGGATGTTATGGTTTGCTGTTTCAAATTCATACTCTATAAAAATCAGCTTATCATAATAGAGAAATAAGCAAGAGTTTGGGAGGATGTGTGTTCATTTGTTTAATCCCTTCACTCATGTAATCAACTGAATCAGTTTGCAGTGGTGTGAATGTGAGAGTCACTCCAAGAAATCCCCAGCATTCTGATTGCTTCAGAGCTACAGATTGGGTGTTAATTATAATTGGTGACTAAGAGAATTCTTGGTATAGGTGTAATCCTAATCTTTCTGTGTCTATTCTGTAGTGTATAGAAACTCGATATACCTTTCTTGATGGTCATATACAGCCAGAAACATTCTACTGCTTTGTTACATCTCTGTTTTATGCAGCCTGATATAGCTGGGAGTTCTGCCAGTACATGAAAGTGTTTCTATTATAAGCTTGTCTTATCATGCATTTAAACCTTATACTTCAAATGTGACATTAAAAGGTCACAGATCAAAATCTATTTTTGTTATTTTTGAAAAGTTGCTTAGAAATAGGATTTAATCTGATTTAAATTTGAGAATAATTTTTGCAGTATGAAAGAAATGATAAATTTTAAGTTTTGTGACACGGAGAAAATTATGGATATAAAAATACGTTTTTCTAATTACTAGCATGTTATATTATTAACTGAACTTCCCTGTCAGTTACTGTGCTTGTTTGCATTTAAAATTTAATACAAAATAAAAAATGAGCACCACAATGCAGACTGAAATTATTCCATTGATGCAGAAGCTAGAAGACTGGATTCCCTCTTGAGGAACTTTTCTTCCAGAATTAAGTCTTTGTAGTAAAGGAAACTCTATAGTAAACTTATGTTCAACTGCATTAGTGTAACTTTCTGAATATTGAATGCAAAGCTCCTTTTGTTTGTGAGGATTATATTAGTACATGTGCTTTATTTGAAGGCTTACTACTTTCTGGGATTTTTCTCTGGGTCAGACTGCCATAACAGCTAGTGGTTTCTGCGGTACAAAAGGAGTTACTTCACTTTGATGTTTAATGATAGGAATTCATATGCTTTTTTGTCTTCTGTTCTTTAGCTGTTACAGCACTAGTATTGAATATTGAAGTTTTGACATGCACAGTGGTTTAATGTTGTCCACTTCCATAACCTTTAGTTTTCACTACAAATTTCAAGATTGAATTTCATATTAATGGTAAATATCTCTTAAGCTTACATTTACTTAATTAACATTCTGAGAAGTGCTTCTACTGGCATGAGTTTATTTTCTATTTCAAATAATGATTTAGTAGTTGATAGTTTAATAATTTTCTGTACTACTTGGCCATACCTAAATAGAAGAATTAAAATTTATTATTTTATTTCTTGTGTGTAAAAGGTATGATAGAATCTGCTCTTTTTATTTGCTGGAATCAAAGGAGGTTTCATGATTAAGTTCTCTTGAGGGATTTGTGTAGTTTTAAAAAGGGTGTGTGAGAAGTTTGCTCTTCCTCTCTTCCCCCACTCCCCATGTAAGAGAAATTAAAAAACCAAAATACCCAAGCCAACTACACCTCCTCCAGTCAGCCAACCCCAAGTATTTATGAAGTACTGTAGAATTTATTAAAAAATTATCTTTGGTGGAAATGCAATCTTGTTGAAGCTAGTCTGCCATAATCTTGCACATTTTGTCTTTCTCCTAGATATTTGTGAAGTTCTGTTTACAGAATTCCCTCTCATAATGGGAGGAGAGGCTTCATACTGAGCTCCTTTGGGGGCTGCTGTTTGCAGTACTTTGCTTCCCAGTTTTTGTCCACTTCACTCAGATTGTCCTCTGAAGGGTGTTATTCTTAGGGGGAGTGCTATACATCTGACCTTGCTTTAGATCAGTACAGAGAAGCTTTAGCGGTATTACCAAACATGGTGTGTATAGGGGTACCAGTGTCTGTTGTAACAGTGACTCTGGAGCCAAGCTGTTTCTTTTGTACTTCAGTTCCTTTTAAAAAGCAACAATATCCTGAGATATTCTGCTTAAATGGTTGCAGAAGTTAGTAGTTATGGAACTGCAGCTACAGAAAACAATCCCTTTATTGTTCTTGTGCATTTAGTTCAGAGTAGTCCAGCTATGCAGAAAATGGAAAAATCCCATCCTAGTTTATCAGCAGTCCAAGGGTAATAAGCAGTAGAATCCAAGTAAAAAATCTTCTTTGCCCCTGGTTTGCCTACAGAAAAATATGTTTGCAGGCAGTCTGAGGTTGCACATTCAAAAAATCTGTACGGAGATAATAGGCGTTAAAAGACTGCTCTTGCACAGTTCAGCTGTTTAGGATAAGTTCAAAGTTTCATGTTCATCCCTATTGTTCTACTGTAGCACTTTCAAATATTAAAGGTTGGCTTGTGCTCATTCTCATAAAAAGACGTGTTTACAGGAGAAGAAAGTCTTTGTCTTGTTAAATGCATGTAGGGAACTCCTGTGCCCTAGTACCTGTGTTAACTATTGAACAGATAAATATTTTGACTCCTTCGTTCACTTGGATTTAAATTGTCAAGTTAAGACAGTTCAACATGACATCGAAGAGAAGACTTCTCTTGAAATAAAGTAGCTGTGTCATGTACCCTGCTTTAATAGGGTACGGCTGCCTGCTTGGGCATTGTCACCATTTTCAGACACTTGTTACAATGCTTTTGTGAGCTTATCAGGTTTTACTTTGAAAAGCAATTCTTCTTGTTTATGGGGGTGAATGAAGATGAGAAGTAAAGTATTAATTAGTTGGGATTTTTTTTGTACTCTTTCTTAGAAAAGAAAATAAAACATATGAAATACTGTGGTTTTTTCTTTAACCCAGGCTGAAGTGTTGTCTGAGGGTTTTTTTGGTTTTGTTCTTGTGTATTTTTTTGTTCAATTCGACGGCCAGTATCTTCATCTTGTATAATTTTTGCAAAGAATTGTAAAGAAAGGGTTTAGGTTATGTTGTTCGGTGTTTTTTTGATGAAGACTGTAAGACACATGCTTCCAGTTTCCGTGGTTCCCTTTCGTGTCCTAGTATTTTCGAAGAGAATACTGCTGTACTCTATTTTATAAAAGTAATTGCCCAAAAGTCTTCTTCTTGACTTTGTACTAGAGCAGAGGCATCTCTATGATCCTGCATGTGCATGCAGAAATGACTTCTAAAGCCTGAGGTCTTTTGGGAGTAGTGTGTTGTTTTGGGGTTTTTTTGTTTTTTTTTTTTTTGATTGGGTTGTTTTGTTTTCTCTTTTTTTTTGTTTTGTTTTTATATGAGATTCTGACAGACTAGAATGACGCAAGTCTTATTAATTCTGTATTTATAACTTTAAGGATTTTTGGATTCAAGTTTCCATTCTTAAATTGCGATTTCGTTCTTCACTAAATACCCTTACTTTAGTATGTCTTTACAGCTTGCTTGATCCAAATTTTGAAAACAAATTAGAATGACTACTGTGCATAAAGTTGTTTATAAAATTTAATTTTTATAGAACTAAGCCATGGAAGAAGTTGGAGAGGGATATTTATAATACCTTGATTGCCTCCTGGATTCAATCTGTCATTTTTAAACCTTTGGTCTATCCAGTGAAAAGTTAAAGAGAATGGCTGGTCACTCAAGTAGAGGTTCTGGACATCCAGGTACAAGGATGTGGAATATCATGGACTTGGAAGTTTCCTCAGAATTATCATTGATACTTTCACTATGTGCTGTAAGAAAAACATGTTGAAATGTGTTAAGTGTCTCTGCCATGAACTTACTTCTTTATCTTGAATGTTTCATTAACCTGCATCTAATATTGCTTTGTATCTGCATGTGCAACATGTTCACTTAATTTTTATGTTTCAACAATTTGTCTTCACCTTTAGCTCACTTTTCTGCTTGTCCTTTCAATGCAAATGAAGGTTTGTTCTGATTAGAAGTGGGGGAAATTCCTTCCTCTGCAGCTTTAAAGCATACCAGTAATTGTTTGTTGTTGCCTGGTCATTCTGTTGTGCTTTTCCTAGAATGGAAAATTTGAAAAGTTATTTAGTAACAACTGTAAAACAGTGATTTTAATTTAAAGAAAAACAACCCTCCCCAAAAAACAGGAGGGAAAAAAACATTAGCCATGGCTTATTTGTACTTTGCAAATGCCAGTTAGATAGTGGGTCTTGTAATATAAAGTAGTAACTTCTAATATGAGGGAGTTTAGCAGTGATGAACTCTTTCTTTCCTGTTCTGGCCATCTTTACTTTAGCTCTTTACCCTGCTTTAGATTTTCTATGTAAAAAAACTTATACCTTGTATTGGCTACCTATTCATTTTTAGTGTTCTGTATATCCTCAAGTGTGGAAATAATTCCCAAGGATCAAATATATTATGTAGAATATCTATCATAGAAAAAAATGAGTAACATGGTAAAAAACCCAAACAAGCAAACAAACTGCAAAATGACATCCCCCCCAGCAATTAGAATCCTCACTTCTAAGCAAAATCAAAATTCTGCATGGTAGAATGTTATGCTTAACAGTGTGTGTGACAAGTTTGTTGTTATATTCTTTGCTTTTAAATGTTGTTCTCAGCCATCAGTTGCAAGCTCTCAAATTTGAATGTGATGGTTTAAATACTAAAAAAGGCAAATTGAGAGATTTTAAAGTAGTAGAAGATTACTGATAAAAAATTGTCTAAAGGTGAATGATGTGGCAAAAAGCCTGAGTATGCGTGGTTTAGTTTTAGGACTAGGAAGAAGGGAAAGCAAATCATCTGCCTTTTTTTTTTTTAGTAAGATTGTGGCATAATGTTTTGCATGTTTATTGCCCAAATTATAGTCTCTATTGGAAAGATTCAACTTTCTTAACATCCTTCTATTTCCTGGTTAGCATTCCTGTAAAGACTTCTGTCTGTGACAAGAGATGTCTTTCACAGATCCTCCTTTTACAGTTTCCTCTTTCCACCTAACTGCTGTCTCTTTTTTCCCCTTCCCTCTCTCTCTCTTTCCTCTATTCTTGTGTAGGCCTGACCAAAGATGGCAGTAATGAAAATATTGATTCCCTTGAGGAAGTCCTTAATATTTTAGCAGAGGAAAGCTCTGATTGGTTTTATGGCTTTCTCTCATTTCTCTATGATGTATTGACTCCTTTTGAAATACTAGAAGAAGAAGAGAGTGAAGCTGCAGATGATGTTGATGGTACGTCACAGAATGAAGGGGTTCAGGGAAAAAAGACTTGTGTTATTTTGGATTTACAGAACCAGTGACTGAGAGACTAATTTGATTGGCTTTCGAAAATGTCCATGAAATCATCAGTCTTAATATAACAAGAATTTATGACATTGAGGGAAACCTTCCAAATGGACACTGTAAAGATTGAACTAAAGTTAGGCATGCAGTGCTGTTTCAGTAGTTGAAAGCCTTTCAATAATTTTTCCATTTTTGTGACAGATGACAAGTATTATGCAGGTGTGTAAATATGTAGAATAAAACATGTATCTGTGGTTGTGTAATTGGTTTCTGTATGTGCTTCAATTTGTGCATTTTGTGCACAAAACTTACAAAGCTTAAGTGTAATAATCTCTACTGTTAACACTATAACATTTGTCTTTCTACCAAACATTAACTGAAGCATTTTGTAACAGCTTTGATTATAAAGTGTTTTAGCATGACTGCATTTTGTAAATACATATTTGTTAATCCTTAATATAGACATGACAATGATAATTCTCTTGTGAAATATGATTTTAATAAATTACTTATTTTGTGATTCACTGATTTCTCAGATAGGTTCTTTTTACTTGTTCAAAGAAAAGCACTTAATTTATAAGTGCTTGAAAATCCTAGAGAAACATGTATTTCTAAGTTAGCTAACATCTGTTGTATTCAGAAGCTGCTGTCATATGGCTTATTCCCACTGATTTGTCTGTTTTCTAAGTCTTCAGTCATTTCTTTAATATGACAATCATATCACAAGGGCTGTTCTAAATTTGTTTTAGTTTTTAAGGTGGGCCTTCTATGGAAGTGGGAAGCTGTGATTATGTATTTCTAATGTAATACTGAATATATTAAAGACTAATTGGAAATTAGAATTGAATGTCTTCTATTTCTTGAGAAACTGAAGTATTTAATATAGTTTTGCAAATTCGAATTGTTTTCTTTGTGACACTGTCTTATGACAGTTCTTCCAAAAATAGTTTCCAGGTATGTGAATTCTGTCTGCTATCATGAAGTTACTGGTATGAAAAGGGCAGTTTATAATTGCGTCTTGCAGTTTGTATCAGGTATCAAAAGCTGAAATTGAGCTGTCCTTTTAAAAGATGAATAATGTACTCAAACAAATCACTATTAAAATTATATCAAATTGTTTTTTGCAATGCCTGCTCTGCTTAAGTTTGTATTGGTTTCCTATATGAAGTTGATACTCAACTTTTAACACTAGTAACTGCAGGCTGAAATTTTAACTTCTTTTTAAAATAAATGAATTTTCACTTTCTTTGGCATGACAATTTTAAAGCAATTTGACATGCCTGTTTCAGAAAAACTTCCTCTGCATCATCCATTTCAGGGTACTATATAATCTTTTAAGAGTAATAAAAATGTGCTAGTGTTAAGCAACACTAAACTGTTGTGATGAGCTAATACGGCTGCTCAAGGTTTATGATGAGAGCATTGGTCACGTTTTCTTCCAAATATTTGGGGATTAAGATACAAGAAAGTTAACCACATATGAATTAAATGTTTTTTAAAAAAGGATATATGAAGGGTAGGGTAAAGAAAATAAACAAACCCCCAAACATTATTAAAATATATGCTTGTAGATATCTGGAATGTTACTGAGCAGTTTGTTAGCAAATGCAAGAAACTTGCAGCATCTGAGATGTAGGAAATAAGTAAGCCTGTGTTGTTTTGTTTTGCTCGAGAATTTTTTATCTTAATTTTAGAAGCAGATTTAAATTAGAAATAAAAATTTCATCACTGTTTTTGGATAATAGTACCTCTCAGTGTGAATTAAAAAGTTGTTATGGAACACTGAATTCTATTGTAGATGCTTCAGTAATGGAACTAGATAGCCGAAATGAGAAGGGAAACATCTGTCATAAGAATTCCATATAATGAAGTTTGTACAAATAGTTGAAATACAAATTGATAAACTGGAAATTTTTCTAGTGAAATCAAGGTGGATTGCTTGAATCACAAGAAAGCTGCAGGCCCTGAGATAGGTGATCAATAACAACAAATTAGTATAATGTGGACTACAGAGATGAAATGCCAGCCAACAGAGTTCTGGTTTGATATCACGCAACTTCCTTGTTGGTTTTAAGTGTATAGACATCTCCTTGAAAACAATTATAGTGGGAATGAAGAATATGTTAGAGGAGAAAAAAGGATGAGGAGTGAATGCAAAGGCTAGGGTAAGTAAATAACTTTGTGGGGCACTCAGTTTCTGGAATATAGTCTTCTTCTCGGAAGTGTTCATTCTTGCCTGGGGTTGTTCCTGTTGAGTTAAAAATTGAGCCCTCACCAGTGGTGAGTGGAGCTCTCAAAACTCTCCAAAAGTTTGGGGTAGAGAAGTTTGGTTTTCACTTATTCTATTAATGGTTGTGATTGCAAGCAGAACTTGGCTAGTAAGGGTGGTAATAAGGCTTAGTTGAATCTTCAGTTATATCAGCATGGCAGGTTGGTTTGTGTGCTTGTTCATCTGTTCTAAAAAAAACATTTAACAGTAAAAAATGTTAAGCTGAGTATGATGTGCAAATAAACGAAGAAAACTGAACAGCATCTCAATTTGCTTGTGAGTCCACACAAATTGCTTGAAATTAGTTGAGGAACTTGAAAACTAAATTTTTAGTTTGATTATTTGTGACTATAAAAATACAGCCAATATACTGATTTTGAAGTATTTTTAAATTATGGTTTGAAGGCCATAGGAACTTTGCCTTCTATTATTTTAGAATAATTATTTTAGAAGGCAAGACTTCTGCTTTCTCCTGCAGTTTCTGGTGTGAGAATTTAAAACAGGAGAAAATTAGTAGCAAACAATGGTTTTTATTTGGAAAATATATTAAGTGATAGGAACTTACTAGGTTTTATATCTAGCAAGGAATGAAATTTTACTGATTTTATATTAAATTAGACATGCAGTTTTCATTAGATACCTTCATATTCCTTGCAGTTAATTTATATTAAATTTTACAGAGCTGCAGAAATAAATGTCTCTGACTAAAATTGTAGTCTTCCAGTTTGTCCAGCATTTTTAGAAATCTGTTGGATGTTTTAATTTGTCATTTGTTGGTAAATGTTTGATATTTTAATTGCCAGTCTTCAAACAAAATACTGCATTAACCTTTGTAGCAAAGCTTTTGCTTACTTTCTTGTGATAGTGATGAAAATAAATTTATAGGGGAAAAAAACCCTTAATACCCATACATCTGAAATGGCTGAAAATTTTTGGGAGCTTTGAACGCCAGATTTCTGTGATCACCTTCAGCAGTATTTAATTTGAAACTAGAAGAATGTTCTGTATGGTGAAGAGAAGAGACAATGCTCATAATGTATAGAATAGTGTTGAATAGAAGAGAATAAAGAGTACATTGTTTGCATACCTGTTGAAATTCTTACTGCAAAAAAATTTTTTGCCAGTATTTCACCTCTGCCCCCTTAAAAAATTTTTCATTATTAGTTAGTCTCAATTGACTGGCTACAGAAGAAATCAAATTTTCATAACAGTTATTGGTATAGGTTGCATTTAGATGGCAGTATGGAAGAAGAATGTATTGAAGCATTAGAAAAATTTTAATTTCATTTAATGGTCATTTAGTGGTGGGTAAAACCCACCTGTATTGTAAATGTAATTTGAGAGCTGGGGAAAGCTGTTGTGTACAGATCAGTCACTTTAGGCAGATGTGTTACTGTATTCCCTGTTTGGTTTCCATCAGATAAGCAGCTATCATAATGGTGTCACAGCAGCATGAAATCCATTAAATACTGTCTTTCTCATGGTCAGTTAGGATGTATGTCTCAAGATGAGACTAATAAAGGCAAGATTTCCTTGTTGGTTTCTTATTTCTGCTTGTATTGGATGCAGCATAAGCATCTGTGACTTCAGGAAACAAAAATGCTTTCTACCACGTGTATCTGATCTGGATTTTTCTTCTGACATTAGGCAGATAAATAAGCAAGAGCTATTAAAGCAACATATGGAGAATGTACTGAAGTTTGGTGTTTTGTTGTTTGGGGGGTTTTTATGCCAGTTGTGTGAATTAAAACTTGCACTTGGGAGACTTACAGGCTGTGGTAAAACAAGCGCTCTGAGCTCAGTTTAAGGTAAGTGGGTGCTAACTTTCCAACAGTAAACTAATTTTGTTTAGCAGATGACCTTGTATATCTAACATAGCATATTATAAATGCACAGTCAGTAATAATTATATGCAAGGGGATATGCAAACAATCATAAATTTTTCTGACTTGCAGTTTTTCTGTAGAAGGAAAATAAAAAGGAGAGAAAAAAATGTTGATAATGGTTTTGGCTTACAGATTTTTATTTCTTCTTTTAGTACTGCAATTTTAACATCTTTTCTAATTTTCTATGTGGTTAAGGAAGTTCTTAATGGAACATCATAAATTAAGGCAAGACTCTGAACACAAGCCCTAATGCTTGAAGCTTAGCACTTTATATTCTGTTACCCAGGCTCTGAACAATTTGCAGAAGGGGTAGCAAGTGCTGCCTGTCAGCTGCTTAGTGCTAACCTGGCCCGTGTGCTTTCTAGGGTAAATGCAAAGTAGCCTCTCCCTTTTTCACGTCTAAGTGTAAAAGCCACCTTAATTAGCTTACATTTGTTTCATGGTGCTGTATTGTATAAGTGTTTATGCCGGTAGATGTTGTGGAGAAATTGACTTACAGGAATTTTTTCACATGGCAGAACCTTTTATCTAGCAAGACTATTAAAGTTTTCAGGATTATTAAGTGAATAAAATAGTATTTGCATATCAGGTTGTTCAATATATTGTTAAATATGAGAATGTTATTTGTCAGCATGTTGGAAACTGCTCAAAACCAATGCTTTTTACCTCTTTTTTTTGTTTTGCAGTGCTTATATTTCTGAACAAAAATAGTATTTATATATTTTTCTTTTGATGCTTAAATTCTAAATCTGTGCTATCTCTTGGGGGTTGTTTGTTGAGAATGTTCTTGAAGGTTTTTATGGGGAAAAATAGAGGAAATGAGTGGACTTTGTTGCAGAATAAGACTGTTTTTTAATACTCCTAAGCTTCAAAGAACCAATTAAGGTAGCAAGTTTACCACCTTTAATCATTATGTGAAAATAACCACTTTAACAGGAGTATTCAATTTTTAGAATGACTATTTAAAGTAGTTATTTAGAAAATATTGTAAACCTATCCACCTATGCTAATTTTGAACTCAGCTTTTTAATTAACAATTGGTAGCTGTTTATGACATTCTATTATACCCACATTTGATGTTATAAATTACTTTTTTTTTTTGTATTGCCAGTATTAGACATTTATAATGTGGCATTGAGTGGAAAAAAGAAGAAACTTTAAAACTAGCTCAAAACAAGTGTGAAGCCACTTCAATTGGACCTTAGATTAAGAGTCCACAAGCTCAACTACATGATTTATAAAATTCTAGACATTGGTTTGTGTGCCCCCAGGCTGTAAGAGCCTAAATCTTTGCCATGCATTCCCTTAGGTGCCAGAGCTTGTCACGTGCTCTGGGCATTGCTGTCTTGGAAAAGCAGGTGTTTTGCACCCATCTTGCTTCAGGCTAATTGAGGCTGACAAATGAGACTTTCTGCATAGGGATTTCCCCTTGCAGGGATCATGTCCAGGTGGAAATCAAGATGCAGCAGGATTTCCATCTTGTGATTATTGCATAATACTAACATTTCTAAATGTATTATTTTACATACTTTTCTTGTAAACAGGTCTATTAATAATATGTTAAATTTTACATGATTTATGTAATTGTCGTTAATTGGTAATTTGCTGGGAACCTTAGGGCTATTCATTGCATAAAAGCAGATTGAAACAAAATTACTGCTTGTCTGAATATTTAACAAGTGAAATAACAGTAATCAGTGAACAAGATTTTGTAATCTTTCAACATAGTGCATATATGTTTATTTAAAAATAATTTGAAATATTTGTATGATAATTTTTATGTATACTGATCATTGTAAAATTTTCCAGTTTTCCTTGTCAACACATGCTTTTATGAGTATCCTAAAATATCCAGTAATGTTTAATATGAAAAGAGGGGAGGAGCTGGAAATTTAAATATGGCTTTGTGCAACGTTGCTGAGTATCTTTTAGTGTTTATATTTTCATTGATGTTGTAATAAAAGAAAGTTAGAATCTATTTCTCCTTTTATATGAAAAATTGTTAACTTACTCTTCCGTGCACTGCTTAGAAATAGTAAGACTGAATAATGATTTTAGTCAAGTTAGAGCTCTGGAGTTCAGCAGTGGTGGTAATCTCTGAGGGAAGAGCTTGAAAAGACTCATATCCCAGGTACGAATTTATAAGAAAATTATTCTAAAAACTATATTTTTACTTGACTAACCCTTTTAAAAACAATAATGTCAATGCTTGATATTTTGAAAATGTGTAGGATAGAAATTAGATGCCAAATGACTACAATTACTTTAATGGCTACATTCTTTAAATTTATGATTTTGGTTTTTTAGTATAGGCCATCAGAGTATTGTTTGTTTTTTCAGAGTAAGTGTTGATATGTAATGACACAGTTTGGGTAGATATTGTTTTCTGGAAATCTAAACTCAACGTACAGATATTCAGTGTAGGAGTTTTGTATGTCTGAATGAGAAGCCTAATGTTGAGACATGGGAATATCTTTTCTCCTTTAATAAGGTTATGTATGATTTTAAAAATACATAGTTACTGTATCTTTTCAGCTTTTCTTTACTTTCTAGTTGGCTTTTAGGTAGCAACCTGCATGATTTTTGTGGCTAAAATTGCTGTGTTTGTGGGGTTTAAGTCTTAATCCACAGCATCACGATAGTGATAGTCTAGTCTCTTTTAATGGTATTAAAAAGATGAAGCTAATTATTATTTATATTTTTGGAAAGCCTTTTCCCTTATTGCTTCTTGTGGTACTAGGTGTAAAGCACAGTCAAGATGGTGAATGCCCTCAGTTTGTTAGCTTCAATGGGAAAAGAAGGCAGCACCTGATTTTGGAGAATCATGTTTATTTTTTTTAATAAGAATCTTAACACTCTTAAGTAGTCTGAAGTAATGCAGTAAGTATTTTAACTGAAATGAAAAGGCAACTGCGCTTTGGATCTAAGCAATACCTTTGCCGAAACCCTTATTTTCCATTGGATAAAGAAACATATATTGTAATTTATTGTAAGAAAACAGTCAATTTATATACTCTGCAATATGTACTTGAAGACCTTTTGAGTTAATATGATTATAAAATATTGATAAAATTTTATAGAAACATAAATTAGTGTGTTTGAGAGGGAGCTGACAAGTACTTCACAGAGAAATCAGAGGGAGTGTTGGTCATAATTACGTGGCAGCACTTGTCTGCAGAGAACTGAGCGATCTTCGAGTTAGAAGTTTCACAAGTAGCATGCATCTGGTAATGTGGTACTTTTCTTTGGTTAGTTAGTCTTTCATATCAGTACTTGTGATGGTCCTGCAACTGAAGTTGCTTTATTCTTAATCAGTTAGTATTTTGTATTTTTCCATAGCATTGCAGTGCGCTGTGTAAAGTGAACTTTTTACATAACGTGGCAGGTGGGGAAATTTCGTGTCAAGTTTGTTAAACATTACAAATATGTTCATAACCTATTTCCATTTTGCAACAAATTAGGTGAGGAGCCAGGAGGGGTAGCCAAGAAAAAAACTAAACTCAAAGGTATTTTTAATGTTCTTTCTCATGCAGAACTTTATGCAGATAATGATGTGTGAAATGCATGTGCATTACAAATACCAGGTCTGGGTTATAATAATGGTTACTAATACCAACTGTGTTGGCTAAATATTGTCTAATGGTGCAGCAAACTATTGTTCTTGCAATTTTTTGGTATTTTTTTTACTACTGATTGTAATTTAGTGGCAATGCGAGTGCTTTGCTAACTAGAGATTATATTTAGTTTGTGTGGATTTTTTTACAACAGATGTCTTGTTTGGATTTTAAGTAGTTTATGATAACTTGATATTCTGCATGTTTTTAAGTAAGATTTTGCTCTGTGTGAAATCCTCTTTTAGTTATCTTTCATGAATTCATGATGCTATTACTATATTGTAATTTGACTTGAATGCCTTAGTTCTTCTAAGGCTGTACATTAATAGTCTCATCAATTTTTTTTCCTGTGGGAGGAGAAATTTAGGCAAAGTTCAATAACTTCCCCTTTAATATTATTTGCAGCATTTATTGCAACATTTTCTAAAAGCTTAATATAGGATAGCTTGCAACCAATTTATGCCATATATTTATTTATAATTACATTGCTATATGGGTAGGTCATAATGGTCTAAATGTGTTGAAGACAAAAAGGCTAATTAGCCTCAGCAAACACCAAAGTACCAGACATAATTCATGTGCTTAACTTTTTATATCTGCTCTGTTATCTCCAGGCAGCATGGGGCTATGTAAACTACAAGCCTCTATGATGCATTAAAGACCATCGACTTCAAGGGGTTTTTTTCTAGCAGTATATGAAAAATGCATGCTGTTTACCATACAGACATTCATGAGAAAAGAAGTGTATTTGCTAAGGAAAGCCCTCTGCTCATTTCAATTTGACTTTTCTCAGCATCTTGCATCAAATTGAAATTTTTAGGATTTGTTCCACATTGTGCTTGGTATAACTTGGTTGCAAACTGTGTATTTCCAAGAATGTAATAAATGTCACTTAGCAATTCTTTCCCGAGTTTTGGATTAGTTTTCAGTGTTTAATATGAGAATAAAGAAATGGCATGTTATATTTCGAATGTTTTATGTCAAAAGCCATTTGGAAGGAAATGTGATGTCATTCCTTTTAGATAACTATGTAATTGAATTGTTCACTCCACAGAAACATTACGCTTCAGCTAGAGGCAGACCTGCTTTTTTGCCTTGGCAGGCTGCAATTTCTCTCAAAAGTGTGAATAAAAATAGAGGTGTTTGTATGTAAAAGTCATTATCACTTTCTTATTAATGAGGGAGTATTAATTTTAAAATTAAATGCAAATATTGCATACAGATTTAATGGAAAAATCTCTAAATTTTATTGACTTAAAAATTCCTTATTCTGGAGAATTCTGCTGGTACTGACAAATATTTTCAAAACTATGGCAAAATGGAAGTAATTATGGAATATTAAACATAAATTTCAAGGATTCTGTTCTGACTGTTCTTATGACATATTATCTGGATTCCCTGTCACAGCCAAATGTGAATTGAAATAGAGAAAATAAGCACAAGAGACACAACTCCAAAAGTAAAACAAAGAAAAAACTGTTACTGATAACTGAAAAGCAATTTACAATTATTGCTTTGATTTCACTGAGTTTAGTCAAACCCAGTTAACTTTTTTGGACTTGATTTAATTCATCAGGACATTGCTGTTTCTTCTCACTTGTACTTCTCAATACCTACTTCAGTTATCTTTTTTAAATCTTTGCTTAAAATGATGTAGTAATATCAGTAAAACATTTTATTATAAATTTGTGTTATAATGTTTTAACTATAACTTTTACAACTGTTATGCTGTTGTCAAAGATTCAAAATAAATTGTGATTTTCATGCTCACAGACAAAAGTGGTTTTAGCATTCTGCAGAAGTTAGCAGTAAGATAATAGAGCATGATTTTCTCTAGATTAGTGCTTCATTTGGATGCAGCTGCAGTATAAGCCAAGGTTATTCGCTGGCTGCATGGTGTGAGATGTTGCTAGAAGTCAAAACTAATTTGTTTAAATTGCTTAAAGCTTAGAAGTTAATTATACAAGTTTACATCTAACAAACATTAAATAACAATTTGGTCAAGGCTTTTACATGGTTGTTGTTCATATGATGTTTTGTGGCCTAAGAATGGTTCTCTTATTAAACGTTTCCTCTTTTTTAAATGAAAAAATAAAAAGTAAAAGAAGCTGGTAAAGAATCACTCAAGAAGTTAAGGGAGAAGCAGGAATCCAAGAAGGAGGAAAATGAAGAAGAAAAAAAGAAAACCAGAAAAGGAAAAGATGCTACTGATCGAAAGGACAAGAAAGCTGTTGATACGAATAAATTAAAGAAAGATTCTGACAAGGCTAAAAGAGACAGAGGAAAGGAAAAAGGCCTAGACAAAAATGTAAAATCCAAAGAGACTACAAAAAAGTCAGCCAGTGAAAAGGATGAAAAAGAAACAAAAAAGATAGGTAAAAACCAATCCAAGGAAGACAAGAAAGAAAAGAAATAAACAGACCTCATTCTGCTAAATGAGGAACAGACCTCAAAAATGCAAAATTCATCATATTTATATGAATGTGGTAAATATGGCAATAAGAAAATAATGTTTTCTGGAAATAAGTGTGAACAAAGGCTATATATTATATTTTCAAAAAACTGTTCAGTGTGTACAGGTGTTGTAAACACAAAGCAGAAGCATCTGCTGTGAAACTCAAGTATGTACATATGTTAATATGCCTGGCTACCAATGTGTACTGAAAACATTCATATGTCAAATTGATGCCAGTTACTTCAAGCCTGCTCTAAATATGGGTTTAGGTTTTTTTGATTGTGTTTGGTTTTTTTTCCTTCCTTGTTTACTTGTATTTGCTTGATGTGGAGATGAAAGACTAGTGTTCTACATGAAATGCAAGTTTAAAAGCAGTATTAACAGGCTTATCTGGATACATGTAGTGGAAACTCACGCGTAAAATATTTCTATTTCCCAGAAACAACCAAGAGGAACATTAATGGACTGTAGTGTCATAGGAACGTAGCAAATAAATGTAACTTATTCTCTGCCAAACTTTTTCCCTGAGGAAACTGTTTGTTTCCTGAGAAAACTATTTTATACACAAATAGTCAAACCAACTTGAGTGTTGCACTTGTTCATGAGACCCCAGGGTGTACTCATCCAGAATGTTCCAACGTTTTTGTCTGTTGATCCCATGACAATATGTTTCTGCTTTCCTTCCATTCCCTATTTATTTAATTATTTTATTTAGCTATATTTGGGTTGGAAAGCTTGATTCGTTATCACTTTTTATTTAACTGTGTCCTGATTTTTTTCTATGTTTGCCAACCTTTTGGTAATGAATACTGCTAAAAATTAGGCCACTTGTTTCATCATTGAAAAGTATTGTTGTATTCCAATTACATTTACGGTGTGATATGCTACTGCTACTCTATTCTGGTTGAACATGTTTAGAGAACAGCTTATGTATTTTTGTAACTATTATTTTCTTCCACACTTTTCAAGTGCATGATCCTTCCATAAGTAAGATCTTATGTTAGTTTGCTCCTACAGCTTCTGGGTTTTTTTAGCATCAAGGAAGGATTTATCCAGCAATCTCATTAGAATAAATAAAGTTGCAAAACATTTCTGCAGAGTTATTAAAGAGATTTCAGAATATTATTGAATCTATGGTTGCTTCCAATTTTATGTAGAAATAAATATTTTCTAAATAAATTTGAAAGCAAGTATATTGGAAGCAGTTGCACAATATAATTACACGGGATTCTGAACAAAATTTGTAATAAAAGTTTAAGATTTATTCTTGATATACCCCAGCATTAGTTTCAAGAAAACAAAACTAAGGAGTGAAATTGAGAATGAGTTTATATATATGCATGTGGATGGTAATGTAAGATTGAAGTCCTGAAGGTTGATTCTGTTTGAGGATTTGCTAAAATGTTGTGTCTAACAGTGAGCAATACACTTATCTCAGCTGTTCCATACATATGTCTGCAATGTGCTTTTTTCCCTAGAGTTATAAGATGTGATAGTAAGGTTAAAGATGATTTGATTTTTTTTTTTTTTTTTGAAAATGAAACATTGTTCAGATAGTTATGGAAAATAGTTCAAATTAAAGCTATAGAAGACAGTACAGTAGCTTAAGATTCTGGCTGTGATAATTAACAGAGATGATATACTGAGGTATTTTTAAATATTTATAAATGCATGAAGAGGGAGGGAAGAAATTGTGAACATTATAGTGCTTAGTAAAAATTATGAGAGAATGAAGCTCTAATAAATGCACTTGTGTAATGAACATTCTCTGTTAGGTTTTGTTTATGATAGATGTATTTATTCAGCTTTGCTCAGGTAAGAGTAAAAATGCATATTTTACCAGAGGAGCATTCAAATCCCACTTTTCAAGGATGGTGGCACAGTGATATAGTGCACATCACCTTTTATTTTTTCCCGTAATGTGACAGAACTTGTAACTGTGTGGGAGTGAAATTTGAAATTAATTGCTGTTCTGTTTAACATATTATTGTATCTATGACCCAAAGTTTATCTGGTTCTGAAAAAGTTGGGTTGTTTTATATTTTTTCTTTCCAAAGAAAATTTTATTTGAGCAGCACTCCATGCTATACAGATAGCCACAAAATAAAGTATTTTTGCCCCCGAGATCTGTTGTGTTGTTGTATATCTCAATGAAATATTACTATCATTAAACTTAATGTGGCAAGTTACCACATAAGCTCAAAAAATGCACCAGACAAGTAATTGCTAAGTGCAACTTAATTTTAATAAACAGAAGAGAGAAAATAATATCTTACAAAAAGTAAATGATGTAATGTTTTACGTACTTGACAGGATTGAATAGACATCCTTGGTAAACATGATAGATATGTATAAAAAGCTTGAAGGTCAAGTTCAGAAATGTACAAGTGAACCAAAGACACACTCTTGCTGTTTCCTTCTTTCCTGTTAAATACCCATAGTGCTTGTTGGTGTGGAATATTGGCTGTCTTTTGAAATGCTTTGAATTTATTGTTCACGAAGCAGAGGAAGTGGTTGTCTGGAACTGGACACGTGGGTTATTGAGGATATGAGGATTTCCTTAAAGCAGTGTATGTGTAAGGGAACTGAACTGTGTTCATGAAAGCAAGGTGGCTGTTTCTATGCTTACGGATTCCGAAGTGTGAGAGAGTGGCTAATGTGACTTACTGGTTTTGTCTCCATCCTAAGATGATTGTAGAAGGAAGTAACTTCTTACTCTTGTAACCATTAATATTCCTGCAGCAAAAGATGACTGTCTTAATAATATTTTTTTAATATTCTAGATTGGGTGTGTTTTTAATGACGGAAGAAAATTGGCCAAAAACTAAGTGTAAATTTGGCATTTTTCTTGTAGCTTTTGACTCTGAAGTGGTGAACTCTTAGTACAGTACTTTTGGATACGGCCTAACTACTTATCTTTAAGTAATTTAAATTTAAATATTATAAAAAGATAGACTTAATTCTGTTATCCTATAACCATTACTCGAAATAAATAAGTTTTTCTCACAATGCATAAAGTAATAACATCTCTCTAGTCTACACAAATTTGGTTTGAGACATACTAGTCCAATTTGTATTGAGATATGTTTGACTCTAATAGAAATGTGGTAATTATTATTTTTTTAAATTATACTTAGTTGAAATATAATATTTATTTTCATTAAGAGTTGCTTTTATAAGATTGCTAGGACTGCAGGAGTATTCATTTTAGTTTAGCCTCTGCTTTCTTGCATACTGTCTTTTCTATTTATTTCTGTATATACAGCTGTTGAAAAACTAGTTTGCTCTGGGCAGTGTGTGTATGTGTGTTGAGAACAGAGTCTTTTCTTAATTGACCTTGGAAGCAGGATTATAGGTGAATGCCATTTGGAAGGGACTTTGGGAGATCCTTATTCTAACATGCTGCTCAAAAAGGGGTCATTTCAGAGGAATGACCAGGTTGCTCTGGCCGTTAACCAATATGGTCTTTAAAACCTCCAAGGATGGGAATGCACAACCTCTCTGTGCACTCTTTTCCACTAATTTTACTGTCCTCGTGGTGGGGGAGTGTGGGTGTGTAAGTTTTTCCTTATATGCAGTCTGAACCTCCTGTGTAAGTCTTGCTTGAACCTTCCTGAAGAAGAATAGACAGGAAAATCAGTCTAATACCAACACATTCTTGATTATATGATGTCTTAAGATGTGACATGATCTATCACAGCTGTATCTTTATCTCCTGCCATGATGATGGTGTTGATCATTGCATTTATTGAATGCTTTTTTTTCATTGTGTTTTGATCTAGAAAGACTCTGTGGGATAGATATGATCTTAGTGGTAAAATTCCAGCAGTCATACTTTTTCTATACTCATTTAGTTGTAAAAACAAACTAATCTTAATCAGGTCTTCTAAGATGTAACATGAATTTAAAATACCTCTTCACATTCTTTCATAAAGTTCAGATTAGTTCTTCATAGAACCTATAAAATTGATCGTATGAAGCACTTTTTGCCCAAATTGAAAACAGAGAGAAATATTTTCTGCCTTTTTTTTTACTGGATTCTGCATCGATGTTGAGAATACCATAGTCATTTGTTCAGGTACTTTGAAATAAAGGCAAGTACTTAAATTTCTGTCCCTTTTTTCCTCCTCATTGTATGTTTGTCTTCCGGACATCTTTGTTTACTCTTTGAATACACTTTAGTCTTTGTATATGTCACTGTATATTATGGCAGCCCTGTAATTGTGATTATTTGAATGCATTTTTGAAGAGTGTAACATCAGTTAATTTAATTGAAAGAACTTTCTTAGTTTATAACTGAATCAGTTCAAGAAGGGCATAAAGTTAACTTTGTAACTGAAAAATGCAGGCCTTAAAGAAAGATCTGTCCCAGCACAGCCAGCATCACCAGAATCTGAGGAGACTGTCCAGCCTGCTGAAGAGTTGTATGTCGAATCAGGTAAGACCTTTCGTGAATCATAGGTGAAACAAAAGACATGATGCTTCAATTGAATTATAATTCTCTGTCACTAACATGACAAACCTTTTATCGATTTTGTGTTACTTATCTACTAAAGTTTATTTAACAGGAGTCACTGTTTACAACTTTATATAACCATGAAAAGGGTAAAGTTTTATATTGTAGCTGTATCACATCAGAATAACTTTCTGATGATGTAGGATTGTGATTTAGATACATTTCCAGCTGTATGTCCAACCAGAATAACAACAGATTCTTCACCTTAAAAAGAACAAACAAAACCCCCTAAACAACCAACTTAATAAGATAATAAAGTACTCAAAAAACCCACTAAAACCACTAGTATAATAAATACAATTTATTATTTTCCACCAAAACCACTAGTATATAATGAATACAATAAATGGAGCTCCTACTGTTAAAAAAAATTAAATATTTTTAAAGCCCTATACTGTTAATAGAATATTAGAATTAAGAGGGATTCAAGAAAAAACCTTTTACATGTCACATTTCACATGTGTGATTTGCATTAGTGTTATTCAGAAAGTTTTTTCCTGTTTATTGAAGAGGCTTACCCTATGTGATGTTTACGTGACCCCAATTAATAAACCTACAAATACAGAACATATGGCCAGTGGAATCTATGGAATATAGGTTTTGTTTTTAAAGACTTGCATTACTTTTCTTAAGAGGTATAATTTGTAAAATATATCAAATTAAGATATGGTCTCCTGGTTGGGGTTTTTGGTTTTTTTTTTGTATGTATATGTGGCTTTTATTTTTGTGGGATTGTTTTTCATAACTGGTACCATTTTGGATCCTTATTTGAAAATGCAGCTGTTATCTGGTTTAGAGCTTTTTTTTGTCAATTGTAGGCTTTCTCGATGTTAATTTCAGGACATTTATATGAAGACAGCGCTTCATGCAAATTCCTATTATGGCCTGGACTGGTGTGTTATATGCCAGTTACTTGTCTATGAAACCAGTTTGTGATTTCTCCTGGCAATTCGTAGCAGAATTGATATTGTAATGTTAGTATCTATTTTCCCTGTGTATGAAGTTGACAAGACCCTACTTCTGCAACTCACATTTTGTTGTCAAATATTGCTTTCTAGTGCTGCTGCCTAAATTCTAGGAACATAATGGATGAAAGTGTTAGTCAATAATTTCCTTAGAAGAGCGTTTTTTGGTTTGAATAGTTACCTGAAGTTGCTACTACCCCTGGAAAAAAAGTACATGTGCAAAAAATGCAGTGTAGATAATTTCTTCATCTTCAGGTAGATGAATCTGATGGGATTGTTGCAATACTTTGTATATTGGAGAGTATGCAAGACAAAATTGTTTTTCTAATTGTGTGAGTTACAGAGGCTCACCAGGGAGTCTCCAGGGAACTTTGTGAAAGGGATTAAGAACATTATGGAGCCTACTAAAAGCTGAAAGCTTTGAGTTAATGTTTAAATGTTGCCTTTTGCACTTGTCTTCACTGCAATTTATAATCCTTTTAGAGCACAAGACTGCTGACGTAGAATTGGAAGAGGAAGTTCGATCTGTTCTTCATGAAGCTCTCCATTCCCAGCTTGGTAATGCATTAACACTTAGAAATCACTGAAGAGTTTATAAATACTGCCACAGGCTAGAGGAATCTCAGAGTCTGGTTTTGGTATACACTTAAAGTACTTTTGCCTGCACAAAACATTCGAATCAGCTCATTTGTCATTTTCAAGAAAATTCAAAAAGTTCAGTCACCAAATCCTAAAATAGTGTCTTCTTATCCAGACTTGTTTGGCAGCAGTAGCTCAAATCAGTCATTTAACAAAAACTTCCTCAAAATACTGTGTAGAGGGAAAGAATGGATAGAGCGGAGATGGCCTTTACTGTGAGCAGAGGAGGTTGTGGCAAGTTTGGTTTATAATGCTGGACTGTGTGGATAAGTTGTCTGTCACTCCCCATTTCCTTTGGAGACTAGCTGGAAAACACAGAGGATGTACTGAAGACTGAATATTTGCTGGTAATAGAGTATACCAAAGAAAATTTATTCACTAACAATCTGCATTATTGATTAGGAGAGAGACATGAAGATGTAGATGAAAGTCTAAGTGACCAGTGGCAAGTAAAGGAAGAAATACATGGACAAACTTTTGAAGCTCCTGCAGCAGATGACACACTCAGAGAATTTGAGAATGAAATACCAGAAGCATATGAGACACCAGACTCAGTTCAGAAAGGTATCTGAATGACTAAATACATCTAAAAATAAATTTACAAAAGAAAACCCAACCCAGACAAATGAAAATATGTCTCATTAAAACCTGAACTTGTAATTTCTCCTTAAAATAGAGTCTTAGCAAGTGTCAACCACAGCATTATTTAGAAAATAAATATCTTTTAAGTTATAATGGGATATTTTAATGCTATGTTTTTTTGACATCCAGGTAATCATATATTATTAATTACTACTCTATCAGCTTTCATCAAAATTAATCTGTGCTCGAAATATGCATGTCCTCTCCAATAGAGGGATGAATGTAATCATATAGAATGGTTTTGAATGGTTTGGTTTAAAGATCACCTAGGTCAACCTCTTCTGCCATGGAGGACGCCTTTCACTAGACCAGGTTACTCAAAGCCCCATCCAGACTGGCCTTGAACACTGCCAGGGGTGAGGCATCCACAGCTTCTCTGGGCAAACTGTTCCAGTGCCTCACCACCCTCACAGTGAAGAATTTTTTCTTTCTATCCAATCTAAACCTTCCCCGTTTCAATTTAAAGCCAAAATCCCTTGCCTTATCTCTATGTGCTCTTGTAAAAAGTCCCTCTTCAGCTCCTTTGTCGGCCCCTTAAGATAATGAAAGGCTGCAGTTGGGTCACCCCAGAACGTTTTGTTCTGCAGGCTGAACCCCAGTTCTCAGCCTTTCCTCACATCTCTGGAGAGGTGTTCCATGTCCAGTCTCTCATCTACCAGCACTGTCAAGTGCTTCTTGGCATGGCTGCTCTCAGTCTGTTCATCTCCTATCAGTAATACCTGTATGGAGTCTACTTCTGGACCTTTTGGTTTATTAGATTCAATTTTAAAGTTTATTAACACGGTCTTTTCTAGACTTCATTCTCATTCTTCTTTCATTGCAATATGGCTCCCTAAGAGAAAGTTACTCATTAACTATATTTAAGTCTTGCAGAGATGAAGTCATTGTATAATGAAGGCACTCATGTCTCGTCACCTTGGGGCATTGACTGGATGATAAAAACTGTAGTGAAAATATTAAAGCAGAATTATATGATCTAAATCCAGCTAGGGGGAAATTTTTCTGAATGGTTTTTATTTGTACTACTGAAAATTTTACCTCTCTCTAAATGCCTCTCGATAGCTTTTTCAAAAACCATATACTATATTCAAAAACCATATAATAGATGTCATCTAAAGGTTTTGGTTGCCAGAAGTGCACTGAGATTCTTTCTTCACAAGCAAAGTAACTCTTCAGTCTGGATCTGTTATACCTTCATGTTTCTGTATCTCTCTTATTCATCCACAGCACAAGGCAAAGTAGCAGACTAGAGGAGAAATTCAAATTCCATTTACTTTAAATCTTTGCAATTAAGAAGGCAAATATTCTCCTTTCCTCCAATTTATTCAGAAATTTCTGGGGAGAGTCCTCTTATTTGGAGGAAATGTGTATAGAATTTATTCATATATACACATTCTCAATATTGTATATAAGTAAAATTGTAATTTTTTTTTAGTCTCTATACATATCTTGCTGCCATTAGGAGAAATTTGCTTAGAATTTCAGCTTAGAAATATAACTGTTCTCACATAATATCTGTTAGAGGGTTTGTGGTGTTGTTTGGATGATTTAAAAATGTTAAAATTTGTGCAAACGTATTTGTTTCTTAGATGCTGATCCTATGGCAGATGATGCTGGAGCAGTGGAATCTGAACCATATGAAATTCCAGGTATCATTTTGTTTTTCCATACTCAGTAATAGTGGTTTTCTCCCTCATTGTAACAAATTGTATGAGAAAGAAAAATTAAAAAGGTTAGACTGGTTAAGGAATATATAATTTTGAATTTGGTTTTTTTTCCTCCAATAACTAGTTGTTACTCTCTTAGATAATTTTACTTTGAGATGACTGTATCATACTTGCTTTTGAAAGTCTTTATTACAAATAAATTTTGACAGATATTGAAACTTTGCTTTCATTGATGCAAAAACTTTTTATTTGCTATGTGTTTCTGGCTCTTCTATATGACTGGGGACTTGGTAGGCAAGTGATCTGTGGTTTTACAGTCTAAGAAAGTGAGAATGAGATTTATTGCTTATATTGTCTTTGTGCAGTCTATAATACTAGGATTCTTCTAGACTATTTTTGCTGGCATTAGGAACATCCAGTTGTTTGTACCTTCCCTTTAGGACTGTTTGTTTCTTTGTGGCTGACTCTACTATCAGAGAGTGAGTCAACACCAAGGACAGTTCAATTCTGAACTGTCCTTGTTCACTCTTTCTGCATACCTTAATGCATCTTGAAAGCTTTTAGAAATTTGGCTTGGAATAATCCAATTACCTTATAGTCATCTTCATGTTATGCTTGATATCACATGCAATGGCATTAGCTCATCTTTCCCATTATGAAGAGGCATTAAGTGGATATTGCAGATTCTCTGCTCTCTGATAAGTATTTTCTTCAGGATTCTAACAATGTTTGTTTATAGTATGGACAGTCTCTTGAATTTACAGTAAAAATTGATTTATGTTTGGACTAGGCTTCTTATGTTTGAGTCAATGTTAGCTCTGGACCTTGCAATTGTGTTTGATATCACAGATGTGGCAGAAAATTACTTGTTTGATGCAACCAAAACTGTTTATTCCAAACGATGTAGGAGATTACTGGATTAGAATCCAAGATATTATACTTTCAAAATAAAAGGATAAGTTACTGTATCTTCAGTACTGTGTTTTCTCAGATGTGTCATAGTGAGTATATTAACAACATTTAGAAGAATTGCAATTATAGAGGAAAAGAATCCCCAGATTTAGCTAGTTGATGAAAGGAAGTTAATTGCTCTAAGATGCCAGAAGTGAAGTACATAATTTGTAAGGTCGATTTCTGGTTCATATCTTATCTTCTATAGATCTATCACCAAATAAGCCTCCTGCACATTAGTAAAGAAGCAACTTTTCGAGTTTGAAGATATAGGACATTCAAGTTTTTTATTCATTTCAGAAAAATTATTAAAAAATATCAGTGGAGGCTGATGGCTCTTGTTTCTCTAGTTTTGCTACAGAGCGTATAGCAGAAGGCTAGAAGAGAGAGTGGCCCAACACCTTCCGTTAGATTGCCATGTGTCCAGTTGCAGGTGTCAGTTTATAAAGTTTTAGCTTTTCATTTTTCAACTATGGAGCTACATTTAGCCATTGAAAGACTGATTGTGGATACAACTTAAAAAAATGAAATATTAAACATATTTCATACTTTTAAGATATTTATTTGTTCATATTTAATTTACAGCTTTAGATGAGTATGTTGCAGATTTGGAAGAGAGAGTAAGTGACGCAGACACTGCAGGTTTGTAAATTTTCATTACTTCAAATGATAATATAATCACACTTTTTAAAATGTGCTACAAAGTAATGTGTCACATTGACTGTTTCATCACAGTTTTATTTTCAAAAAATAAAAACCTATTTTTAGATAGTTTCAAGTAAGTCTGATTTTTAGGCCGCTATGTTAACATTACATTTGTGAGCATAACACTCCATGAAGTCAATCTACAAATACTTAAATAAATATTTTTTTCTATCAGGGGTTTCCCAGTCTAATCAATGGATTGATTATCCAACACCTGCTTATATTCTTAACTTTAGGCCTAAATACAAATATGCATAAACTTATTGTACTGTGTGTTTTATGGTGCAGTTCCTGGATGTGTTTTATAATTCAGCAATCAAATATAACACTGTAGTAAGTCAGTATGAGTATTTCTTTTATTTTTGAGCTAAACTTTTAACCTAAGTTCTCTTGAGTTATTTAGCTGTCGCATGAAAATTCAGTTGGAATGTAAAGTATTATATATTTCTATTTAAGGTGACACTGAGGTAATGCCAGAAGATGCTATGGAGCATTACACAGGTACAATCCAAAGTTTTCTTTCTTTTTATTGAAGGCTCATTGAATTTTGGCCCTAAACCAAGGCAATCACACACACAAACAAAAACCCCCGAACAAACAAACTAAACAAACCACAAAACCACACACCAGAGACTTTGATGCTCCTTGATAGTATTTTTTTGGAATGTAAACTGAAAATGTAGAATTACTTTCTAAGGAAAGGATGCTAAAACCTACATGAGTACTACTTCTCTGTAATGTCAAGCAAATGGGCAGAATAATATTTTGAGGGTTGAATTTCCTGGAGAATGGATATTGGTATTTTAAATTGTATGGAAGTGTTCCTGTGCATAAAAAAGGATTTAAAACATGTCAGAGATGCAGTTAGTGTGATGTCAAGAAGAAAGTAATATCTCTAAATATTTTTTGAAAAGCTAGTAAGCCATAATAAAATCACACTTTAGAAGTTTGCTCTATATAGAAATGATTTATAAATATTTCAATTCCAAACTATGGGTAATTTTTAAATGGCTTCATGAACTATATAAGGAAAGCCTGCTGATACTGCTTTCTTTTTTAAGTCTATTTTTTGATGCCAGAAAATCAATCAGGTTTTTTTACAGGATCTTTTAGAAATCTTCACCTCTGTGCTCTTACTAACTTTGTTACAGTATGAACTACTATAGTTTCAAATGTTTTTTGGTCTGAATAAACTTGACATGGTATTGTATTATTTGTGTGTCTTTATTGTCTTAAAATTCCATGAATTTTCCTACTAATTTTACTTTTCTTTAAACAGAGGATAGAGTTCATGAAGATTATAATGAAGACCAAGGTATGACAACTTCTATATTTAGTGAAATTACAGTATCAAAATGTTTCATTAATATGCGTGTGGAATTACTTAGTTTTAAAATTTCCTATACAGCCACATTACTTAGCAAGTTCTCAGTTAAGATTTTGGGTTGTTGTCTGTTCAAAGCCCGTGTTTGTAATCAATCAATCAGTCTTTTAAAACTGGTCCATGGGTAGAGTATGCCTGTGTGTTACATTCCCATATTGGTCCTCTTTGCCACACTTTGTGCATATGTGAAATAAGAACGTCAAAGGCTTTACATGCTTGTTTCCTTGTGATACCCTGGCCAGGTCAGCTGTGGTTTATTGCATCTGTTTAGCTCAGTATCACCTTGTCATCTTGTCTGCCACTACCAGTTCTTTGGGAATTACTCTTTTTTAGTTTGATTTGATTGATGATTTGCTAATGATTACTGAAACCAAATCAAAAAGTAAACGAGAAGAATAGCAGTCACAGCCTTGAAACAAAGGTGTGTGGTTGTGATTCGTGCTGTGATATCCTTCTGGAGACTACCATTCTTCAGAATGGTTAAACATATCTGTAAGGCACTCTTGTTTATCTCTCATGTTTGTGTAACCTCAGCAAAGGATGGGGTTTCTTAACTTCCAAATACTTGCAACAGAAAACCTTGAGGTTCATTCTTTGTGATCAGGAGGTAAATTCCAACATCCGTCTTCGGGATAGAAGTCAAAATTCCATTGAAAAACTTTCATTGGCCCAAAGGTGTATTTAGCCCTTAGCCTGTGTTTTTCTCAGAAAATAATTACTTGCCTAAGTTATACTGCCCTTGACAAAATGTCTCAGCATTAATAGGATAGAAAAGCAAGAGACTCTAGGTTTTTCCCGGGACTTTTTTTTTTCCAGGTGATAGTTATTTTACAATCAGTTCCTAATCAAGAGTCACTTCTCTTGCTTCTCACACCTAGATATGAAGAAGTGCAAGTTCTAATCTTTCCTTTTCATGCTCCTTCATATGTGATGGTAACACGAACAGAAAATGCTTCCATGCCCTTGTGAAGAGACATCTCTACCTGCTTTTTGACTAAGTTGATCAGGGAGGTTGCAAAGTAAATTGCATGAGCTTTTTTTAAAATCAGTTCCAAAAGCATTTCATATTCTGCAGTCTCTTCTGGCACCCCAGCACAATAACAGTGAATCACTATTTTGTGAGTCATACACGTGCTTCAGGAAGCAGTGGATTCATGTGCAGTTGCCTCTCTGTGCTGCAATGAGAGTTTTAAATAGTGTCAGATAAATCCCCCTGCTCTTTCTTTATTCTTGCCAGTCCTCTGATTAGGATGATGAGAATAGGAACTTCCATTCTTTTTCTCAAAAGGAAATTCTAAGGTAGCATGTGACTGTCAAAAAAATTATTATTCTTGGCTATTAAATTGCCAGGCTTCTTTATGCAGTAAATTATTCCCACAGTTCAACATAATCCATGGAAGACTGCTTTTCATAACATAATTTTACCTTGCTTTCAAGTTCCACCTTGAAGGCATTCTGGTTGTGAGAGAAAGCACAATGCGTCCTTTGTATTTTTTAGAGGTATTTCATTTCAGTGCTGCAGCCTGGAGCAGTGTAGAGGAAAAAGACCAGTCAGATGAGGCTGCCTTTCTGTCAGACATCATTTTTTCCTTCCGAGTTCAGTCTGTGGAGTTTGAGGGCATGTTTGTGTTTGTATGCTAAACCCCATTTTAGCAGTTGTACCTATTCTTCCTCCCTGTCATCTCTAGGACCATTTTTCTTGTACCTTTTGATGTGGTTTTGGTTGGATTGAGAGTGAAACAGATTTACCTTGTTTTTGGAGAAGAGCAATTTTGGCACAGTTTTTTCTAAAGTCAAAGAACAGTTGGAGGCCATTGTGTAGATAGAAAATTCTTTCTCTCAAATGTAAAGCTTTTGTGGTTTTGGCATGGGCTCCAAAACTGCAGTTGAATTTCACAAGAAGATTAACATTAAAGCCTTTAAACGCAGTTGTCTGTGAAGTACAAGCTTTGAGTCAATGTATCTTCCCCATCTCTATTGGATTTGTTTCCCCTCTTCTGGCAAGACCCTCTAGTGAAATATTTTCCCCAATCCTGGTGATTCCTAGAGTTCTCAAAGCTGAAGAGAGTGCAAGATGATTATTACCCAGAGCAGTCCAGTTTCTTTTGTGACTCTTGCTTTGTGTGGCTTGGTTCTTAATTCGGATCAGGAACTGCTCTAATAGGATTGCTGTAATCACGTCACTGAGGTTATTGCTAGAGCTAAAAATTCTTTAGTTGAAATAAGTGCCCACAGTCGAGTGTGTAAATGGATTGATCACAGAACCTGGAATACAGGATCTCAGTTACTGTACATAATTTTCAGTAGTTTTATAAAGAGTTTCCTACAGTTTGTCACCATGGAAGTAGAGAAAGAAAGCAAATTTGAAATTTTCATTAGAAATAAAAAGTTCTGGATGTTTTTTAAAGGATATTCTGTAAGAACTTTCTAAGGAGTGTAGAGAGAGCCACGTGACCATTAGAGAACCACGTAAGATATAACAATAGTACAAAGGTGGGGGGTTTGTTTGGTTTTTTTCAAATGTTATGTAAATAACCTTTTTCAGATGAGGATTAGGACCTGTTAGATAATTAAATTATCCAAAACACTGAATGAACTTTGAACTTTTTTAGTTCTAAAATTCTCAGTAAATGTATATTGATAATTCAGACAATGGATAGCATTTTGTCTATTTTCAGACATCATCTAAAATTGAATATTGAATATTCTTAACCTATTTTTGGAATTACAAAAATTATGACTGTATGTAAAGATTAAAAATGTAGGAGAATCATAACAACTGTACAGAATAATAGAGTTATTGCTGTAATTATTTTCAACATTTCATCTGTGGTAGAAAGTCTTGAAATTTCAGCAGTATGTACACATAGGGTATTTTTTTTTTTTTAATGTAGAATTTCTATAACAAGCTCCCGGAAGGGTTCATGTATCTATTCAGGCCCCCAAACTAGAGAAAGTTTTTTAAGGACTTTGCATTTATCATTAAAGAAATGAACTGGATGTTTAACAACCAAATGTTTAGGATGCTTTGTGCATATCAGCCACCCAGGAACTTTGTTTTTTTTTTAACTTTCAGAACCAAAACATGAAAAGCATGCTGAGTCTCAACATATAGGTATATACCTATATATATAAATATTTTAGCCAAATTAGCATAAAAATAATAAACTTAGTCCAGCTGTTTATATATACTGAAGTACATAATCTGTGTGACCTTCAGTCAAGACATTGTAA
This sequence comes from Vireo altiloquus, assembly GCA_013396875.1. Classification (NCBI taxonomy): domain Eukaryota; kingdom Metazoa; phylum Chordata; class Aves; order Passeriformes; family Vireonidae; genus Vireo; species Vireo altiloquus. Next base: position 77,880 of record VZRF01010592.1, read on the forward strand.
ATTATGGCAAAGGTTTATTACAGTCTGTATTGTTCTAAAATTAGATTTTTAAGTATGCACTTAGAAACTTTCTTTTAATATGCTGTCCTTGAGGATTCATCTTTAAGATCACGAGTGACACAAAGTGGGGTATCTGAGGCTTTTAATGGCCAGCTGGACCACAGTAATCACAGACACTCAACCTACTTCTTACACTGAGCCCTACTCATAATCTTGCAACCAGTATATAAGATCATTCAAAATGTACAGGCTGCCAGTACTAGCTCTGCTTTGATGCAGACTTCTTGCTGGTGCATTTGTCTAATTAGTAGAAGCAATTACAAATTATTTGTCTGTGGTATTCTCTCTGGGTTCTGTATGCTTTGTTGTCTTAAAACACCAGCTTTTTTGAGAGTCATCTCAGACAGGTGACTGAAAAAACCCACAATCATTTAGTGTAGAAGGAAGTCAAGAAGTTCTCTAGTGTAAATAAATTGTATCTGTTTTGTCACCTTTATTATCATAATCTTAAGAGGACAGTAAAATGAATTAAAAAGTGCCATATTAGGAGAAAAAAAACCAACTTATTTTTTCTGTAGAATCCATAATTTAAATTGTAGAATTTCTTTGTTGGCCTTCAAGAAGGAAATTAGGACTCACAAGTGAATTGCATATTTATCCGAATAAAAAAGACTTTTAAAGTTTATAGGTTTGCAGGTTTTTTTGGTTGGTTTTCACTAGTACTATGTCTAGTACATGGAGTTGATGCTATAAAAGATGAAAGTGGGAGTACTTGAATGTATTCAGAAAGAGTAAGAAGAGGTTCTAAAATTTCAGTTACTGTGTCATAATCCAAACAACAATCGTTGAAACGTACAATTTTGAAATAACTAGCTGATGAATAGAACAGTTATTTAGTGAAACAGGAGCGTATTTAAGATGTATTTTTTTTTTCCCTGGAATTCATCAAAGTATCTGTTTGTTAATAGCAGGTAAACATGTGCTAGCTGTGTTCTTTTTTGTAGTGTGTAAGTTCCATCACTTGAGGGCTTGATTTCATTATTGCTCTAAATTGAATGTTTTCTTAGCTGTTGAGGGCCTTCCAAAGGAGGTGAATGAAGCCACAGGGCCAGGTATATATTTTGTGATTGTTTATCTTAGTGTTTTGATGAAATATATACATTTGGAAATTAGATGTTAAAAAATAAGCAAACTGATTATACAGTTTTTCCTTTTTATACTTATAGAGGAAATTAATGAACATTTTGATATTGCTAAAGACCTCTCAGGTATGAAATTTTATAGTTTGTAAAAACTTTTTTTCTTCCTTTTATATTTGTTAATATAATTAAAAAACAAGCAAATGAAAAACACAGCAGAGAATGGAATAGTGGAACAATTTGGGTTCAAAGGGATATTTAAAGATCATCTAGTTCAATCCCTCTGCCATGTCCAGGGACATCTTTCTCTTAGTCACCTTGCTCAAAGCTCTGTGCAGCCTGACTTTAAACACTTCCAGGGGTGGAGCATCCACTGCTGCTCTGGGCAACCTGTTCCGGTGTCTCGCTACACTCATCATAAAAAGTTTCCTTCTTATGTCCAATCTCTATCTATTCTCTTCCACTTTAAATCCAATGTTTCAGGCATCGGTAAAATATCTCTGTCATTCTTACAAGATCCCTTATTGAAAGCTGCAGTAAGGTCTCACTGGAGTCTTCTCTTCTCCAGGCTGAACAGGCCCAAGTCTCTCAGCCTGCTTTGCTAGGGGAGGTGCTCCAGCCCTCTGATCGTCTTCATGGACATCATCTGAACCTGTTCTAACAGGTCCATGCCTGTCCTGTACTAAAATCTCCAGAGCTGGATGCAGCACTCCACAGGGGGTCTCATGAGATGCAGCCATGGATGCAGTTGGCCTTCTGGGCTGGGAGTGTCCACTTTTGGCTCATGTCCAGTGTTTTATCCGCCAGAATACCCAAGGCATTCTCCACAGGGATGCTCTCAGTCCCTTTTTCCCCCTACGTTTATTGATATTGGAGGTTGCCCTGACCGTGGTGCAGGACCTTGTACTTGGCCTTGTTGAACCTCATGACGTTCTTATGAAGTACTTGTTCTATTGCTCAAACTGGAGCTCTGTGGTAATTTCGCACATTGCTACTCAGAAAGATTACATTGGGCATTTTTGTTTGCTGTATTGTTCTTGAGGAATTTTGAGTGAGTGCTGTGTTAAATGTAGTTTAAAGATATGCTCTAGGATGTTAAAAATTTTGTTAAAGAAGTTTTTCTCAAACATGATGTTGATTGAGTCAGCTAGAGCAAAGCCATCTAAGCAATTTGGCCTGAGCACTGTGTGTAGGATTTGATGCTGTATTTTAGATTTTCTATTCGAAAAATGCATTCTTGTGTAATTAAAAGGGGTAACACACATTGTTTCACTCAACAATTGTAACTAAAATCCTTCTGGTGTGTGCAGTAGGAGTCCTTCTTCTAGTAGTTAAACTTCTGGATGTGAAATGCATTCAGTACCCTTTTTCCTACTCTTCAGTTAAACTGAATTGGTTAGTTTATGATTTAAGTCTTCCTTTTAGTTTGATACTAATACAATTGTGTTGCTGCTTGGAAAAAACCAAAATTATGAATGTAATGTGAATAACTTTCAACACTTATTTTCTATCTAGGAGTAGAAAGTAAGCAAACAGAAGATGATGTGGCCATTGAACCAGAGGAATCAGGTTTGTATATTGTGTTTTCCATCCATTTGCTGTTTAAGAAAAATTAATACTTGAGAATGATAAATATTATGGAATAGAATTCTATGCTGCAATAAAAATGCATTCATAAGTTTTTCTGCAGCTGTTTTCTTTCAAGGACAAACACATCTATGTTTTTGTAATCTATCACCTTGGGATTTTTAATGACAATATTTAATGGCTTAGAAAGCACTCTTCTGAGTGTGTTCTCAGTTCAGAAAAACTTATAGCACTAAACATGACCATATTTGGTCATATGGTGGAACAGAAAATTTCTTTTCCATGCTCTGTTTCCCACCAGCCAGTCAGGAGTGCATACTCAGAAAAGAGGATGTGGGTAAAGAATAAAGTGGAATGTCCCCCCCAGCTTTGAGCTCTTTATTTATGGGCTTCCCAAATCAGAAAATGTATTTCCCTCTCTTTAATTCTTCCTATTATCTACAACCAGCATCCTGGCTATTGTGAAGTTTCTTCTGGTGAGCCTGACTCCCTCCAAGCATGAACAGGGACTGTGTGCAGCCTTCAGTCTATTAGCAGTAATAGCACTAGGTGATGTGTGACATGTGTAATTTAAACATACATATGGAAATATAAGTAATTGAATTTTGAAGTCAAAGTATTTCACAGTTACAGCTGGGAACATAACAGGTATATTAAGGATGTTTTCTAAGCCCGTACTGTAGTAGCCTGTGAAACTGTGGAATATGTGTGCTTTGGATAATACAGTTTCAGAACTTTGAAGTATCATTTTTGAAATTGTGCAATCCTACAATGTACTCACTGGCTTACTTAAGTATGAGTCTTTCCCTTGGAAAAATTCAGCTGAGGAAGAAGTTTGCATCCCACTTCTGCAAAAGTAGTGTTACAGACCAGTCTTGAGAGGTCACTGTTTGGAATATAAGTGAAAAAACAAAGAGGCTTTTTGCACATATTTTGGGAGCAGTCCAGTTTGAATTATTTTTACATTTTTTATTTACAGAAAAACCTGTTAAAACTGAAGATTATTCAAATGATGTTCAAGTGGGTAAGTCACTCTTGGGTGCTTGTTTTTTTTCCTAAAAAAATGAAGCTGTAGCTACATGGAAATTAGTAATCAAATTACTTTGTGGAGAGGCATGAAGGGATACCATTATTGTCAAAGTAGCTTCTTGGTTTAGAAGCAATAATTTTTCTGTTGTGCTTGATAAACGCCAATGGTAGTTACTGGGTTAAATGAGAGCATTCCAAATAAACTGAGTAGTTTTAATTTAAAACTTAATTTTTAATGATTTCAGAGAAAGCTGAATCCTTTTGAAAGGGAAATACCGCAATTTCAGGTCTCGATAGATGTGTGTACTTCTCTTCTTCTAGAGCAACTGTTGTGGGCAATGATAGTGTTACATCTCTGTGTATCAGTCGGATCTATTGGAGTCTGACTATGCCACGTTCTTTGGGCACTAGTCTGGAAATATGGACTGTTTTGTCATGCCATCACATTTTCTTGGCATAACTGATTTTAAGAGCAAGAGCACTTCCAGTTCTTCTGTCTGTTGCCTGACAGTAGTAGACAGAGCTTTTACCAAAACCGTTTTGGAGTAGTTAAATGGCTTCTAAATTCAAGGACTGTGTATTGTTACATTTCTTGGAGTTAACTATTACAATTTGCTACTTTGTTCGTTGTACCAAACTAGTTGTGTTGAGTGAGAGTTATCTTTCAGGTCAGTGCATCAGAGAAGCTGCAATCCAAGACCTCTAAAAGCTGTAGTTTTGTTTTGTGCTTATTAGCCTGACCACCTTTCTGGGTTAGTTAATCTTTGTTCTATGCAGAAGGTCTTACAAGATATGGTGCCCAGAGAGTTCTGGGTTGGTGGGTTTTTTTTTTTTCCTTACAGTATCTCTATTTGGTTCTTAGTCATGCCAAAAGTAGCCAGAAAAGTGAAGAAAACACAGGAGGCCTTTTGTGATTGTCCAGTACACATTGGTTTAGTTCATGCTTGAGTTTGTATGCTGAGCCAGAGCTGAGATGGTTTGAAATGCTCATATTGGTGTATGAGGGTGTTGTCTGCGAGGTCTTTCCAACCTGTTTATCACAACAGCCATGTGGTGTGTCAAAATGTTTGAAGCCATAGCTATTAATTAATAGATGCATTAGCTGAAAGTGTTTTGTTTCATAATGAATATGAAGTGTTCTCAACCAAAGCTTCTAATCAGTGTAGGAACAAACAGTAGTTATTTTTGACAGCATGGGCAGTAAGTTCAGCAAAGGTAGTCTTTACTCAGTTTGTTGTGCACTAAGTTGGAACTAGAGAAGAGGAAAAGGTGTTTTCTCTCAGAAAAGATTGCTGTTTAAAGTTAAAACAGCAAAAAGGCCCTTACAGAACTATTACAAAATTTCAACAGTAGATAATTTTACCGCACAATGTCAGTTGAGAATATTGAGATGATTTCTTACCTACTTACTTACATATACTATTTTAAAATAAACTTGTGAATAAAAGTGCCAACTTGAAATCTTGGGGGTTTGGACCATATTTCTATCAGTTTTTGTGTTGTAATTTATGGCTCAGTCTTGCAGCAGTAAATTAATTTTCTTACTTCCACAAAAAAATCTCAGGTGTTTTACATAGTAGCGATGGATTTTGAAATATGGCATTTTGTATCATAACATCATTTAGGTTGGAAAAGACCCTTAAAGTCAAGTCCAGCTATAGACCTAACACAACCAAGTCCACCACTAAACCGTGTCCCCAAGTGTCACATCTACACATCCTTTAAGTACCTGCAGGGTGGGGACTCCACCTCTTCCTTGGGAAGCCTGGTCCAATGCTTGACACGTTTTTGAGGAAGAAATTTTTCCTCACACCCCATCTAAACCTCCCCTGGTGCAACTGAAGGCTGCTTCCTCAAACTATCTCTTGTAACTTGACAGAAGAGACTGACCCTCACCTGGCTACAACCTCATTTCAGGCATTTATGGAGACAGATAAGGTTCCTCCTGAGCCTCCTTGACTCCAGACTGAACAGCTCCCTCAGCTGCTCCTTATGAGACTTGTGCTCCAGACCCACCCCCAGCTCTGTCCTTCCCTGGACACACTCCAGCACCTTAGTGTCCTGCTTGCAGTGAGGGGCCCAAAACCAAACACAGGATTTGAGATACAGCCTCACCAGTGCTGAGTAGAGGGGAATGATCACTGCTTTAATTGCAGATGTATTTGCAAATAAAATGGTGGAATTGAATCTAGTTATCCACCCTCATTTTGTTGTATTGTGATACTAAGAGATTCCGTGCCATTTTCAAACACTGTTAGAATGAGAAATAGCTTGTTCTTCTTTGAAATGGTGTGTATTTCTGAATAAATCTTTTAGATTTATTCTTTTTTTTACCTATGGTTGTTTTCAAAATTAGTGCAACACAACATTGAAATTGCAAGATTACCTTGAATCTATCCTGGCATATCTTTTGGGAACACATAATAGCAGTAGCACTAGAAGGAATGAATTATTTTCTTTTTCCCTTCACAGGGAAAAAGTGAGAGAATCAATCAAAATGTGTTTTAAAGACAGTTATTAAAGACACAAGTAATTTTTAGATGTAATACCATGTACATGATCCTTTGTTTAGGAAGTAGAAAATGAAAATAATTTGATCAACACAAAATCTGAGCCTGTACCAACTTAAAATCCTTATAATTTGTGTAGTTATGTGGGAACCACTCTGAAGGCAGAAGAACCAGTATTTCTAACTTTTTCTAAAAATCCTATTGTTTCAGCACATAAAGTAAAATTCAAGTAGCATCTTGGGAAACTGACAAAAGAAACATAGGACATAAACTACTGGCAATGAATAAAAACTTTATTAAATTATTAGTTCTTCCTGCTATTAGATATATTTACTTGTCTTTTTAGAATGCAAATATTTCAGTTTGAAGACAACATTACTCTCAAATTTTCCTCTCAGATTATGGCATTCATGTTTACCAGGGTTTTTTTAAATATCTTCTTTGTAATGGAGGATTCGCTATGCAGGATTTTGTTGTCAGAAGTCTTTCTTCTTTTTTCGTGTGATTTAATTTCATCAATTTTTCAGTTGTCCAAAGCTAGTATTACCTGTTTTTTAAGCTGTAATAAATGTAACTTCAGGCAGTGTAAAAGAAATTCAGAAATGTCACTATACATTCCTTATTCTTAGGTCATTTAAATTTGTGCAACTGCATTTGAATGCAGTTTGGTACCAGTTTGTTTCAGGTTTGGAGCAGGTGTTTGTTTTTTTGGAATGAAAACAGGAGATAGCTCAGAGATTAAATTTAGCTGTGAGGAACATTCTCACATCACCAGGGAAGAGACTGGACGTGGGATTTGAATATGCTGGAGTTCAAGTCAAAAGTTTTTTGTTGACTTCAGGGCACATCACAAAAAAGGTCGTACTAGTCACATACATCATTAGGTATCTGTAAGTAATGTTTTCCAGTTCTGAGTTAGCTTCTGGAATTATTGCCAGTATTCTTTTCCAGATGTAGGCTTCTTTAGCTGCAATTATAATCTGCACTTTTATAAACCAATAGACTTGGGTGGTAGGATAAACTAACTTGAAATATTACTGATTCAGGTTTTCTGGCTAATCCTGCTTTACACTGGCACATAAATTGCAGTGGTTGTGATAGAATGGTACTTGATAAACACATATTTTAAGGGAGACATTGTGGGTTTAGGGGATACCATTACTCTCTATTTGGATTTTGATCCCTCTTGTATGTGTTTAGATTTAAAATATCTATGATTTGTTCCGCTCCTCCCCTTCACCTTGTGTCCTTGACATTTTTATAACCCTACATTTATTTTACCAACTGCTGAAATCCCTCATGTGTAGAGAAGTTTCCACTTTAGAACTTTGACCCTTCCTCATTCCCTGGCTCCTCTTTTTCTCTTGTCTTTGACTTTAACAAATAAAATCCAAAATCAAACCAACATAAAAAAACCAAACCAAAACCAAAATCAAAATGTTTAAATGAATTGGTGGCATGGATATCCTAGATATCCTTTACAAGGTAAATGAAGTGCCATATGGTAATAAAAAATTTACTGCCTAGAAAAATATTTAAAAGTTTGTTTCCCACCTTATACAGCAACTTTGTGAATATTTATTAAGTAGCTCATAGAAATTACAGGTTTTTCATATTAATGAGTCTGATACAAAGTTGCATTTTTTAGCATTTAAGATTTTTTTTGTTGTTGTTTTAGAGGAAGTTGTGTTTTGGTTGGTCCTTTAATATAGATTTCCCCTTATTTTTTCAGATACTTAAAGCTTCAAAAGAAAAGTCCCTACATGAGGAGGACCAGTCCTAACCATACGCTACAAAAGGGGAGCAGATGGTTGTAATAGACCTTATGATGTAATTACCAAGCAGTTCAGGGTTTGGGGAATGAACACTAAGATGTTGTAAATGGGTTTTAGCCAACTGTCATTTTAGGAAGCATTTTTAACACTTGGATGTTTAGTTTACATTCTTGTTGGATATTTTTTTTCCCTTGGTCAAGTTTAGTGAATTCATTATTTTTCTTCTGCGTTTGTGACAGAGTTACAGCTTAGAGCTGCATTTCATGTACTGTTTAAGCAATTGTTAATATTCTATTTATAATGTAGCAGCAAGTACATTTTTTTCAGATTTTAATATATATCTTTTGTTGTGGATTCATGCAGTATGTACAGAGCAGTTTGGTCAAATGAAACATATGATGTTATTAATTTTTAAATGTTTCATAACTGCTGATATAGCATACAGCCTAATTGCATTTTATTGAAAAACACTAATCAGGCACACACTATGCTGTGAAGTTTGACTTATATCTCTTTGCACTGATGTTATGTCAACAGTCAACGTGAATTTCAGATGATTTTTAAATTACCCTAACAAGATATGAAATGTGTGTGTAATTTATACTAGTAAAAGGCCAGATTACAAAACTACAGTTTGCAAAAACCCATTATGTGTGAATTAGCACTTTTTATTTATGCCCATTTGATTTTTCAAGCAAAAATGTCTAGAGACTAGATGCTAGCCTGACAGGGAGTCAGTGGAGATTGCAACAAGACTGAGTTGCTGGAATCAGGTTAAATTCAGTAAAATTATTCTGTTTTGGTTTGCCTACCAATATAATGATCTCTAAGATAGCTTTAATAGGCTTTATGTTCAATAAATTATTTTAAAAGTTAAATTTGCATAAACACTTGATTTGCAAATTTTATTTAAAAAAAAAGCTTTGGAAATTCAACCTTAAGAAAAATTATGTCAAAATTTAAGACCTACAGTTATGAATGCTCTTAAAAATGGTACATCTGAAATTTAGGTACTGTGAGTGATTTAGAATTTTAATATAACAGGTGTGCTTTTTACCTGTTCTGTGCTGCTGTTCCACAATTACGAAGACATATTTTATTCTTTGATATTTTGCATGTGTTCCTTTTTGGCTCAGGAATAAGTGCTGTGATTTTAGGAAGTTGCCAAGCCTGTTACAAGAGCTTAGGAGAAATAAAGTTAGAAAAAGAAAAATCAAATTGGTAACCCTAACAGTTGGTTGCCTTTTGGTTGACAAGGAGACTTTCAATTTCTGTAACACTGTTTTGAAGTCAGGGTTTTCAATGCTTACATTTGTAGTGAAAGGGGCATCATATATTCTTGCCCTTTTTTTTGGGTTTGGGATGTCAGTAAGACTCCACGTGAGTGTTACACCTGATCAACAAATACAGATGTCCCAAAGTGATTTCTTTGGACTTTTCAGGAAAGCAATAATACTTAGACTGTGATGTGTTTTGGAATGGGATATTCTAGTAAAATTACCTGTGATTATGAGAGCAATAATTTTTACAAAGCCATATTTTGTGAGGAATCTTGGGAATTAATTTAGGATGGTGAATGGAGGACTTTTTATATAACAGTGGCAGCCTATTTGTAGGATTATGGGACTGTGAGAGTATATTATGCTGTGATTGAATTTTAAGTATTTTGTAACTGGGTATGTGATTTTACGTGCTTCATGTTTACAAAAATATGTCAAGCTGGGCAAGGTCAAGCAGACTATTAAAAATATGTATATTTAATCCATATTAATGTTTGGCTGCAATAAAACACAGAAGAATATCTTTGGCTTTCTAGTGTCATTATTTATTCCTAAATGTCGTAGATAGTAGCTATAGGGATAAATATTTGCCTCAGCCACTAATTAATATTATTTTTTAAATTGTGAATTTGAATATTAAAAAATATATTTGAAAGTATTATTTACAAGGAGGAAGTAGCAAGTAAAATAATTTTATTTCTCGCTCATGTTCTGGCTGATGTCATGTGAAGGAAATGGGCAGTATGCTAAGGTCTGTCTTTTCTATAATTGTGTCGTGATTGTCCTTTTCAAGTGTTAACATTCTGCAACTAGTTTGGCCTGAATTTTTCTCATGAAACATAATTTCTGTTTGTAATTTAAAATGGATGAGATAGCACTCTTCAACAAACACAAATGTCTGGGGAAAGTGATATACCTACTTTTCATACAGAATATTATGATTATGGTCCATAGGGTAAATCAGACATCTAGTAAGGTCCATGCACTTCTGTGAAAGAAAAATCTTGCTTGACCTTTTCAGTTTTCAAACACCTCCATAGCTTTAATTATCTGGTACTACTGAATAGTAGTTTAAGAAAAAGTCAGAAGATTACCTTTTTCTTTATATTTTCACATTGCTACATAGCCTCACGTGTCAGTGAATTGATGAAATCTTGGATTCAGTTGCTTTTTTTGGAACTCACAGGAAGAAATACCAGTAAGCAAAGAGTAGAATACTAAAGTTGTATTTTAATACTGAAAATTTACTACAATATAAGTGACTTTCTAACGTTCTCTGTAATTGAAAAGGTACCATATCGTGCCACTTCTTTCTAAGAAGTAAAGAAAATGGCTAAGATTTGATATAGGAAAAATACTGAAAAATGTAATGATTTTGCGGAACATCATTTGTAATTTTACATATTTCAAAAATTATGTATCTGTAAATAAATTGTATTGTACATTTATAGTGTTGATTGAGATTCATGTAAAATCTACAAGGTCTGAAACACATTTTTAATTGTGACTTGGGTCATTCTCGTATGCCGTCAAGTATTTAGTTGTATTGTAATATGAAAAATAAATTTATTCTTCTGGTAGAAACCTTCTTGGGAATCCCTGGTGCATTTATTATATAGTGAAAAGAGTCCTAGCCTGTAGTGATCAGTTAAAGCTCTTTCGTCAGTGATTTTCATCTTGATTTCTTTTGCTGGAAATGAAGAAATTGAGTGAAGGATGGGAGCGGTTTGAAGAGCTAAGTTTTTTTGCTTGTTTGCTTGAGCTACAGTTGGTTTAAGTTGATGAAAAAATAGTCTCAAGATTTATTATCATATCCCTGTCTTTGAGAGAGCACATTTTTAAGCCTTTGTCTGAAATAAAGTAATTAAAACCTTTTGCACCATTGAAATATGCTAGGGATCAATGTGGAAGGAACAAAGCAGTATGTACTGAATATGACGCGGAAGTGAATTGTTGGTGAAGTGTGGTGAGACCTCCAGAGCTAACAAGATCAAGTTGTGATGAATTTTCAAAAGTAGCTACCTAGAAGGAGAAGCTGGAGTATTTAAAGATCACTGGAGAAGCTTTGGTGTAGTCAATAGCAACTCATTTAGCAGAATACTGGCTGAAAAAAGTCTGAGAGCTTGGAGAACTGCTTCTAGTGCATAAATAGGTATAGAGAGCTGTAGATTATATGCTGCATGAATCTCAGGAATGAAGAAATGTGAAGCCAGACAAGAAGTGGGAGATAGGAGCAGGCTGTAGACTGAGGAGGTCATACATTGTTCTTCCTGTAATGGCCAAGAAGCTGCAGAAATAACATCAATGTCCAAGACGTGTGGGAGCAGGTTATCGAGTGAGCTAGAATGAAGTAGAGAGAAAAGGCCAGGTGAGAATCTCTAGTGTTGCTGATAAAGGAGAGGATTCTCCACCCAGGGAAAATGGGTGGCTAACTAGCATGATATGTCATGGTAATGGGAGGTGATAAAAATAGAAATACGGGTATATAAACTGGTTTGTGTGAAACTGTAAAATAAACTATTATTTCATCTGGGACTTCATTATTGCTCTTTTTAAATTGTAGTGTGTCAGATGACAGACAACCATTTTATTTGATAGTGTGATATGTACTAAAAAATACTGAAGCCAGGGTTTTAGGAAGTACTGCGCAATGCCTTCATTAATATACTATTACAGTAATAATTATCCTTATTATATATGTATCCTTTAGATCTTTTGTCCTTTCTTTCAATTTAATTTACAATCTGGTTCTCATAATGTAATTGAAGAAATGAATGACTTTCAGTGTGACCATATTTATTTAATTTACTATATAATCAAGTTAATGCTCATTCTGCCTGTACTGAATATAAATTAGAGTTATAGTGTCCATATATTCGGTAATAGCAGTTTTCAGCCTATAGTAAAGGGTGAAATTAGAATGTTAAGAAATTTGATTTTGTGTGTGTTAATAATCCAGTTTCTTCATTAAAAAAATGCAGTGTCTTCCAGCATTTTTAAATGTTATATTCACACTATAATGCTTCTGAGCAGTCAGTTTAAAAAACAGTGAAGAATGAGTATTCTGACAAGGTGTGTCTGAATTACTTAGAAATTAAATAAAATGCGTTATATATATGTAAGAATACCTCAAAATTAAACAGTTTATGTTAAAGAGGACAGTAACTAGCTAAAAAGGCAACAGACCTCCCTGTTTAGTTTATTAGTTCTAAGTTTATTAGGAGGAAATATTGGAACCTTATTGGGAAAAAATTGGACTTGGAAACAGAATGACAATGTTAGAATTGTGAGGCAAGATGCTTTATATGTTACAGGGTCAGGCAGGATCAAAAACTGTTTTAGAGGGGGAAAAAAGGTCTTTATGTATCTACCACCCTCATGAAATACACATACATGATCTTTCTACAGGATTTAGTTTGCCTTTGCTACAAATTGTCTTAATGCTTAGTTAACATCTACCTCTGTAGTCAAATGCTTGCAAAACACCTGTTAGATTATTTTAAAAGTTGAAGAAAGACAAAAGCTTCCAAGTGCCCATGTCACTTCCAGAAATGTGGCTTAGGTTGCCAATTGATTTTGTTTTTCACATTTTAATCAATTGTATGTATTAAGCTACTGTTCCCAATAGCTTTTAATTCATGAACACATTTTATTTCTTGCAAAATAGCTTGCACACTTGTGTATCAGCAAAATATATTAAATATCTAAAGGGGAAATTCTGTGAAATGTTTTGTGATGGAAGAAATAAAGTAATATTTGAAGTATCTGCAGGGAAAGACCTTTTAGGTAACTAATAATCTATGGTTTTTTTAAAAAATAAAAATGAAACAAAAAGTCCTGTTGACTCAATTATGTTTTGAGTATAAATTTTAAAATTTTTGTATCTCTTTCTTATCATAAAATGTTAAATAAATTTATTTCAATGAAATTATATTTTTAATGTTCTAGGGAAAAGTGAAAATGAAACTGAACAAGACAAAACAGAAAAAGGTAAGTGTGAAAGTAACGTTCTGTTCTGAAATTCAAAACCATGCTTTCTGGGAGGATTGATTTAAATCAGATTAAAGAGTAGGGAAGCTTAGCTCCTCTACATCTTACGTAGATAAACTGCATTTGAATAAGCATCCAAAGAGCATGTGCTTTTCTAGGTAAACACTTGGTTGTTTCCAAGGCATCCATGTACACCAATCAATCTTACCTGGTCACAGAACAGAATGATAGAATCGTTTGGGTTGGAAAAGCCCTTTGAGGTCATCAAGTCTGGCTCGTAACCTAACAGTGAACTGTGTCCCCAGGTAACATGTATGTTAAATGCCACCAGGACAGCCTGGCACCCCTTTCAGTGAAGAAATTTTTCCTAATGTCCAATCTAAACCTCCCTGGGAGCAACTTGAGACCATTGCCTCTTGTTCTGTTGTTTGTTACCTGGGGAAAGAGACTACACCCACCTTACTACAACCTCCTTTCGGGGAGCTGTAGAGGGCAATGAGGTTCCTCCTCAGCCTCCTTTTCTCCAAGCTAAACACCTCCAAACACTCCCAGCTCCCTCACCATACTTCTGCTCTAGGCTTTTCACCAGCTTCTTTGCTGTTCTCTGGATTCACCCAAGCACCTCAGTGTCTTGTAGTGAGGGGCCCAAAACTGAACACGGGATTCGAGTGCAGCCTCACCAGTTCTGAGTACAGGGGAAGAGTCACTGCCCTGGTCCTGCCAGCCACGCTATTGGTGGTACAGGCCAGGGTGCCATTGGCCTTCTTGTCCACCTGGCCACATGCTGGCTCGTGTTCAGCCAGCTCTGGTGACCAGGTGCTTTTCTGAAGGGCAGCTTTCCAGCCACTCTTCCAAGCCTGTAAGCATTGCACTGAGTCATGGGATGGTTGTGACAACTCCTGCTGTTTCAGAACTAAAGTGTTCCATGTCATACTCCTAGTTCAGTATTCTGGAGGTCAGAGTTTCACCAAGCTCCTTCTGCACCTGAGGGCAAGAGGCAACCTGGGCTGCCTGGCCCCCAGAGCTGGGTTCAGCCCTGTGAGCTGTGCTAAGCATGAAGAGACAGGTGACATACAAATCAGTCCTTGTTGGCACTATGGCTACCTAGTCTGGCTTATTTTAGGCAGGAAAGTGCAGACAAATAGATGGAAAAGAAGAGAGGTTTTGCTGAAGAGAGCTGTGAATCTGCTCTCCCTATGCTGATGTTTGTTCTGGCCCCATGCGTTCCCTGTCACTGCACGAAGCTTGCACCACCTCCTTCACTGGGCTTCATGGCTGGTTGCTGGCAATGCCCAGAAACCTCAGGGCATGGGCTGAGAGACTCAGTGGCTCTACTCCTTTTTAATTCTGTTTCCATTTTCTGTTATTTTATATTTAAGTACTTAGGAGTACTGCTTTTCCAATATTTTGCTACAGTTTATTTAGTTTGGTTTTGTATATTGGTGTTTTAAACATAAATTTCTAGGACTGACAAACTTTAAACATTTTATTTAAGTATTAAATACGTCACATAAATTACATATAACAAGTAAAAAAACCCAACCAAAACAACTTGGAAAGCTTGGCTATTATGCCTACATTTCTATTTATTGGCAGGGAATATCTTACTGCAATGGACTTGATAGTAGGAAAAAACTCACCATTATGTGCTGCTTTTATTGACCTGTTAGAACAGTATAATAAAATGACATAAAAGAGCCTCCAGTATGGGTGAAAAGCAATCATAGGTAAAAATGCCAGCTTGTGTAAGAAACTTAACTATTATGCAACGTTATTAATCAAAGCCTGTACAAGAACTTTAGGACCTGAAAGTATGACAAAATGGAGCTACTTTCCTTTTGTACCCTAAGTGTTTTGTGGTTTTGTTTCTTTTTAAACAGCAAGTAGATAAATGCTACTGCAGATTACAGGTTTCTGTAAGGTGGAAAAAGGGATGGTTTTGTTTTCCCAGGTTAAATTGATAAAATTTCGCATCCTACAGGATAAAGCACCCCTGCATTTTTTTATAATGAACTTTTTCTATAGCTACACTGCTAATGTGATTTTCATACAAGTTGAATTTTATTGGACATTTTTCACAGTTTGAACTGCTTTAAGTTTCCACTTTCAATAAAAGTGGGTAGCTATAGATGTGCTAGTTGCAGAAAGAGCTATAAGTGCAAATATATATATTTGGTTTATTTTAAATTACCCTAAAAAGATGCAGAAATAAATTAATGAGAGATGTATTACAAAATATACTGTACTATGACTAGTATATGTAGAAGACTTGGAAATCTAATTTGAAAATTCATGTTTGGCTTGAGTTTAGGGTTTGCGTCTGATTCTGACAGTGCATTCTGATGTGCAAGTCTGCATTTCTTTTGTGGTATTTGGACATACAAGCTCCAAAGAGCCTTCTGTGCAGAAAGTATTTATAGCTTTGAGTTGCTCTTACAACATTTATAATTTTTACTGCTGCAGCCTTCATAGTACTAGATTAGCAGAGTGTCCTAATAATTATGTGAATTTCAATATTCAACAGTATTTCATCAAGTTTATTATGAGTCTTACTAAAAATTCCCTGGTATTAACAAAATCCCCCTCTGGAAAGTCATCTTAAAAAAAAAAAAGAAAATAAACTTGTTTCTAATATACAATTGCTTCAAGGTTTCTCTGTTATATTTAATTGAGGTGGATTCTTTGTCTTCTCCATAAGAATGAAATCAGACTTTATATTTAAACAAGTAATTGAAATGGGATAGGTATTCCAGGCGAATCTGAGAAATAATTCTTTAAAATGTTTCAGAGGTAGTGCAATGCCAGACATAAATGCCATATCCGTAAGATGTCTTTCCATCTGAGGTGGTTTTAGTTGTTTTTGATCACATTTACTAAAAAAAAAAAAATTTATATTTTATAAATATTTATTCTATAAGAAGCTTATTTTTTCTACTTTGATTTATATTGGTCATATATTAAATATTGATTTATACTGGTGAACACATATGAAAACTGAAAAAATAATTTTCAGCTAGGAACATGTTTTTTTCATACAGTGAACTTCAGCATAGGTACTATTATTATAAATAATAGTAAATAGTACTAGGTACTTTACTATTATTATTATTATTATACTTTATTATTGTTATCATAAATAATAGTAAATAGTACTAGGTACTTTACTATTATTTATAATAATAGTACCTAAGTACATAGGTACTATTATTATAAATAATAGTAAAGTTCCCTTTTCAAAACTGATAAAGCATGACAGTAAAAATGAATGCAANAATGAAATCAGACTTTATATTTAAACAAGTAATTGAAATGGGATAGGTATTCCAGGCGAATCTGAGAAATAATTCTTTAAAATGTTTCAGAGGTAGTGCAATGCCAGACATAAATGCCATATCCGTAAGATGTCTTTCCATCTGAGGTGGTTTTAGTTGTTTTTGATCACATTTACTAAAAAAAAAAAAATTTATATTTTATAAATATTTATTCTATAAGAAGCTTATTTTTTCTACTTTGATTTATATTGGTCATATATTAAATATTGATTTATACTGGTGAACACATATGAAAACTGAAAAAATAATTTTCAGCTAGGAACATGTTTTTTTCATACAGTGAACTTCAGCATAGGTACTATTATTATAAATAATAGTAAATAGTACTAGGTACTTTACTATTATTATTATTATTATACTTTATTATTGTTATCATAAATAATAGTAAATAGTACTAGGTACTTTACTATTATTTATAATAATAGTACCTAAGTACATAGGTACTATTATTATAAATAATAGTAAAGTTCCCTTTTCAAAACTGATAAAGCATGACAGTAAAAATGAATGCAATTTGGCTGGAACACTCAGTTGTGTTGCATTAGGGACAGAAGTTCAAGTAAGCCAGGCTTAGGACAGCATCATTCCACAAGAGGCACTGCCACTTGGTGTCATTTGATTACAGGTCAGCATTCACCACTGTTTACTCTAGGTACTTACCTTTGAAGACATGTAGGATTCCACTGTGATACCAGTAGAGATCTAATCTGAGAGGCTAAAGTGCTGTTCTTCTGACTAAATGTAGGGTTTTGCTTCAGTTATCCCCTAAATTCCATTGGGAACCTTCACCAGAGCTCTGTTGTCTGGAGAAAGCTTACACGGTGAGCTCACCTCCAGCCTTGTCACCTCAAGTTAGGTGGGCTGAGTTCCACCCTTGCAAGCTCTACTTATAAGAGCTGTACATGATTATGTAGTATACATATTGATTTGAAAATTTGATACAGGCTACAATATCAAATACAGTTAAATATCTGTGAGCTGTGTGCAGAATGACCAACACAGAAGTGTAGTTGTCAAAATCCAAAACTGCTGCATAACGCCGTGCTGAACTAAATATATAGGATATTGGAATACTACAGTGTATTTTTGAATAGAAAGTCAATGCAGAAATTTCTTTCTGGTTTTGGCAAAGGAATTTACTTGAGTCTTGCCTTTGAGTGAAGCCAAAAGTCTTAATGGTGAAAGAGAGGTGAATGATGGAAATACATGCCAAAAATAAAATTATCATTCTGCAGTTGTTTCTTATGATCAACATCTAACCAACTGACCAACCAACAATAATTTCATACAGAAAGCCCTATAGAATACTTTTTACTGCAAGGGAAATTGTTCTGGAATAACTGCAGCTAAAGATTTATTATAGTCATTAGATTCCAGCTTTATTAGTACCTAAAATGCTTCAGTTTTTATTGTCTGATTACTTCCCCAGATAAGTTGATTATAGTGGTTTTCCTTGTTCTACCAGTACAGTTTAGAAAGATCTTTTAATTATTGCAGTGCTCCTGGCTTTAAATTATCTAGATGCAGTTACTTGGTTTTATACCTTCTAAGTTATCATTTATAGAAGCTCATAAAACAAGTAGATCACTTACACTCTCTGTATCTCACCTAATGAGCTTCCCAAACAACAGGACAGTGGCAGGAGTTTTTCATCATCATCAAATGCTCATTCAAATGCCCACTGAGAGGCAGCACAATTTCGAAAACTAATTTAAGTAATGATATGGGGCTGATATTAGGAGGGAGGACAATTACTTGAACAAATTTTAAATTCCAAATAAAAGTCTAGTAATATGTGTGTATGTTTTACAGAATATAATTGAAACTTTGAAACTCGGACTAGGAAGGTGTAGTATTGGTGGTGGATGGCAAAGGGAATTAGTAAAACAAAAGGTCATGAAATTAGCTGGAGAACAGCTACGGCCATGATCATTGGTATCTGCTTGTCATTGTCCCACACTCAGAAGTTGCCAAGAGCATTATTGCTGAATTTCTATCACAGCAGGGATGGGAGAGTGTTTAGAAAACAAAGCCTATGCCCCCTCTTCCCCCCTCTTCCCCCCCNTTAGTTTTTCAGAGTTTAAAGCAGAACTGACAGGAGGAGCCTTTGCTCCAAGTGACTCATGAGAGTGCATCACGTGAAGGGGTTTTTATTTCAGATTAGCTTTACAGGTAGCGTAATGTAAGGAGACATGACTGTATAGCTATAGCCTCTACAGCTCAATAATTATAACTTTTATTAAAACTTTATTTAAGATCCGAATCATGGAATTATAGAATAGTTTGGGTTGGAAATGACCTTTAAAGGCCATTTTATCCAACCTCTGCATTGAACTCATTCAATTTTCTGGCTAGAGGTAAGCACAACATACAGTCAGTGCAGGGATTGTTTCAGTGTGCTTTTTAATTCAAAAATTGAGGACCATGTGTCCTTAAGGTGGCTGTGAAGACCAGTTTTTATCTTGAATGGGTTATATATGTATAAAGTAATTAAAACTGGAGTCCTAACTCCTGTCTGTTTTGCATGCAAGAAATAGAAGATGTAAGATCAAGGAAGCCACCAGGAATGCTCCCTTAACATTATAATGACAATACGAATGAATCAATAAGTGAACAAAAAAATCTAATTACAAGAACCAAACCACGTTTATGAGGTGGTTTGTTAGATGGGGAGTAGTGTCTTTCCATCCTCACGTTTTCTCCCCAAGTCCACAGAGATTGTAATGTTATTGTCTCAATGTTTCTGAGGAACTAGAAATTTCATTAGAAGACATGTTTAACAAGAAATACTTACGCTAATATGTAATATAGCCTCATAATCACAGAGTGGGCCCCTCTCGATCGACTGTAAATCCTACAGCATTAGTCTCCAACACTGAAGCAAGACTTTTTATCCTGTGTGGAAGGGAACCTTCCTCCTGAAACTCCAAGTTAGAGCTGCCAGACTGTCAGTCTTTGCTCTCAGTGCACAGACCAGGTTCAAAATGTCAGCTCCAGCACCAGAGGTAATCCTGCCCTCCCACCCCACCAGTTTTCCTAGACTCTGAACATAAGAAAGGGAACAGAAGGCTTAGGAAGGGAATCATTAGTACTGAGAGAAAAAGGAGGAGGAGGAGAAAAGGGCAGCAAGATTGGGTGGAAAACTAACTGAGCTAGTCCCAGTTGAGATTTCCTCCTGGCCATGGTTGCACATCAGCTAACAAGGTGTCTGTTTATGGTGTCCTTCCTAGCATGTCTATTGGGTCAGAATAAAATCACAGAATTGTAGAATATTTGCTCCCAATATTTTACAAGCCACAGGAGTGAGATTTGTGTTAAGTGTATGGAAGTGCATACTGTTTTTTAGATACAAACACTAATTGTTCTGGAAGTTTTAATAGCAGCATGATGTTATCTCCTACTTACTTTGCTCAGGAAGAAAACTATACATGTATCCTTTGATCAGAGACTCAGAGTATGCTGGCAAGGACAGGACAGTTCATGCTATGTGTTGTGGTAAAGATAGCCCATCTTTTAAATTATCTTTACAGGAAACAACAAGTTGAAGCTTTTACAGTGTAGAAAATGCCTTTGCCCGCTTAAAAGTTGCTGTCTTTTAAAATGCCAAGTGCATGACATCTCTCTAGGATAAAAAAAGTGTCTTAATTGTGAAAGATAATCATGATAGTACTCAATATTTTTGTCCAGTTCTGGCTAATGATGTTAACTGTTTTGACATACCAGGCTGATATCTACTCAGGCAGGTAATCAGTGTTTTCTCTTTTAGGAGAATGAGATTTTCCTTAGCCTGGATGATGGTGGCTTATTTCAGATGAAAACGTGAAATGGAGAGATTTCACACACAACCCTTCCCACTTCTCTGGAGGCTAGAGAGGATTCATTTACTCCTTTATAGAATTAGTACTGCTAGTTTTTGTGACACTACTACTACTATTTGTGACATTTCTATGAGGTTTTTCTCTATTGCTTTGGACTTAGGGTCATATGTAATCAATTTTTTGCCATGCACGAGTTATCTCTTTTTGTTTTCCTTGTTACTCTGTGTAATTGGTTCAGATGCACTTACTGCTTTAACATGGTTGTCTACTTGGCATTTTATACCAATTTCAAACCTCAGGTTCTGCTCAGTTACACAGGAATTTACAGGCATTTGATCATTTGAGGATGTTTGTCTAGAAATTCTAGAAAAGTTTCAATTCCTTGATTATTATATCTTCAAGCAAGTTTTCACATTAAAAGCTGTCAAGTATCAAGAAATATAATTATGTGAATAAATCAACAGTTTGCAAAATTATTTTTCTCATACAGACAGTTACTGAAGGTAAAAAGATAGATCTGCTTCAGATGAAGATTTACAGAACTTGATTTTTTGAATGTTATTAGTATTTCAGTTTCACAGAAGAAGCTAATAATAGTTAATTGAGATTGCTTTCTATCTCAAGACAGTGTTTCTAATCACTTGTGGCCTTTCTGAAATTATAGCACTGAGGTGAAACTTTGCATTGGGAAAAGTTTTGGAGCTTCAATATTTTAGTACTGGCATAGGGTTAACAGGAATCTCTGCTACTGTGATGATGAGCACAATGAGCTTCTGTGGGGATTTCTTTGTTTGTCAAATGAGAGAATGGAAGTTACCTGTGTAATTACAGTGTTGCCACTAAAGCACATTGACATACAATAGTATATTAGAGAAATTGTAGAACATATGACTAGGTGAGGCCCTAAAGCTTACTTTGTCTCTTTAGTTGAGGGAAGGCCGTATCAGCTGTGTGCATTGTTCCTGGCAGATGCTTACACATCTTGTTACTGCAAATTTTCAGTAATTAGAATTCCACAACTGCCTTCAGCAACCTGTTCTACTGTGCTTGCTTAGAGAAAGTAGTTCCAGATGTTCAAGCCAAATTTTCTGTTATAACCATTTTAAGCCTTCTCTTCTTTATCCTGACTATGGTGATACAGAAAATAATTTATTCTTTTCATCTCTGTAGCTACATTTTACAGAGCAGTGAATACCCCTCTTCCCATGGCAAGCTCTTTATTACTGCCTTTTTACCCTTTGTTCTTGCTTGGTATTGCTCCCCTCCCCACCCCAATTAAAGACAGAATATTATTAAACCATTTTTCAAGAGTGATTCAATTATGTTTAAAAATTTGGTTACTTTTCTTTAGTTTTGATGTTACTCTATTTTGGTCTGAAGAGTATCTAGCAGTGTGTTCACTATTATTCAAAAAGAATTGGTCTGTCTCTTGTAGAAGTAAGACTGTCACTGCTTTTGATAACAAGGTGCTTTTTAACATATAACCAGAATATGCCTGGTATTTTAGTTTTCATGTGCCAAAAGAGTTAAATTAAATATTTCATCAGCTTTCATTGGATGATATGACAGGCTATAAAGTTTACTGCATGTTTAATGTACTACATTGCTACTTCTGAAATGTTCTCCTTCTTTCTTTTTTTTTTTTTAATTCTGTGTCTTAGTAAGTGGGATGTGAGATTGTCGTCTCTGGTAATTGTTTATTCTCCAACACAAGAACTAGCATAGAGTTTCTTATAAGACTTCTTCCTGGCTTGCTGCTTTTTCAGTGGAAACTGTTTTCTCCAAGGGAGTCTTCAGGAATCTTATGACAGCAGTCCTAGATAGAATGCCTATTCTTACATTCAACGCTATTATTGAAAATTCTCAGTAGTATTCTTGAAAGTCCACAGTGTGATACGTAAAAGAATTATTACCATTTTAATGCTCCACCTGATTTGGACTGCAAACCATCCACCCAAGCAGTTGTGTGATCATGCACAACTTCAGTGACATGGTGAAATTTGTCATTGAAGAAAAACTACATATATTTTCCTCTGAAAACAGATAAGTTAACTTCTTTGTATCATTGATTTTAATATATTGGGTCACATCTGCTAAAAGATTATTGCACTAGAAGGAGGCAGTGGATAATTTATTAAAATATCCCTGCAGGGAGATAGCAGGCTATCTGGTTAATATAGGGGAATGCTTGATGGTTACACTGAAAGCTCCCTGGTGAATCCTTTAACATAGGAATAGAATGGGAGATGAAAATGATTGCTCGTTATATAATGTTTACTGTGTTATATTGGTGCCTAGCAGATGAATAATATTTATGTTAACAGCTCCTTTCCAGCTTTTTATATTGATCTCCTGCTGGTCTAGGGCTGATATATAATTGTACTGCAAATAGGAAGATAATACTTTTTTTTTTGGAATGGAGAGTGGCAAAAAGGTTCTTCCAATGCATCACCCAGGTTGGATAGGAAGGGAAAGATGTCATATCTTTGTGCCACAGACTTGTAAGATTTTAATTTAGTTTATTTACTTTTTTTTTCTGAACTGTTTCTCATCTCCTTGTAAACTCTAATGAGCTGCAGAGATGGTGTCCCACAGGCAGTGGGAGTTTCTTGGTGGGTGGGAAAGCTTTCCTTTGCCTCAAAGCACTGTTGCCATGCTTATTGAGTTTGAGAAGGACCAACTGACTCTGTCTTTCCATGAGTACTGAAAGCTAAAAAGCTGACAAATAGCTGTCCTGTCTCACTGAAATACAGTTCCTGTGTAGCTGGCCAACCTTAGATAAAGATTTTCATTCATGCCATAAGAACAGAGATTTTACATTTTAGTTGCAATTTATGTTACTTAGAGAGCAGAAACTAAGCCAAGTATTTGGTGGCGATATCCAGTTGGAAGCTCCCCAGGTACTGTGCCCAGAGGAACTGACATGCCTCAGTTTTCTTGCTAACAACAAAGGACAGTTTCAAAGAGCCAAATGAGCCTAAAAAGCCCTCAAGGTCACTTGCTTTTATTGGTTCCTTGGGCTGATGTTTCTGGATTCTTCCACTCCCGTTCTTAAGCAAGCCAAGCCTTAGTAATAGCAGTAGTTTCTTGAAAAACTGAGCTGGTATTTTTTAAAAAGAAAAAAACAAACACAAAACCCAACAAACCTTTTGCATGTTATGGATTGTTCTTTTCAGGCCCAATGACAAAATGTGAGAAACTCCTCGCCATACCTGTCATATGAAGGTTTGGCGTGGAGGGATCCTTGCACTTGTAATAAGAGCTGGTTCTGTGAATATTACTGGATTCAAGGGGTGTGAGCACTTGTAAGACAGCCAGTGCTGTGCTCCTTAACCGTTATCATCATTAAATGCATGAAAAGGCAGTAAAGACATTGCTTTCCTATGAAATGGAGGATAGTAAAGTAAGACAGAGAAAGACTGGAATTAGCAACAGATTGGAAAGCATTTCTCCTACATCATCTAGGGGGAATAACGAAAAGACATTAAAAACATCTATATTATTAAGAAAAATGCAACACTTCTCTTTAGTCGGTGCAGTTCCATGATAACTACATGTGCTTCAGTATAAATACTTGATTTCAAATCAGGTTGCAATAAAAAACTTGTAAGTGTTTAGGGAAGCAAAACCAACATATTAAACTATGCCATTTGTTAGTTTGTCTTGTAAAAGGAGTAAACTCATAAATGTCAGACAGTTTTATTTTGGTTTTTTTTCTTCTTCTTGGTAGCTAATGTCATGAAAAATTACAGTCCCTACTATTATAAGAGGGATCAACAGAGATACAATAATACTAGTGCATTGCTAATTTAGTACCTTTTGTTTATAAATCTTAATGCAATTTTATATTTAAAGCTTTATACAACCTTTGTGAATAAATAAATTGAATTTAGTAGAATAGCTTAAATTCTGTTCCTCTCTTGCTCCTGAAAAGCAATAGCATCTATTCAACTTTGCATACCTATACTACAGAAGAGTTTAAAAAGGTAATGTAAGAAAAACTCTACACAGAGTTGTCTGAGTTCATGTTGAACAGAACAGTAAAAGTCTTACACAGAAAAAAACAAAAGTAGTCAGGGGTGTTTATTTTTCATTCCATACAGAAGAAATTCAGACTTATGACATCCTCTAATGATTGGATGGACTTACTACTGGCTTAGCCTTTACCACGGCATTGGTCTCTCTCTGAGATTTAACATAGATTTATCTGCCTAAAACATTGTGTAGGGTCAGAGTCTCAGAGAGACATTGTCATTTAACAAATCATGAGCACAGCTTCCACAGTAGCATGTGGTGGCTCTTGTAATTCCTGGACAGCGCACCTGAGGACTTGGGAAGCAGAATAAAACATGGCTAGTTACAATAACTTGTTATCCAAAACACTTGCTACAGCATTGCAGCAGTCTTGTGATGTTAACCTGTAGGATGTTTGCTTTAAACTTTACATGTACCAGTTACAGCGTTCCCTATTTAAACTTCTACGAAGAAAATAGTAATTTTACTTCTTTTCCTGCTATTAATGGCTTACTTTCCACAGAGGGGGCAAAAGCAGTAATGCATAATTAAATCAAAAAATAGGTGCTACTAATTACAGATACACATAACTAGTAGTTATTTCTATCAGACAATATGTATTATTCCTGCTTATGTCAGAAAAAGTGGAATCTTTTTTTCTAATGAAGTGCAAGTGCAGACTTAAGCTGTCGCCAATGTGGAGGAAACCAGTTACCCTCTGTCATATCCTTCCAGTGTCATACTTGCATTTTTTTAACAACTAATATATGTAATGCAACCAGGTAGACATTGTTTAAGAGTGAACTGCTATGAAGTAAATAGCAGTTTAAATTGACACCATTTACTTGAATTTGCTTCAAATGCAGCTTACACAATTTGTTTCAAGGCTGGTTTTCTACATACTGCTGCTGCTCTGCCTCTGTGTGACAGCTTACTATGCTATAGAAACTTGATCACATAAAGGGGTCTTAACCTGACATTTCAGTATTGAACTTATTTTCATCAGTAAGTTCAAGTACTCAACTTTTGGGGTCCTTCCTAACCTAAGTAACTATGATTTCTTTGAACTCTTCTAATCACAAGATGGGTCTAGTTTGAAGAGACCACAGTGAGTCATCTGGTCCAACCTTCCTGCTTAAGCAGGGTTGTCTTACAGCACACGGCACAGGATTGCCTGGAGACAGTTCTTGAATATCTCCACTGAGGGGGACTCCACAACCTCCCTGGGCAATCGATTCTTCCAGTGCTTGGTGACCTGCACAGGAAGGAAGTTCTTCATCATGTTCAGATGGAAGTTCCCATGTATTAGTTTCTACCTCTTGTCCTCTTGTCCTATTGCTTGGCAGCACTGAGAAGAGCCTGGATCCATCCTCTTGATGTCCTCTTGAGATATTTATACACATTGAGGTCCCCTCTCAGTCGTCTCTTCTTGGGGCTGAACAGGACCAACTGCCTCAGCCTTTCCTCATAAGAGATATTCCAGTCCCTTAATTATCTTCGTTGCCCTCCACTGGACTCAGTCCAGGAGCTCCATGTCTCTCTTGTCCTGAACTGCACACAGCACTCCAGACGCAGCCTCAGTAATTACTCTAGACAAAGAAGTAGACATATATAGTCACAACTTTTAGAAATGACTAGTATGCCCTGATGATCATGTTTTTTATGATACCATGAATGTGGAAAAATAACAGTTCCCTTTGCTCTTCCACATCATTTGAACTATTTGGAAAAAAAAATCCTTGACGGTAATGTGATGAAAAATGCTTTATTCTAAACTTAACTAGTAAGTTACTCAATTTGGATGACTGAAGTTTGCTTTTTCATTTAGGAGTTTGTGATTGTAATAAGTAAAAAATCAGTTTCTTTTCAGTGTAATTTGAAATTGCCTTACTTGAAAATTATGCACTTTGCCAGCACAGTCCCTAGCTAAGTGTTACTCTAGACAATTGAAATACAAAAGAAGTAATGAATTGTGTGTTTGTTAAATCTTCTAGCTAAAAAGAAGAAGAAACCAAAGCTCTTAAACAAGTTTGATAAGACCATTAAAGCTGAACTAGATGCTGCAGAAAAACTACGTAAAAAAGTAAGTTTTGAATATTTCACTCAGGACTGTATGCAGTGGACAAAAATGAATAAATTAAAAACTTGGAGAAAGGGAGAATGAATTTTAGATGACTTTTTGTGAAATTAACTTACTGAAATATTCAGTGCATATTTGTCCTTCTTAATTTCTGCTGAATGGTTTATCTTAAATTTTTTAAAGTTAGAAGCGTATGTCTGTTCATGTGTGTTTGCTCACTGTTAACCTTGAAAATACACAGCTTAATTGCTGAATTTCTGCTTTCCATGGATCACACGGCACAGGGTTAGTTCTGTCCTATCACTCTTGTCCAGCTGACTACTGAAGTCAAGTGTTACCAGAGACCTTTGTGTGTGTTAGCAGGGATCTCTCTGTAAGTGTTCTGATGCCTCGTGAGTGTTGGATGCAGGTTGTTGAAGTAGATGTTGTTTCTGTTGAGATTCTGTCCTGGGAGTGCCTTTGCTGCTGTGCAGCTGCTAGGAGGATGAAACAGATATTCCTGCTTCTCACCAGGGGTAGCAAGACCTTAACATCAGTCAGTCAGTTGGGGTAGTTCTCAATTTAATAATTTGACTGTGAAAAGCAAACAAAAAAACCCCCAACAGCAAACAAGCTCTTAAGTCATCTCCCCTTATAGCTTTAAATTTTATACTTTTATTTGAGTATTTCAGAAAACAAGACCTTTGCAGAGAGGTCCCTTTTCCAGATGTGAGATTAAATAGTGAAGCAAGACTGTTGCTGTTAAAAATGAAAGACTTTAAGTCTTTTGGATGTAGTTCTTGCTAAAACTGTGATATGTCTCACAGACAGTCCTAGCACATAAAGAACAACTATGTCTTTGTTGTACCCTAGATTTGAGGTGGATGAGCAGATATACTATTTTCAGTACAATACAATAAAAACCAATTTGGTCCTTCCAGGTGCAGGATTATTCTTGATTTTCAGGACACACTGTGCAGTTTTGACTTTATCAGGCCATCTCTGTAGCCCCAGAGTTCTGGTATGTCTCTGATGGGACTGGAGAGCTATTGCATAGAGAGCACTAACCTCCTGCTGCCACTGCTGCTATTCTCACTAGAAGCCTTCTTTACATGTTAGAATACAAAAACAAAAGGAATTTTCATGCTTCTTGTTACTTGAGCAATTGGTTAATGAAAAAAGTTGTAATAGAAATTTTGGTGAGCCTGCAGGGTTAGTTTGTTGACTCTTTTCCTGCAGTGTCTCTTGGTTAGTTTGATGGTCATACATGTCATGTAGGAGTCAGGATAGATTAGGAACAAATCGGACATGTATAATATTTGAAGATAGCAAGGCAGTTGTGTATAATAACCCACTCATATTTATAAAGCTGTAAAGAGGTGGAAGTAGCATTAAGATCTATTGCCAAATATTCAGAGTCTGCGGAGCTCTCCTATTTAAAAGTGGGGCTGGTTCTTCTCAACTTCCATCACAAGATAACATCCATCACGGGAATACCACAGTTCCATTCGGACTTGTGTGAGATGTTCAGATGTGTTTGATGTTATTATACAAAAAAATTGAAGGAAACAGTCATACACGATGGATAAATCTACAGAATTTCCTCTAGAACTGAAGTTATGACACTATTCATCATGAGAGGTATGCAGAGGGAAAATTTTCACCTATGTCTAGAATTTTCTTCCTATTCTCTATTATATCTAGTCTGGAATTCATTATTAGAGGTAGGATCTTTACATTTTTATATAGACAGGTTGTTATCATCTCAGAATTTTATTCAGTCAACAAAGGGAAAGTGAGTAAAATAGGAAAAACCAAGCTATTAATTTTAACCATGGAAAGTAGATTTTATTGTTTCATAAATAATGACAATTAATTTTTCTTAAATAAGAAGGCAATCCCAACCAAAGTATGAGTGAAAGCTGTTGATTCATTCTGCACTGTTTTGTGTTTGTTCTTTAATTGTGAAACTAATATGTTATTAAGTCCTGCATCCTTCAGCATTTTTATTAGAAAGAATTGCTGATAAATATCTCTACTTTTCAGGGAAAAGTTGAAGAAGCTCTAAGGGTCTTTGAAGCATTAGTGAATCAATATCCACAAAGTCCTCGAGCAAGATATGGGAAAGCACAGGTACTTAGAAAAAAAAGTGATAGGTGTTGAAAAAAGCTAAAATAAACATTTTGTTTTGCCAATAGAGTTATAAACACTAGATGAAATTAATTTATAAATTTATGGAGGTTTCCTAAGTAAAAAAAGAATCATGCAATCTGTCATATTGTATCTCTTTCAGTCAACTATCCTTCCCCAATTACTTTGTCAGCTTTTGTGAAACTTCAGTGGGAAGTATTGTAAATAACAAAAAAATAAGGTACATCCTGTCAGGTGAATGGCAAGAGATAAATACCAACTCATGGCCCAGTGCAGGAACAATAGGCAGAACTCAGCTGTTACATACTATTTGCTGTACCTGGTAAATCAGCACATCAGTCAGCCTGGGATAAATGCTTCCTTTTGCTCTAGTGGGAATAGAGGAGGATTTGGAGTTTTTAGAGAGAGAGTGTTAAAGGATAGAGAACACAAATTCTTAGGCAAAGAGGCTTAACTAGCTTTACATGTGGAGTGAGTTATGTTTCACGTGTTTCCCTTCAAAAAAAACCCAAAAACCCAAGAACCCAAAACCCAGAAGACATCAGAAAATAATCTCTTCATTCATAATACTTTTAGGCGGTCTTGGGATGTCTCAAAAGGGAATAATCTTTGAATTTTCCTAAATAGTAGGATAATCCTGCTGCACTAGAAGTAAAAAAAGACTCCTTGAGCTCATGTTAATCAAGATGAACAAAGTGAAGCCCTCACTTAGGAAGGAAATGTGCTGTTAGACAATTGATGAGGACCTTGGAGTCACAACCAGTTTCCACTTGGTTAATAATAGTCACACTAAAACCCAAACCGTGATTATCCAAAAATCTGGCACACAAGCACTTGATGCACACAGGACCAAAGTCTTCAGTGCTCTCTGTGGTGTCAGAGTCTGCGGAGCTCTTTGCCTCTTTACAGTAGGAGACCTCTTTGTTCATACATGTAATAGACTTATCTCTGTTAAGTTACACTTTTAATATTTACCATTTTTAACAAATCTACTCATTATATCTAATGGAATATGCTTCCTGCCTCCTCAGTGGTTTTAGGGAGAAAGGCAGGTCGCTGCAGCCAGTTGTGAAGTTTATTCTCACCCAGAATTCCATCTCAGTGACCCAACTTCATTTGTCCATTTAGAGCAATTTTTAGTCACCCACTACTACTTTAGTAATCCGTGAAAGGTCAATAGAAACCAAGATCTGAATAATTAGATGTACTTTCTGGGAGTATATAAAAACAATGATGATTTCATTTTCTGTAGCCTTTGAAGGTTCATACTAGTCATTTTACTGAACAATCATATTAATATTACCAATGGCAATTTTATTGAATCGAGTATATGGATTCAATAATTTCATGGGATTCAGATGATGAATTATTCTTAAGATTTGCATTATAACACAGTATTATTTTTAAATGGGTATTCATACCAACAAGATTCATTTAAATTTGCTATTTCTCATCACTAACTAAAAATAAAACTGCAGAGAAGGATAAGGTTAAAGGCCTTGAAGGTAAAAGGTAAAAAAGATCAAGAATTCACCACAGTAGTGTTCTTCTCCATTTCTGTGAAGCATGAACCAACATTACATGTTAATTTTGTAGATTTGGTTTTTAGTAAGCCCCAAAGATTGATTTTTTTTCTTGATCTCTTAATAGCTTTAAAAGACAACTGTTTTCTCAAAAAAATCTGTGAAAGATTTCATTATCGATGTGTTTTTCAGAAATATGAAATATGAAATATGATGTCTGGATTACACTTGAGCCAGATAAAATAATATTCTACAGAACTTGTTAACATCTTTACAGCTGAAAAGAACAACAGATGGGTTTTTAACCTCCTTATATGATTTATACTGGTGAAGTTATGCAGATTTTATGCTCACAGTTTTTTCTTCTTCATTATATATCTTTAATATTCTTTGACCTACAATTCCTTTGAAAAAATGAGAAATAAATTTCCTAGTGAATGTACATCAGAGGAAATAAGTTATTGCTTAAAACTGATTTCTGAAGTTGTCTCCAAAAGCTGCTTGATGAACTGTTTGGCTGAATAACCATATGTTTTGGTATTTCTAATACTAAATTTTCAAGAAACTCAAGGAAAAAACTAAAGGACAGAAATGCAAAAATATTTCAAATGCTCCCTATAATATATACAGTTAAAGCAATTAACACAGTTGAAGCAATTTCATTTAATGTGTGTGTTTGATGCAACAGTGAATTTAAATAGAACAACAAGAATTTCTGCACCATCATGCTTGTGATACATCTCCCCTGGCTCTTGTCTTAAGAAAGAACATAAGCCGTTAAATACAGAAGTATTTGGGAAGAATGCATTAAACACATGAAAACGCATGCATTTATCTAAACAATTCAAAGTAAGCCTTCAAAAATTCTATATTTGAGACACAGTCTTTTTCAGCTACGGAAGCAAATGAACATGCCTTACCACAGGTGAGATCAGTCATAACTTCTGTTAGATTTCACTGTCGAGAGCTCATAAATCCTTTGGTCTGCTTCTGAATTTGATGAACAAGGTTAAGTTTTGAAGGAGTTATAGGGGACTTATTCTATCAACTTATGCAAGGCAAAAGGCAATTCCTAACCCATTTTGCAAGAAAGAATGGAAATAAATTTGTATCAGAATAGATGAAAATGTTTGTTGGTATATTTTGATCTTGTGTTGCTTCCAGATTGAGGCTTAGTATACAAATAGACCATAGGCAAAATCTGCATTTCTTCTGTATTGTTAAAACAGATTGCTTCATCTGCTTTTCAAAGCAGAAATTATGAATTCTGCAAATATTAATCAAAAATCTGTGTTACTGTATGTTTTAGGTGCAAATTTTCTCATACTTTAAACAGTTTGTCGGTAACAAGATTTAATGGTAATTCTATTGTGCTTTCCCATAAAGCACAACCCATAGTCTCACAATTGCATAGTTTGCCTGGTAAGATAACAGTTGGGTTTAACTCTAATGGATTATTGTGTCCTAATAATGGTTTTGTAATTCTTTCTAGTCTGAAGATGACTTGGCTGAGAAAATGAGAAGCAACGAGATGCTGCAACAAGCTATCAACACCTATGATGAGGTGGTTAGTCTGCCAAATGTCCCTTCAGACCTGATAAAACTGAGCTTGAAGCGAAAAGCAGACAGGCAGCAGTTCCTTGGTAAGTTTTGAGGATGGTATAAAAATTACAGAAGTGTGAGCAAGGATTTCAAGAGATCACTAAGGATTTAGAAGTACCAATTTTATTTAATTTTTAGTAGGACTTGTCTTCCTAGTGTCTTAAATGAAAACCATTTTTACATTATTTAAAATTTTTCTAGGGAGTTAGTGTCTATAATTTATGATAATAAGGCCTGTAGAATGCTGCAGGAGATGCTATAAGAAGCTA
Organism: Vireo altiloquus; assembly: GCA_013396875.1. Classification (NCBI taxonomy): domain Eukaryota; kingdom Metazoa; phylum Chordata; class Aves; order Passeriformes; family Vireonidae; genus Vireo; species Vireo altiloquus. The sequence goes on from VZRF01010592.1 coordinate 109,958, forward strand.
TGATGAGAGGTGAAAAATTTTTATTAACAGACAAGGAAGAAACTTTTTCTACTGAAGCTGAAGAAAGTGAAGAGGACATTAGTGGCATAAGCACAGTAAACATACTCAGAATAAACTTTCAGTAAATATAGAGAGGAATGGAATTGAACCCAGGGATAACATCCCCAAGATTTAGGTTTAGATTCTAGTTCTAGATCTAAGTTCTGTGATGTATGAGAAGTGCTGATTAGAACATGAGGCACAATCAAGGATTCTGTTCCCATGGGTTGGATTTTTAATATCGAGTTTTTTTGATCTTACTGTTCCTTAGCAAGACCTCATTTAGGATGTCAAGGAGCATACTTAATTTTAAGCACTTAAAACATGAAAAATTTCACAATGGAAGTAGAGTAGAACTATTACTTAACACTATAAATTAATTACTTAATTAAGGTGAAGTTTATTATTATGTGTTTACTTAGTTTTGTCCAGTGCTTTGCTATCTGTGTGTGATGGAGCAACGAAAGATTAAACAATGTTAGTTCTGCACTGTGAAGGGTTCTCCACAAGAGGCTGCCATAACACTGTAATTGAAACACTCCTGGTACAGCTACACCCCCAGTGACAGCCTGGCAGCTGCATGTGCTCCTGTCTGCACAAGTTCTTCCAGGTTCTCCTTCTCGATCCTCAGTGAAAGTGGAGCACTTGCCTCTGATTTGTGTTTCCTTAGATGTTGTGTAAACATCTTTCTAGTGTTTCTTGTATCTGCACTTGTAATTAAGTCTTGTTCAATCAAATCAGGTCGCATGAGGGGTTCCCTGGTTACTCTCCAGAAATTAGTTCAGCTGTTTCCCAGTGAGACTTCATTCAAGAATGACCTTGGTGTTGGTTACCTCTTGATAGGAGATAACAGCAATGCTAAGAAAGTATATGAAGAGGTGAGTTTCCATTCCAGCCAAGGAAAATTATTATTTACATTCTTATGTTCATTTGAAAGATTGATTGATTTTAACTTTTTTAGTTGTTAAACATGTCACATGTGAGATTTTTAAGGGTTAATACAGATACAATATTTTTTCTAGTGCAGTCATCTTCTAATTTTAATTCATATTTTCTGATACTGTCATGCTAAATTTTTTCTAATTTACAGAGGAATGCAGATTATTTCCATATGCTTAATAATAATTTAAATTTTCTAGCTTCTGGTAGTCAGGTGTGGAATATATTTGCAACACATCTAGATGTGTTGTATGTAATGTGTAATATGTAATGCATACCATAAGAAAAGATAACCAATCTTCAAGACAAGGAAAGCAGAAGTAAGCCAGTTCTTCTACAGGAACAGCATCTCTAACCATGTGATCCAGTAGATCAGTACTCACAAAGCTATTTAACCTTAGTTTTTTCATCTTTTTATAGGCAGCTTAAAATCTGTTATTCTTTCATGATGTTTGTACTGTGGATAATTAATTGGATTCATATTTATCTCATACTATGATTATCTGCCATGGGAAACTTCACTGCCAGCAAAGGCCACTCTGCTCCTGTGATCTAGAAACCCTGTTAACATCTGGAAACTGTCTGACAGATGTGAAGTCTGACATCATTGGCGGAGCACAAATTGTCACACCTGACCAGAAGTGCTCTTATTGATGTTGGCACACTTGTGATGCTTGTGTAGGACAGGCTTGGTAATTGTCTGGTTATGGAGGCTGCAGAGGGATCAGCAGGATTTCTGCCACCTCCTGAGAATAAAGGCTGAGTTTTCCACCCCTTGCCTCTGGGAGTCAGAAGGGATTCTCATCTCTGGTAGCTTCTCGAAGAGAAGGAGGATGTTCAACCACATTCCTGTGTTGGAAGCAGGAGCCAAACACCAGGAATACAATTTTTTTTTCTCAAACTCCTCTAGTAGTCTCAGATGTTGCCAGAATAATGTTTGCTTTGCTACTTTGGCTATTTTTTAGGTTCCTCCATAAAACGTTTCTGTCCAATAATTTTTGGCATGTTGTCAAAATTTCTCAGAGGATTGGAAACATTGGTTTTTAAAGATAGGATTTATTAAACAAACATGCTACTCAAGCTGCAAGGAATTTGAGAAAACAAAAACATACTCCTTTTGGGCAAGACTTTCCAATTATTCAGTGTTATGCTGCAAACAACATAGTGGTTAGAATTTCTCAATAATCAGCAGGATTTTTATACATGGAGGAAGGTCATGATTTGCTGTATAATTACTTTGATACTGAATTTTTTATACTTTGGAAGAAATATATGGGGCTCTGATTAAGAGCAGATAAGCAACTGGTGTGCTTTTAATGTATTGTTTTCCATTCTTCTTTATCCAGTGTAATTACTTTGTTGTGCAGTTCACTAACACTGAAATAGAATAGAGTGTAGGGATGTTCTGTCCTTGTAAAAGCTGGATGGACAATCCTTTTTTAAAGGACTTGGATTAAATTTTTTTTAAAATCATGGTGGGTTTGTCCATATTGTAGGTATTGCTCAGGCTGAATTCCAACACAGTAATGTAAGTTTCTTCTTGTAATTCAGGATAAATTTACACTAAGCATTTTAAGAAAGAATACATAGCCAAAGAAACAGGGAGAATCTCTTCATATCTGCTTTGGTTCCTGGTTCTGCTGAAGGCTTCTTGTGTGATTTGGGGCAGATTGTTTAGGGGCTACATGGCCTGCTCTGGAGTGCTTTGCTCAGCTGTTGCAATGCACATTTAGAAAGTGCTTGGCATAGGGTTTTGAGCTCCTACCATAAATGCTCAGGTTCTCTGTGCAATAGGGAAAGGGGCAAACTGGATAGTGATCCTGAGGGCCTCAAGGAGATGTTACTCTTCCCATGATTTTTAAAAAAACTGGGAAACTTCTGTGGTGTGACTAAGTCCTTCTCACTTGTGTAATCTTTCAATAGAAAAATGTTAAGAGGGCACAGACAGGAGCATGAACTCAGTGCTGCAAAGTAGATACCTCCAATAGTTATGGATCCTAGGTTCTGTTTCCCACTGTAAGGATGCTCATACCTTTTATTTAAGTGTTCCTAAATGCAGAAAGCACAGGCATCCTAGAGTTCCGGACATATCCTCAAGACAACAAACCCCTTATTTGACTTAAAGTCTCAACTTTTTTTGCTATCCCTCTAGTTTTATTCATGGTTGTCTAACTTCCTGTGTATGTGGTACTTGTTTCTGCTGTCAGGAAAATTCCCATGCAGTTAAACACTCTTCTCTGCGGGGAACTTAAACTCCATATTTCCCATTTGCTGGGAATCTGCTAGATTCATAGGCAAAAGATGGCTTTACTTAGTGCTGTAACATTTCAGTCTCAATCCAATGTTACTGATCTGTGTTAAGCATGGACTGAGCACATGCAGCCACATGAATCCTTCAGAGGCACTGTTCCCTACATGGGATCACAGTACATATCAGTTCAGACCAGACTAACCCTAGCCTGCATCATCTGCAAGGAACTGAATAGACGCCCAGGGATTCCTAGTGGATGAAAACTTTCTGCTTTTGCTTTACATTTAATAACCAGTTTACTTATTTTCCAGTCAATTCCTATTTTTCTTTCCAAATTTGTTACACTTTAGCAGCTTATTCTAAAAGCTCTTAATACATATTTCTTCTTTTAGCTACAGAAGCAATGTGTATAAACACTAAGCTTCACACCAAGAGAGTTTTTTTCTCCCAACTGTAGTGTGGTGTAGTATAACTTGCCCAAAATACATTTTTCTAGTTTGTGTTTGCCAGAATTTTTGCTGAACCACAGATGGAAAATAGTGTCCAACTGGAGAGGGTTTCAGTTTTGCCTCTAATATTAAATCATTTTCTTTTGAATATTGCACTTAGGGGCATGGAAATGTTATGGGTAATCCTAGTAGAATTCAGAGCTATTTGTATTTTCAAAGAAAACATAACTTTAAAAGTAGTCCTGGTAGAATTTAGAACTATTTTTGGTTCAAACATCTACAGATTATAAAAAAATACAGCGAAAGAGAGCTTTGTAAGACTGATTACTCAGCTAATAGCACTTTTTCTGCCTCCATGCTGAGGCATGTGTGCGTGGTTCAGTGCAGCATTATACAGGCACGCATAAACCAGCTCTGATTGAGCTATCTCAGGTACCAAAACCAGAATATCCACAATAACACAGTTCTCTGCCCTGGCTAATTAGCCACTGATAGCCCCAGAGGTTAATTTCTATATTCATGATTAATATTTAATGGGCTATCAGCAGTTTAGTAAAACTTATTTCTAAACATAATTAATATTGCATGCAGCAACAGCAACAGAGTAATACAATTTACATTAAATACTTCCAGTGTAATTTCTGCTGATTGTATCTCTTCTCTTCTCTTTAGGGGCTCTGAATGTAGATCATTCCTTAATGCAACTCGGCATAGTTTAAATGAACCGTAATACAGAAAATTCTATTCTGTCTTAATTAATCAGATAGCTTTATCCTATAGTTAAAGAAACTGTAACGAAATTATGTGGCTAATAAATATTTCTGTCAGTCATTTCATTTCACCCTGCAGGTACAGATTCTTGGATCAAAATAATTATACACAGAATGCTGTAGTCAAAAGGCATGAGATGCAGAAGGTGGTAGTGTATTCTTATACCAGGGATCAAGCTCATCCTTACTGTGGTACTTTTTCCTAATAATATCTCATACAATGGACTTCAGATAAATTCTCAAATTATTTTTTACCTTCATAATAACTCTTTTCTGTAAAAAGAAGTGAAATGCTGCTAAATTTAACTCGTAACATTTTATACCTTCATTGCTGCAATTTCTCATTTTCTTTGGATGTAGTTGATGTGCATAAGATTTGAGAAAAGAGAAAAATTGATCCAGATACCTTCTTTTGATTTTGCTCGTAATTATTTTGATTGAAAAATTATGTCAGACAGTGACTGGAAAAGGCAGAGGAAAATAACTGTAATGTGTGGAGGCGTTTCATCCATGGCGTAAGTTTAGTAGCTTCAGAAATGGATTTAGGCAAGAGAACGTACTCATCTTTCTCTTGTTTTGTATTTAGCAGCTGTCTAGACTTTGAGTGGGTATCAGCCTCTGTAATTCCAATGACTTCCAGGCTCCTGTGATGATTCTCACAGATTAATGCTCTAACCTGATAAGGCTTTCCACCCTTATTTTGAGGAGAGAAGAGGTGTAAAAACAGATTAACTTGACCATGTAATTGATATTGCATAGAGCTACAAATTTTACTGAAGATATACATTATAGAAATGCAGAGCTGAAAAGCAGATCAAGACATTCTCTCTAATTTTCCCCTTGGTTGAGGCAGACCAAATGCACTTAAATTATCTGACTGGTGTTGAGGATACATGTTTCAGTATTCAGGTTGACCAGCTTCACTCCTCCCTTCCCTGAAACACTGCCCCATGCACTGATCCTTTCCTACAGCCATCCCTGTACTCAAAAATCTTTCTCTTTCACAGTTCTCCTGAAATATCCATCTCTGGACACTTTCCCATGAGTTTTCCTATTCTGCAAAATTAAGCCAGTTTGTAACTTAGATATTATCTGAATCTTGTTGAGGATACAAAATCTTTTAGCTGAATTTAGCTTGCTTGGTCTTGGTCAAAGAATGCAGTACACAGCTATACAAGAATAATTTATCCATCACCTTCTAATGTGAAAGCACTTTGAGTCACTACTCCAGTAGACTTTTTATTACCTTCTTTCTGATGGCCAGAAGAATGCATACTTCCAGAGAGTGCTCCAGTGCTCCACTGTGCTTTTGTGAGCACCAAAGCTGTTGGTGTTCCAGGGTTTGCACATCCCCATCACACTACGCTGGCGTTACTTTATAGCTTCTTTCCAAATTGTAGTCACTATGCTTCACATATTTTCTCGTGCAAAAACTAGTTTGCCACCAGTGGAAACCTAATTTAAAACTATTTCAGGTATGTTTCTGCTGCAGACTTTTCTAAGAGTAACTGCTTTCCTTCAGATTAGTCAAATGTGCAATAAGTAATTTAAGTGTTAATGGTGGGTGGGTTTAATTCTGTAGAGTAGCATGCTGTACCTCAAAAGAGAAGTACAGAAAGGATGGACAACTGAAAAATAAAGCAACTCCTGTTGAAATAATTCTACTTCTGAGACTTCAAAGTTTGGCTTGTCGGGAGAAAGCACAAAAGTGAATGAGGAAAAGAAAGTAAAGGCAAGCCAAGGGTTTACCTTAGAGTCAGTAATGGAAGAAAATACCATTATGTTACTAACTAGTAGTATGTGCACAGGTTTGTTAATTTGCATAGACTCATACAGGTGTATTTAATTCTTTTGCTCTCAAACAGGTTCTAAGTCTGGCTCCGAATGATGGCTTTGCCAAAGTACATTATGGCTTCATCCTGAAGGCAGAAAACAAGATAGCAGAGAGCATACCTTATCTACAGGTACTTTTTCACCCATAGTAAGTGTTTTACCAGCGAAAAGTAGAATTGGAATGTATAAAATGTGTCAAATTAGAAGTGTACCAATTGCAAATCACTGCTTAAGCTATTTGCTGGAGTTATACTGGTCTATCACTGCTTGTCAACTGGAACAGATTGTACACTGAAACTCATCAATTCTTAAACATCAAGTATTGCTTTTATTAATGGTCAACCCAAAGTACAGAGCTGTGACCCTCAAATTTTTGGGGGGTTGGTCATATGCTGCAAACCTAAGGTTCTTGAAAGATTCAGACAAGGCTTATATATACTTCTGAATGGGAAGAAACACTACGAAATAAAACCTTGATCCAGCTTTATAAAATGCTTGTGTATGTGTTTGTAGGGTCAGGGAAAGTATCCATCTCTGAATATGCCTCTGTTTTGGAGGGACTGAGGGGAGAGGCTGTGGAATTTGGAAAGCTGGTAACATTTCTCAGTGTCTTTTTGCTGACATATTGTATTCATTCAACTTAAGTTCCAGGTTACCGTGGTAGTTACATTTTCTACCTAATTTCATTGCCTGTCTCTTGTGTAGAATTGACAGCCTGTTTACAGCCATCAAATAAACTCTTTTAGAAGTCTTATTGGAGTTGTTGTACCTTTCATTTTTATTTATTTATTTACTTAATTTTTAGGAAGGACTAGAGTCTGGTGACCCTGGCACAGATGATGGACGTTTTTATTTTCATCTGGGTGATGCCTTGCAGAGAATGGGAGACAAAGAGGTACATGTTTAACGTGTTCTTGTTTTAAAATCTAAATCTATGAGGGACTGGAGAATCCAGAAAAAACCTTTAATAATGGTTTTAATGTTGAAAACATGAATAGTACTATTGCAACAAAAATCCAGCATATGTGTGTAGAAGTCAGGAGGATCGATAGCAGAAAATCTGTTGTTAGCATTACAATACAATCTCTTAGTATCCCTTGCTTTAGATTTAACTTAAACTGTTGAAGCTGGCATAGGGCACCTTGAATCAAGGAACTAAAAATTTACAAGAATTTTAAATGTTTCTAGAATCTGTTTTCTGCTTATATCATTTATGACACAGATTTTAATGAGAGTTAAAAGAATCAGTTACATGTATATTACTGTATAGAAGTTCTTGTATAACAATGTTTTGTAAATATTTCTTTCCAAAGAAAAAGCACTCATGAGTATGTGATAAAAGAGGATCATGAGAGGACTGAATGTGTAGGCTGAGTTTTGAAATTTTTTCAATAACTAAATTAGCAAAATCAATCAGGAAAACAGAAATTTGTTTGACGCATCTGTTGAGTGCCCAACAAAAACAAACATATGACACTGGAAGCCGTAAGAGTTTCTAATTTGCTTATTTGAAATCAAATTATACTTAAGAGCTAAATTTGAGTGTGTGAATTAGCACTATTATCATGGTAGGGGAGCAAAGGGCCTTTTCTGAAGATTCTGATTAGTAATGAACTTTAATACATGAATTTAAAAACAGGAGAAAAAAAAAAACGTTCTGATTCCTAGGTGGGAAATATGAAAGAAATAGGCATTAAAATGCAGAGTAGAAATAGCCATGAAAATCACTGCTTTTTAATTACTTACCTGGTAATGTCTGCAGTGTTAATATCTAAAATACTGTAAAAAATGCTGAGCTCTTTAGTACCATGGCCCAGTCAGTCAAGTGGTTCTCTAGTATGAACTGTAGACAAGCGGCCTGTATTGAAGCCTCTGTATGTGATCTTTCTCAAGCCTAGTTCATCAGGTTAGCTTTTTTATTAGTAATTCATGGAACTTTTATTACAATACTTTTATTACATACTGTAGATCTAGAACATTGAAATGTCATATCTGAATTTTAAGTTAGATTGCCTTCCCTGAAATACTCTTCCAATGAGATTTTTTTTTAATTGTTAATTTATAAAGTGAGAATTAGTTTACCTCATTTTGCTTAGAAACACATGTACCCACAGACACACACAGAGTTTGCTTTCACACTCTCTCTATCTAACTCTGCCTCCTTCTCTCAAATCCCTGTACATTTCCATGGGACATTCTGGGTTGAGTTACTGAGCCTAGAACGTCCTGTTGCAATATTTGACTAAAGATACCACACAGATGTAATTAAATTGCGTCATCTCTAACCCCAGGATAATTATGTGTTTATGGAGTTAGTGGCCAAATCTGCTGTAGAAAAAGTTTAATTAATGACAAGTGAACTTCTTGGGATAGAGGAGACTTCTAAATTTATCAGTGGAAAGTCCATTATTCAGCTAAATTTTTTTCACTGACCTTGTGAGACTTGCTGAATTTCAAGATTTAATCAAGGAAACAGATCAATATTTAAGTTACGTGTGAAATTGCTGTCACTGAAGGTTTGTTGAATGGAGACAGTCATCTGTTAGAGCTAAATTAGGAGTTATGAATGTGGCCTTGGGAAGTGTTAGGGAAACAGTATTGAGTATGCCCTTTCCAACTATAATTTGATAAAATGCCAAATTGGCTTAAGAAAAGATAAATTAAAACTGTGGAAGTTATTACAGAACAAAGCACTCTTCACACATAATGTATAAACTGAGTGCATCTGAAACAATTTCTGTCCTGGAAAAGAGAGCTACACTCTTGTAGCTCTCCTGAATAATATCATGTTCCACTGCTGAGACCTGCACGAGAAAAGAAATGTTTCTTACAGACTCTTGGGAATGGAAAAGATGGGTGAGACAGCCTAACCCTACTCCATCCTGGTAAAGGCAACTTCCATAGCACAATTTTTCTAATAAATAAAGATTAACTGTATTACACATTGTGATTATAGCTGATGTATCTTTAAAAGCAGCAACAGTCATACTCAAAACTCAGTGGCTGAAACAAATAATTCATTCCCCTTATCATTTGGGCAAACTGCAGACATTGCAAATGAAGGCAGGCAGTCAGCATAAACAATCTATTGATATCTCGCTGGTATTACAACTTTGGGGAACAATTGTTATAAATCACAATGCTTCCATTTCAGAGAATTAACTAATATAACAACAAAATTTAAAGATATATGGTGTATTACCCAGAGGTAATACACAGTAATTTTTTGACCTGTGCACAATTTTACTGATCTTCTCTAGGAAGAAAAAGATGACAGTTTATATATGATCTGATGTTATTCTGTTCATCCACATTATTTTGTGTACTTCAAATAAATACTGTAAGGCAACATTGCATTGAAGACTTTCCTCCATACTTTGGGAGAGTTATAAAGATCAGAGTACCACATTTTTTAAAAACTTGAAGAAAATTTGCAGACTCTCAGTGAGGACTTTGGCCAGTTTCTATTCAAGGCAGGGATTGCTGCCTGCTTTGGTCCCTCTGCTCTGGAATTCTTAGTCTCCTATTTCCCTACTTAGCTGTCCTGGGTTTTTTTGTTATTTGTAGTGGTTTTGGGGATTTGTGTTTTTGTTTAGGGATTTTTTTTAATTATGTTGTCTGAAATATTGCAGCTGCCTCAATATAGCAGCAATGGACAGGAAGGAGGCAGCCCTTTGTAAGCTTCTCTGCATATGGTTTTTCACTGTACTACAAATGCTGGATCTTTACTTTCCAAGCATGCCATTTGCTTTCCTTGCAGGACCTTGTTTTGCTGCTATGCAGGGGTAAAACAAGTTGTGTAAAGTGAGAGTAAAGTCAAGCAAAGGTCTAGTATTAACTTCAATAGGTTCTATCATGTGATCAGTTTTGGTGTGGCAACAAATATGAAGAAACTCAAGTGCATGTAAGTTATTAGATAACTAACAGTTTGGATCCACAAAGTCATCAGTGTTTTCATCTCCACAGCATCTCCATTGGCAGCAGAAGACTGTCATCTTTAATTTATAGGTAGAGGATTGAAACAGAGAAAATGAGCTTGACCAAGAAGAGAAATAATTAGCTCTTTTAAGTCCAAGGACAGGGCATGAATTACTGGCCCATATTTGGGCTTATCAGCAGCTTGGCTGATATGAATTTGGTTGTTAACAACTACAATGTTTTAGGCGTACAAGTGGTATGAACTTGGATACCAAAGAGGCCACTTTGCATCGGTTTGGCAGCGCTCCCTCTACAATGTCAAGGGACTGAAAGCTCAGCCTTGGTGGACAGCAAGGGAAACTGGATATACAGAACTGGTGAAGGTAAGGCTTCATTGTACTTCCATTTTTATTAAAATTTTAACTATACTCTAAGTTATTAAGCAGAGAAAATGCTAATCAATAAGGTCAGAACTACTGACCCTAAATTCCAGACACCACTGTCAGACTGAGCACAAGACTTAAGTAAGATACTACTTACTACTTACTCAGACATTTTCAAATTTCAGAATGGGGACGGGATGGCTGAAATGATTAATAAATACAAAAATGCATGGTAGTCAAATGTAACATTTCAAGTGGAAAATGGCAGCACACTTTGGTAATGTCCAGAACACCCATTGTGAATTTTTCATTAGTCAGGAAAGGCTGTGCTTTTGAGCCCTTGTGTAATATTTAGTGACTTTGGAAGTTTTTAATTGCGTAAGAGAAACAAGTGCAGATTTCCAGTGATGGATTGAACAAAAGATAATAACACAGAATTTAAATTCTTTAAAAGGTTTTTTATTTATTAATGCAATTTATTTATTTAAGGCAAGTAGGGTAGTTATTGTTCATAACAACAGCTTTTATTTCCAAAATTACATTGTATTTATTAACTTACTACAATTCTAATAATAATTCCTAAAAAAATTAAAAATTAGGGAGAGCCTCTTTTCCCTGTATATTTCAATTACTGGTGTGTGTTTTGGAGAAACCATTATGGGTAAATAATTTAAACCTAAATATGTATATTTTTAAGGAACTAATTCCTTCATAGTGGTTATTTCTTTATACTTTAGTTACATAACATGTTGTAAAAGAATCACTATGGAAGGATGATCTAATTTAATTTTTTTTTAAAAAAGTAGTCTATAAAGGAAGATTTCTCTTTGTTATGGTTTTGATGGCAACGTAAATAAGGCTAGAAATTTAGATTAAAGTGTGATTCGCCAATAATATCTCAGCCACACCAAAAAGCAGGGAGCTTTAGGGACTAGCACATAATATATGCTAATATTAAATTAATTTTGAGGTATGTGTGGGAATGGATGCTTCTTGTCATAAAAGATATGGAGAAACTGGGAACTTCTTAACATGTTTCTGTCAAACAAAAAAGGAAACATACATGTTATTTGATTGATGCTTTAGAGCTACATAGAGTGTTTTTTTACAGTTTTTTCCATGTAAACCTTTAAATTCCTATATAACAGAAGGAAATGATCCATTCAGCTTTGGCATGAGTCAGCTTTGGAGGGTGAAATCATTTAGTTGATGTTATAACATGGCCAGAGTTTCACTTTGAAGGGGTTTTTTTAATGAATTGGAGGCCTTGGTTTGGATCAGCATCTTGAGTGGCTCCTAGAAGAGCCACTCAGAAAACCAGCATGGGCAGAAATTCACTCCTGACCTCTACAGTACAACTGCCTCTCTGGAATTCAGTAACTCCTCTTCATTCCAATCATTTGGTGGTATATGTTTTAGCTGTTTTATTAGCAATGTGGCAGTGAATCTAGATTAAACTGTGACCGGTAATTTACTTGCACAGGCATCATATTTTGGGAGTGGTAAGATTTACATTCTTCAAGATAACACTCACAGTTTAAAGTATAAAGCCAAAATGTAGTTATATGCGTCAGGACAAATATTTGTATTGTTGGTTTTTTGTAACACAAGAAAGTACTTGAAGTTTTAAAAGAAAGCAGGTTTGATTCTAATAACATACAATGCTGCAAGCAAGACTAGATGTAGTATTCTTCAGGAAGTGGCAAAAAATTATTGATTACATTAGTTTTACTAATTTCTGAAGTATTTCAACTTTTGTACATGATTTAGTTAACAAAAATTATTTCCCCTTATCACAGAGCAAAAAGCAATCAACAGTTATTTCCTGCTGCTTCATTTCATTTCATTCCTGTTACATCTATGTGGGAAATGCTTCCAAATCACAGTGCTAGAATTCAATATGGATACCTGCTGTACACAGCACTGGAGGCCCTGACCCTCTCTCCATGTTTCACTGCTTGTTAAATGGAAATGAGCTATTCTCAATAACCTGGTATCTTAATAATGCTAACTGAGCATTTATTTGTGGCTGAGGCAGTAGTAAAGCTGAACTCTCTTTGGTCCATTCCATTAACCAGCACAGCTGTGGTCAGTGGCACCTTATGGCACAGATTTGGCTTGATTTTCTTATTAAGAGTCATCTAGTTTCTTGGGCCTAGAGATGGAGATGTGAATTTTGACAGCACCTTGCTTTTTCCACAGAAAGCCAAAAGAGAAAATTGTTTTTTTGAGTATTCTCAGTTTAATAACTTCCTTTTGAGGAGCATTCAGCTCAATTAGCTGTAGTCATACAGATGTGAGAGAAACTCTTCATGTTACTGGCCTTGTTTACAAGTCAAAGAAAGGGGTATTTCCACAGCGTGATTCATTTTTACGATGTTAAATAACTGTCTGAGCATGGCATGTGTCCTTTTCTGGTGTTAACTCTCCTACTGCTTTACCTTAAAAATGGGACCTGGTGCTTAACTTCCTGATGGGTATGGTTAAAAAAAATATGATTTCATACTTTATCTATTTTAATATTACCTGCTCGGTTATATTACGTGCTTGAATGTCTGGAAGAGGGTTTTGGGCTGGCTTTATTTTGCGGGGGAGGTAAGACTGAGAATATCTCAGTAGCACTTATCAGGACACAGTAAATCTTAATTAGTGGAACTAATTAACTAATTGCTGAAGAGAAGTGGATTTTTGAATCTCTCTGCACCTCATTGAGGCTTACTGTTTTTCCTTGAAAGAATAGGAAGAGGCACCTGATTTCTCAGGGAGAAGAAAATTTAAACCTTTATATTAGGAAAGGTGTGGTGAGTGATTTATGTAGAGGTGTTCTGCTAGTGTTTCTGATTTACAGTACTTTAGGCCTTTGGATCTGGGAATTCAAGAAACTGTCTTTCTTTTTTGATCTCAGTGAAAGGAAACCTTACTTTCATCTTTCAAAACTCGTCCTTTTCCCTTGGGACAATTAGCTTTCCTCAGCCAGTTTAACTGAGTCATTGCAACTTTCTCCGGTACCTTCTCTAGAGCCTCAGTTATAGCATTATTCTATTCTGGTGATAATTTGAAAAATTTTAAAAGAAATGCAATGGTGTTGGATCCTAGAGACTTTTTCAGATTGGTCTGAAATTAATACATACGCAATGACTTAAGTAACTTTGTCCTTTCTGCATATTGTGTCCTTTGACTTTTGGAAAGGACCCAGAGGATGCTTTGCCAAAAATTTACTCCAGTGAATAGCTGATTGACTAAAGTAGACCTTGTATTGTTGGGTTTCTCTGATGGCTTAGATTTTATTAATTAAAGTTTCAAGTGCAGCAAGAAAAGTGCAGAAAGACAATGAAAATATTGGCAACAGCACAGGTCTTTATAGTTTTCCACAGGCTGACAGTTGGGCCTTAATGGTTTTGGTAATAATAGATAAGCATTCATAAGGGAGAAATTAAATTGAAATGTGTATTTAAAGTGTGGTTGGATGCTTTAAGGGGAGACTTGTGTTGGAAAAAGCAAAGATGACGCATACAAGTGCTGATGTTTAAGCACTGTGAGTGATTGAATAGGTGCAAGGAATCATTCTGAATGGTTTAAAACGCTGCCCCTTGCTTGGATGTTTATCAGTGTTACCCAGAGGAGATGTGGTAACTGATTGTGAATGCTTTCCAATTCTGTTTCAGTAACAGAGTGAAGTACATTAAACTCTTCACCGTGATTATATTTTATAGTTCAGTGGATTAAAATGGATGTGTGGTCAGTAGTTATGCCTGACATGAGGGGTAGCAACCTCTTAATCTCTTCCTGGGTCATGTATAACCATACATTGAAAGGGTTTGACAGCACAGAGTAAGGATACTTTAAATATAATGGTTTCACATAAAAATAAACCAATATTAAAAAATCCCATTTTAAATATAATCTACATTACTGCCAGATGTACAGCAACTGTAAACTTCAATTGTTGTTAGAAACTGTATTTAAAAAGCCATATGGAGGTTTATGGGAATCATCTGCTGGCAAACAAGTACATATGCTCCCAGTACTGAGTGCCTACTGATTTTTCACTTGTAATCAGGATACTTCACAAAATATAATATGAATTTTTTGCTCTAACCTGGAGCTTGAATCCTTATATATCATGGAGCCATAAGTATATTTAACTTTTTTCCTGTGGATACCAGCTCTTGGATCAGGAGCTGTAAGTCCAACTCCTGGACTTAGTCATTATGCTTTAATGGTGGTTTGTATTCTTAACTATTCAAGGTATCCCTAAGAGTCTGTAACATCAGGGAGACCAAGGCTGAGCAGTGTATGAACTCCCCACTTAGTTTCTCCCCAGGAGTTGTCTGTTGCTCATTATAAAGCACTATCAGTGCTTTTTACAGATGGGATTTAGGTTTTTAGGACAGAAACCCTATTGATTTTTGGGCAATTTATGTCTAAAACCATTGAGGATTTAGTTCAAAATTGATGAGATGTATTCAAATAAACTTATAGCCAACATGTTGGGGAGGGAGCCTTTAAACACAAGGACAAACACCTTTATAGGTTAACCTTCAACCCATGGCGCTTGAGAGAGAGCAGAGGTGACAAAGCAGCTGTTGCCTACAATGCCTTGGACCACCATTGCTCCTCGTGCATCATCTTGTCTGTGTGTATGAATGCTCCCTCTTACCTCTTTTCAGCTGAGGGAGTAGGAAGAGCTTGAGGAAGCACAGAAGAACTTGTAGTATCTTTTAAAATCTTTTCCAGTTTTTTTTGCTCTATATTGCTTTAAATTGAGACTGTTGTGAGTGTAGGTTATCTTCTTTCTCTTCTCCAGCCAGTGCAAAACCAGGTACTCATTTCCTTTTGTAGATACGATAGTGCTGAATAAGTAGCAGCACTGTTCTTGTATTCATATCTGACTAGGAGGAAATTTTCAATCTTTTTTTGTACCCTACATTTTGGAAAAGTCAGTTTTACAAAGATATTTTTAAAAAAAAATCCAGCCCTAAAACAACTGTCGACATTTTTACTTAATGCTAATTTTTAAATGAGTGTTATAGAAACCGTCAATGAGGGAGAATAACGTGAATGCACCAGGAAAAATAAGTGTTCTTCCCCATTTTTTGATAGATGAGAGAAAAAACTTTTGTAATAACAGAAGTGAAGTCCACATTTTCATATGTTTTACCCTAGCTAAAATTGTTCCAGTGGGAGAAAGTATTATAGACAATATGTTCTAACCATAGTTTGCTTTGTTGAGCCTTTTATGATCCAGCAATATAAACCTATTTTGTTGGATCAACTAGTCTTTTAAGTAAAAAAAACTCAAGTTGGAAATGCAACTGTTTAATTTAAATGGGGAAGGAAAATAATCATATGAAGTTTTAATACTAAAAGGGGGCAGTTTTATTACCTAGTCTGCTCTGCGTTATAGAGACTTTTGAGTTTCACTTGTCATATAAGGAGGTAGTGTGGGAACACACTGTAGCTTATTTCAGTGTGAAATGAATTGAAAATGTCTTACAGAAATGCTTTGTTCAAGAGCACAAAGGAAAATGAAAACCATTCACCCAA
This sequence comes from Vireo altiloquus, assembly GCA_013396875.1. Lineage (NCBI taxonomy): Eukaryota > Metazoa > Chordata > Aves > Passeriformes > Vireonidae > Vireo > Vireo altiloquus. The sequence goes on from VZRF01010592.1 coordinate 126,087, forward strand.
AATAAGGTTTAGTGAGAAAAGTAAGCCGCTGGGAAATTGAAGTTAGTTTTATCCAGATCCATTGTTATACTGTGAGTTTTCCATTTATATTGCTATAACATTAAAATGACTTACTATTGATGGAATAAAAGGTTTTATAAGCTATCTGTTTTCTCCAAATACAATGTCCTCAGGCAGCAGAGAACAGAAATTTTAATTCTGCTATTTTGTGGGTTTTTATGTATGAAGTGTAAGGCAGCTCACACATTCTTAATGGTTGTGTCCATAAATGATCACCTGGCATTTCAAGTTGTATATGATTTTTTTCAATAGCATCAACACATGCAAGTGAATCTCTGCAAGCCTTTTTGAAGGTTTAAATCATAAATTTCAACTCAAGTGGTGTGTTTAAATTTGTCTTGTTTGGTCTGTAATATTCTGGAATACCTGGAGTTCCAGGTTATGTAAGTGGTTTTCCAGTTGCAGGAGTGATTCCGCGTGTGAGGCATTTAGGAAGGTCAGTATATTTAGCTTGCAATACAAAATATCACTTAAATAGCCACAGGCTCATCAAACAGCAAGTAAAAGTGAGGCCCTGTCTGGAAAGAGGCTGGCTGTTGTTGAAATTTCACAATCCCAGTGTGATTGAATCTGAAGAATGGTGTGAAAGTTATTTTTCCTGCCTCAACATGTCAGAAGGGAATGGAATATAAAGCAACTTGATAATAATGATGAACAGTTCTTTTAGTGCTTTTAAATAAAAAAATAAAGCTCCTAATGGCAAGGAAAAATAAAAATGGTAGTAAAAGCAAACACAGTAACTTCTCAGTGCAGTAACATGACTCTCACAACAGTCCTTAGAGAAAAACTGGAAGCTCATTCGGGATGAGGGTCTTGCTGTGATGGATAAAAAAAGAAGCCTCTTCCTCCCTGAAGATGAGAACCTACGGGAAAAAGGAGACTGGAGCCAATTTACCTTATGGCAACAAGGTAAAACATTCTGTCTTTCTTTTCTTACCCCAACTTCACGATCTCAGATTAATGTAGTGTAATAAGGAGTTTTTTCTTGAACCATCTTTGTAATCACAATGTACAGGGGAACTGATAAAACAGTGTTTGACATCCCTGTGACAATGAACAGAGGTTTCATTGTCCTAAACCATGCTGTCCTGAAATACTTGTAAGAGTCCCTTGAGTGTGGTAATTGTTCAATGAGTGTACTCCTCTTCTGGCAAGGCTGCCAACACTTCACCTGGTAATGCACTACTGAGGTCATAGAGGGAAGATGAGGACATGGAAGAAGGCACATCCTCAATACTGTGTTGTCAGCTAGGGGAGATCTATCATTCAGAAATGGTATGAGCAAAAGAATATGACTTTAATAAGCCTGCTGCCCTGCCCCTGAGCTGGGCACTGGGAGGCACAACTCATGGAATGACCTTGAATTCTTATAAAACTCCTCATATGAAAGAGTACTGTAAAATAAAATATTAAAAGAAATTGATATCAAAATGTAATCTGATTTTGAAATTGTATGATACTGGTGACATTTTTAATATTTTGTTTCTATGCAGCCATGTTAGGGATTATACTTTTAAAATAATACTTTTTGAATGGTAAAAAGCCTGGTGTTCACAAATAGTTTAGAAGCAAAATGTGCAGTCTGCTATGATATTACAGCATGGAGGTACTTCAGTTTCACAATCTTTAAAATGGGAATAGTAATATTTACCTGTCTCTGTGCCAGCTCTTTGGCAGCTTCGTTGGTCTTCTTTTCTGCAAAGGAGAAAATGGAAATGTTCATTCATTGCTCTTACCAATGCTCTATCCATTATTTTCACTAGGAAGAAAAAATGAGAATGCTTGTAAAAGTGTTCCGAAAACATGTGCTTTATTGGAAAGATTCCCAGAAGCTACTGGCTGCAGAAGAGGGCAGGTACCTAGCAAACTTCTTCATCAAAAAACTTTGTTTTTTTCTTCTTTTTTTGAAAATCCTTAATGCTTGGAGCAGATGATTTCGAGGAATAGAGTGACATGTATAGATGAATGCAGGATTTTGGTATGTTTAATGATGCCTCAAGCACACAATAAACTTAGCAATAAAAATATGCCCTATTTTAGCTGTCAGCAAATACCAGGTGGAATATATTAGCTGAAGCCTTTCTATGGACTCTTTATTTGAGCCATTTTACCTTGTGTTTCCTGGGAGCTCGTGGTAGGTAAGTAGTTATTTACCATGGGTCACAATTACAATAAGCAATGCCTTACTAAACCTCAGCCTGAAGGGACCTGATCTGACTCATAGCCTAACTCTGCTTTGAGCAGGAGGTTGGATTAGGTCGTTTCTAACCTGAGCTCTTTTTTTTTCCTGCTCTGAACCTAACTTTACATGATTAATTCAGTGAGCCAGATTCTCACTGTGATAAACTTCACCTGTCTACCCCAGCCTGGCTGCATTAGACAGGAGAATCATCTAGTGGAAGCCAAATAGTGCTGCCACATGCTTCTTTCCTGAAGGTAAAGGAAAGAAATTTTACATCCATGAGCTGTGGGTGCCAACAAAATTTGTTTCAAGTGCCTACAATGACTATCCAGCTATCAACTAAACTCATTTAAGCATGAATTAGACCTGTATAGATTAATACACATGCAGCTGAATGAATGGGCCAACACAGCTATCAAGTGGTTGTGTAGGACAAAAGTTTTCATTTTTTTCAAAGTTACTATATTTTGTCTGTAATGACTATGTGAGAATAATCTTCACATGGCAAAATTAAGTATGCAAAAGTTGAAAAGCACAATGCTTATGTAGTCCTGATCCAGAGCCTTGAGAGTATGTGTTCATCTTTTGAGCAGTCCCTTGCTTTTGATGTGCAGAACTACACTGGATGGCTGCTGCTGTGGGAATGAGCAAGGCAGTTGTTCCATTGATTGGTTGCAAAGGCTGGCTATAGTGAATATAACTGCTGAGAAGTCATCTCAGTCCCATTTGGCTGGCAACAAGGAAACTGGTGTCTGTGGCATCCATAGCCAAATCAGATCTGTCCCTCAGAGCAAATGCTCTTTGAGAGCTGCTATTTTGTTCATCATTTCTTGGTGCCCTACATGTTATCACCAGGATATAGTTTGCAGAAATGTTGTGTATTTACAGCTGTAGCTGTAATCACGTGTTTTGAACAAATAAATGTAGAGTAATCTGAAAAATGGTGCTCTAGAAGTCTTCAGTTTTACATCAACTATTATCAGATGCCTAGGGCAGTTCTAGTTTTATGCTAGCCAGAAATGTTACTGTTAAAATAAACTTTAAATATCAGCTGATCCCTATTCACATACTGAGGCACTGGTAAGCAATGGGAGCAAACACAATCAGGAAATAAGGAATTCTGCAACAGACAAACCATTTGGATGCTTTGGGCACCTCATGTAGTGACGAAGATAAAAGAAATGTAAAATAGTCAACTACCTGCTCAGTACTGCTGAGAGACTGTAGAACAATAGGAAGCAATCATATTGTTTAAAATTATTAGATTCTTCCTAAAAATAGCAGTAAACAGCTATTTAAAAACATTGTTAAAAACAGGCAGTTTTAATTCTGGACATTTCTGACATTGCAACCATAGTACAACTCACTGGTAGTTTAGAACAATTTATCTATAGCACTTGAGAACAGCACACAGATACAATTCACAGACATATCCAGACTGATCTGCATGGGCAGATAATGTACGTGACAGTAATCAATCTTCAGTGCTGGTGTATTAGCGTTACAGAAATAGTTTGTCTCAGATATTAGTGAGTATCCTGCATACCCAGTTGTTTGCATTGCATTAGGGCCTAACGCATCAGGGTGTAACAGAGTTGGGTGGGAGGATCTGTGTTCTGCAGGGCCACTGGAGCTTATCACTTGCTGTCAATAAGAAACTGCCATTAAGCTGAAACCTCAGATGGCAAGAATGGCTGAGGCAAGAGGCACACACTTTCTTCTGCAGGTTTTGTTAACAGTTGGAGAGCATGCAACACCTTAATCTGTAAGATTTATCAAAGCTACTCTGTCCCAGCCAAATGTGCAGATTTCTCAGTTGAAAAGGTGCTTCTCACCACTGTCATGCATTATTCACACTTCCTGTTCACTGAGTTGATATAGAATGAATCAGAAAGGTTGAGGTGAGAAGGGACATCTGGAGATTACTTAGTCCAACCCCTTGCTCAAAGTATGGTGAATTAGAGCATGTTGCTCTGATGCCAGGATGATTTTTTGCTTTTTCTTTTATACTCCTCTTACATACCCTTTTATATAGTTTTATGTATTCTTAGTGCTTTTAGCCTAAGAATAATTACATACTTGTAATTTTCCAAGTCTGATAACTTAGCTGAGACTCACTGTACCGATAAACCAGGAGACCAAACATCCTGGAAGTCCCAGATACCAAGGTCCTCTCTAGAACACATTTTTGTAAACTAAGGTAGGCCCATCCAGGGGGAAGGTTCCACAGAACAGGGGATTCACTTGAGCCTCTCATTGGGGAATCTTTGATAGATATGCTAATTTGCAAGGCCCATAATTGTGTGCATTTCGGTGTGTGAGGGGTGGTGTGAGCATTTTTGGGGCATTCCACCTGGATGAAGTGCTGTACCCAAGGGTCCTTAAATGAATACCGAAGTAAAAACTCCTTTTCCCTTTAAACCATGTTTTGGTTTTAATTTTAAGACCAGGGAAAGGCGACAGCTGAGGATTGTGTCCAGTCAGGTTTTGAATGCCTCTAAGGATAGAGACTTTACAGCCTCTCTGGGCAACCTGTTCCTGTGTACAGTAAAAAAAGTGTTTCCTTATGCTTAAATGGCATTTCCTATGTTTCAATCTGTGTCCATTGCCTCTTTGCCTTTCACTGGATATCATGGAGAAGAGCCTGCCCTCTGCCTTCTTCACTCCTCTCATCAGGTATTTATATGCATTGATAAGATCCTTCCTTGAACCTTATGTTCTCCAGGCTGAACAGCTGCTTCAGCTTCAGCCTACTGCTTCAGCTTTCCCTTGTGTGTTAGATTCTCCCATCCCTTAATCACCTTTGTACCCCTTCACCTGCTCCAGTGTGTCTGTGTCTCTCTCACATTAGGTAGCACAGAACTGGGTCCAGCATTTAAGATGTCTCACCAGCTCTGAGGGGAAGAATAATCTCCCTCAACCTGCTGCCAGAGCTCTCCACAATGCAGCCCTGGGAGCTCTTGGTGGCTTTGCTGCAATGCCTGCTCCTGTTGAATTTGGGCACTATGAAGACCCTTTGAGGGTCCCCCTGTGAGGACCCCACAGTCCCTCTCTGGTCTCTTTCTAGAAGGTTGCTTTCTAGACAGTTGTGCATCAGCTTGTTTTGGTGCATGCCTCCCTAGTGCAGAATTTTACACTTCTTTTTGTCAAATATTTCAAAATTTCTGTTTCCTCCTTTCTCCATCCTGCCAAGGATGTTATGAAAGGCAGCAAAAAAAAAAAAAAGGAGTGTATCAACCATTCCTATTCAATTTTCTATCATCTGCAAACTTGCTGAATGGGATGCACTCTGTCCCATCTTCTGAGGCCTTGGGAAGCTCTTAAACAGTGCTGGACCCAGTACTGAGCCCTGGGATGCACCTCTGATGAGTGGCCTTCAGCTGGACTTTGTGCTGACTCTGGTCACAACTTGTTGAGACTGGCTTAAATGCCAGGTTTCAATCCTCTTCACTGGGAACTTATCTGGATCCCATTTCCTCACTTTGTTGATTAGGATGGTTATGGGAGACTGTTCAAAGACTTAATGTTGAGATAAACAATATCCACCAAGCTAGAAACCTCACCATAGAAAGCTGATAGAGAATCCCCTTCATAAACCCATACTGACTACTCTCAGATACATTCTTTTCCTTCATGTGTTTGAAAATTATTTCCAGGATTACTTTCTTCATGACCTTTCCAAGGACTGAGGTGAGGCTGACTAGACAGTAGTTCCTCAGATCATCCGACTTGCCTTTCTTGAAGATAGGAACAATGTTTCCTTTCAACCAGTTCTCAGGGACCTCTGCTGGTAGCAGTGACCTTTTAAAGATTGTGTGGGTTGTGTAGAGATTCACATCATCCATCTCCCTCAGGCCTCGTGGGTGGATCCCATCAGGACCTGTGAACCAGGTTGTTGAGTTTGTTTAAATGTTCTAATCTGTTCCTTCTCCACAGAAGTTAAGTCATCTGTGCTCCAGTCTATTTCATTGATCTTGGGTGCCTGATGCTCCTGAAAGTCAGTCATACCAGTAGAGGCTGAGGCAAAGAAGACATGCAGTGCCTCAGCCTTTTTCACGTCCTTTGTCATCAGATATTCTGTCACATTGAGTCGCTGGTCATGTTTTCCCTAGGATTCATTTTATTGCTGAGGTGTTTGTAGAAATCTCTTGTTACCCTTGAATTCCATCTCCAGATTCAGCACTGGGAGAGCTTTGACTTTCCTAACCTCTCCCTGCACCTGCAGAGAGTGTCTCTACAGTCTTTCCAGGTGACCTCACCCTGCTGCCACTGCCTGTATGCTTCCTTTTTGTGTTTCAATTTTGTCTGGGTTGTGCTTCCTGCACATAGGAATTATTGAGTTTGACAGGGCGCTACTTAAAATTCGGCCAGCTGTCCTAGACCCCTCTTCTCTCATGGGATTTTTCCCTGCAGATCCCTGAATAAAACCAAATCTGCTCTCCCGAAGCTGTGGCTAGTAATTCTGCTTTTTGACTTTCTCCATCCTCTCGTGATCTTGAACTCCACCTTCTCATGGTCACTACAGCTAAGGCTGACAGTGACCTTCACAGACATGTCTTCTGAGAGGGGCTGGCCACTCTGATGAACAGAAGCCTTGTGTCTCCTATTGTCCATTCTTTTAAGTCTTTCCATAGGAAAGAAGGTGCTTTTCCTGACTGAAGACAGAAGATAATTATTTTCAGCTTGAAATGTGAATACTGGTTGTTTTAAGTAAAATTAAAACTATGTACTTTTATACACAAACACATCCCTGGTTTCACACACACACCACAAGACATATGTTTTATTGTATTAAATGCCTTTAGGATATGAGAGAGAATTGCTGCTCAAACTCGAACAAAAAGACAGCATTACGCTTTTCACCCATCACCAAGGATGAGACTAAATGAAGTGCAGAACTCCCAGCAGCGTGATTGTGAAATGGAATGTGTTGAAAAAATGTACCTTTCTCTTCTTGCAGATCAAATATTCTATCATGCACCCAGGGACTCATGTCTGGCCCCATACAGGGCCCACCAATTGTCGGCTGAGGATGCATTTGGGCTTGGTGATCCCTAAGGAAGGCTGCAGAATACGGTGTGCCCAAGAGACCAGGTACGATTGCAGTGTTTGGTTGGGGGTTTTTTGTTGTTTTGGGGAGAGGGGG
>VZRF01010592.1:133610-241523 GCA_013396875.1 Vireo altiloquus
TTGTTGATCAAGATGTGTAATATATTTCTTTAAACAAGCAGTTTTCACCCTAACTCATGGTACAAGCTTATAAATACTAGTTCTGAAACAGTGCCAGGAAAAGCTTTGGAGAAAAACCTTCTCTGCTATGGCATGGAAATAACGGTAGGTTTGGTCAATGGGGTCTCTCTGTTTACTTTTACAATGCCAGCCTAATATTGCTGCCAAAAGAGTTCCAGTATTTATTTTGACTTTGGAGAGACTTAGAATTTGTTGCTTCTTTGGCAGAAGCTAAGACTTAGATATACCTACATTTTCACTACTGTGACTGAATACCATGGTACTTCTGGCAGAAACCTCCTTTTTAGAGATGGTATTATTTGTTATAATTCAGTTAAAATACTGCAGTTGAAGTTGATCTCAGGATGAAGACATCTGTGAAGTTACACAGGTGGCAATTTTTAAAAAGTGCTTTTTGAGTGAAATTGCTTATCCATTAGGAAAAAAATTATACTGAATTTTAAGTCAGGTTTATCTTTTTTTGCTCAGTCCAAACCCCAAAATTAAATACAATAGCTTATAAATTTACAATCAGGGCATATACTCCCCTTAAAAATGAAATGGGAAAATGTGCTGAGTTTTTTGCATTACATTATCAAACACAGACAGCAAAATGTCTGTTAATATAGTATTAACTATACTGCTTGTTGCTTACAGGCTTAATTTGCTGAGACTTAAGTGAAATGCACATGAGGCTTAATATCTAGCTGTATATTTTGAAAGATTTGTGTATTGTCTGCAGTTTTTGAGGGCAACAAGTACTAATTTTGAATTATTTTCAATGTGATAATGTATTTAATGGTAGTAATATGATTAATTTAATATCAAGAAATAAAATGCTACTCCTGTCTGCATGACTGCAATACATAGCAAAGGGGTGTTTTTCATAACATTTGAAAATGACTACAATTGTAAATCTTTGGAATTTTTGAGGACAGAATTATCCAGCTGTTAATAACCAAAAATGTTTTTACTACAGACTCCTGCCAACATATAACTTATTTAATTATTTGTCACAGTGTTACAACTGACGCTACCTACCCTCTAGGAAGTGATGGATATTTTCTTCCAGCATTCCAATCCAATAGCCAAAATAAGTTGGGTGGAAGGAGAGGTAGCTCATTGCCTTAGAGGACTGATATAGAGGCATGCAGTCTTTTCACTCTAGGACATTACTGTGACTTCAGAACGGTGTTACCATTAGGAGGTTTTTTAGTAGCTGATGTGAATGAAGTAGTGGTTCTGCTCTGCTGCCAAGAGAGCAGGTGTCCACAGTTCACCACCTGTTGTAAGGCTGGCATCCTTCTTTGTCCTAACCTGAGCAGAAGAGATAGTCCTGTGGAGAATGACCTTAACCACCTCCTTGGTAGCAACACTCCCTCAAAGTCAAGACTAGAAAAATGTCTGTCAGAGCACAGAGCATGTCAGTGTCCAGGTTCTAGAACCTGGGCGAGTCTTGTGCATCAGACATCTTCATTTCAAGTGTAAAACACTCAAGGGCTGACTACAGCTTGTGCCAGAATGTGTTAAGATCAGTTGCTTACAGCAAGAGATGTACATTCAGAAACAAGGGTGAGATTTTCCCTGGATGTACTCAAAGTGTGTCTAGTGCTGGCAGTGAAAGGGCTTATGTATATATATATATATATATCTCTTCCCCTATGGCAGAGGAGGTGTGTGAACTACTGTGAAAGGGAATGGTGCCAGCAGGAAGATCTACCTTGGGCAATTTCCATTCCTTTCCTCCTGGTTGTTCAGAGCAGTGGTAAACTGGTGGTTTCCAATAGGAGAGGTGGCTGGAATAGGAAGATTAGCATCATGCCTTTTCTGGCCTCCTGTGCCACTGCTGTTTGCATGAGAGAGCAAACAGAAACAATGAGAATTTCGTGCTTGGTTACCTCTGTGCCACCCAGCGTGGTTGTTTAGAGGGGCAAAGTTACAGTGGAACTCATCCTTTGATGGACAGGCAAATCAGCACTGTCTAGTGCTCTCTTTTACTCCTTCACTTGTGGGAGAGTTTTTTGCAGCTGTTTGGGATTGGTATACCTTGTGGTTGAGGGCCACAAAGATCATCAGAGGGATGAAACAACTTTGCTATGAGGAAAGGCTGAAGAGCTGGGGTAGTTCAACTTTGAGAAGCAAAGGCTCCAGAGAGACTTCATGATGGCCTTTCAGTACTTAAAGGGAGCTTTTAAGAAAGTTTGGGACAGTTTTTATCGGATAGGTTGCAACAGGACAAGGAGTAATGGTTTTAAACTAAAAGAGGATCAGTTTAGATACAAGAAAGAAGTGTTCTATAGGGAGGGTGATGAGACATTGAAACAGGATGCCCACAGAGACCACAGATGTCCCATCCCTGGAAACATTCAAGGCTGGACAAGGCTGGAAACATTCAGGCTGGACAGCTGGTTGCTCTGAACAACCTGATTGAGTTGAAGATGTCCACGCTTATTGCAAGTTTTGCCTTTAAAGGTTCTTTCAACCCAAACATGTTTCTTGTTCTGTATAGCATTGGTTGTTTTAGGTCACTGGGCCATTTCGAAGTCCCAGCTCTGTAAAGCTCAGGGTATAATGCACGAAAGTGTTAGGTAAATAATATCTAGTTATCATAATCCAACATCACTGTCAGGCAAGGTGACCTTTTCTTGAAATGAAGGTGAAGAGTTACAGACATTTTGCAGAAGCCAGTCTGAGAGCTCACCTTCAACAGGGGACACTAGAGCGCATGCGGAAAATGATGTGGAAACTGCCCCGACATGCCTCAGCACCAGACCAGAAGGATATGGTCCCTGTGTTGCCACTGAGAAGTGTTTCTCACACCATCAGGCTTCTAGAAAATATTTATTTGCATGCTAATGGTGGGGTTTGTAGCCTTTTCAAAAGGGGCTAATAGTTCTGTCAACTTTATGACTTTTTCTTTGTTGTGCAAAACAGCCGATTCCATTTTGATGCAAATCAGAGATCCTGGGTTTTAACCTCTGAAGCTACTTCATCTGGATGCCTGGGTTTTTTTATTGTCCTTAACTGAGCTGCACTTTCAGGCTATTTAGAGCAGTTCTTTTCAGGCTTGTTTGAATTTAAAAAAAAAAAAAATCAGAAACAAAAAAACTCAAAAACCCCCTGAACCAATCGAAAACTCAGCTACTCACCCCAACAAGAAAAACAACACTAGACCTCAATTACTCCAGACAAAGCAGAACCAAATCCCTCAACCCTCCCCAAGCACCCACACCAATTGCCCTCCCAAAAAACCTACCCAAACCCACCCAAAACCAACCCCCCAAAAAAACTTCCAAAAAATAAACCAAGCCAAAAGAACCAAACCAAACCAATAATACAACCCAAAGTCTGCTTGAAATTTTTTACCACATTATAGCATTCCAAGTGGTTTACTCCCACTGACTTTAATAAAACCAATGTAACTTTAGTGTGGTAATACTCGGGGTCTATGTGACATACAACAGTTTTGTTACCAAAGAACTGGTGTGATAGCAAAAACCCCCACACAATCATAGATGAAACCTGCAAAAGGCTGCTTACCTGGGCCTTTTAGGCTGATGTCCATGTGCAAGTCAGTGTGAATTTTTTTACTATGTTATGCTTTCTGGTTTGTCTATCTTAAATTATGTTTAGATTATTATTTCAATTGATCCAATTTCAATTTCTCTTCAGAAAATCACAGCACAACCCCATAAATTTTGATGGTTACCTTTTCCTTTTGTTGAATTAAAAATACAGAGATGAACTGGAGGTATGAATCTAGTTTTCACCCTGTTTTAGAAAAAAGAAAATTGTTTTCTCTGTAAATGAGCACAGCTGAATGAGCTTAAGCAATGCATTTCCATCGCTGATGGCAAGGTCTTTGTTTCTTTACCATCGTTACTGTTCATAGTGCTTATTTCCCTCGCCAGGGCATTCATCTTGGATTGCTTCAGCTCCTGAGGGATCCTGTTAAAAAGCTGTGTGTCCATGGTAGAGTGGCTTAAGGAAGAAATGTTTCTTTGACCATTGTTAACTCGACTGTTATTCACCCAGTCTCACCTGGAGGTGTATAATCAGGTGTTAAACTTCCTTTCAAAATTATGAATCCAGGTCTCAGTAAGCTGGGGAAGCTGCCAGCTGAAACTTGATGAAGTTCAACAAAGGCAAATGCAAAGTCCTGCAGCTGATAACAGATAAACACCTTGCAGCTGTAGTGGCTGGGTGATGACTCCATAGAAAGCAGCTTTGCAGAAAAGGGCTTAAGGACTCTAGGGGCCAAGTTGAACATGACTTGTAATCTTCTTTTCTATTGATGAAGTCTAGCTGTGTACTGGACTGTGTTAGTAAATTTGTAGGAAGCAGTTTGAACAGTACAATTTTTTCCTCTCTCTTCTGCACTCAAGACACTGCCTCTGGAATACTGTGTCCAGTTTGGGACACTTTAGTACAAAAAAAAGTCATTGATAAACTAGAGAGACTCCAGTGGACTATGAATAAGATGATTAGGAGGAGGAGCTCAACGAACTGGTTTGGAGTCTGAAAACCAGAGGGCTAAAGAGGAGCCTGGTTACTGTCTTAACTGCTAAAGGGTGACACGGAGGAAAACAGAGCCAGACTCTTTTCGGAGAGGTGCAGTTGTAGAATGAGAGATAATGAACACAAGTGACATTGAAGGCGTTTTCATCTTGGTAGAAGGGTGTTTTCACAGTGAGATGATAGAGTGCCCATGGCGGCAGATATCTCAGGTTCTTCACTAGTGGATTTTTAACTATTTCATCTAACCTCAAAGTTGGATCTAACTTTGCAGTGAGTCCTATGAGCAGGGGCTTGGACTGCATGACCTTCCAAAGGCATTGTTCTGATTTTTAGAAAAAGCAAATTGATTTAATGTAATTTCTTTTTGAACCATATGACCATATTACTGATCAAAAAAAAAGTTTCCGTCACCACTAATGTATCTGGTTAGAAATGAAGAAAAGTGGATTATTACACCAGTATTATACCTACTCCCTGCTTAATGGACTCAACTCATTGAAAGTATAATAAATAACATAATATCATAAATGTCTGAATGTGTTTGTGAGCATAACTGTGAAGAATGAAGGGAAAGGATCCCTCAGTAATATGAAAGTCCATTAGACTCATCTTTCTGTAGTTTATTTAAAGCTCCCATACTCCAATCTCTCTAAATTAGGCAGTGAAATCCTTACTATGCAATCTGTACTGTTTAAATATTTCTCATATGTCAAAGAGCATCTTCGGAGCTGACCTGTAGCTTACCTGCTCTCTGGCACTTCAAATACTACACTAAAGTATGGGTTTTTTTGTTTTACAGAGACTGGGAAGAAGGGAAAGTTCTTATTTTTGATGACTCTTTCGAACATGAAGTATGGCAAGATGCTGGAAGTTATCGCCTGATATTCATTGTGGATGTGTGGCACCCTGAGTTAACAGCACAACAGAGACGTACCCTTCCTGCTATTTAGGGAGTTTCTTCTGATGTGTGGAGCAGAGGAGCATTAACTCCTATTTAAATAGGGTTAATTTATCCAGCATACAAAGTATACAAGCATTTTAAGGGTAAGAGAAGATAAGGGTGACATTCTACAATCAGAGTGGACTTGGTTTAAAAAAAAAAAAAAAAAAAAAAAAAAAGAAGCCACTTTTTTTTTTTTTTCATATTGATACCGCACTGATGTGTATTGTTTTTGTGGCTGCAAGTCTGAAAACAAATCCTGTCAGCCAAAAAGCAATAGGTCTGGATTTTCAAACTGACGAATGTGCAGATGTTTTCGCCTGTATTTTCTTCACAAAACCAGTCATTCAGTCACCTGCTTGACTATGTTCAGGCACAAGATTTATGATTTTATATCTAGGGAATATCTCCTGGGCTTCTCTCTGGGAAGCAACATGTAAGATATTTGCAAACGTATGCACACAATCGACTTTGAAAATCAGTATGCAGTTGTAATGTTAGCTGCTTTAGGCATAGAACATGTCCCTATGTTATCACTGTAGATAATGTGAATGGATTATGTGTGTTTTGTACTTTTTCTACCTGAGTAACTGTATTTTTCTAGCTTAATTATGAACAAATTTTTCTAGCTTAATTATGAACAAATCTTCTTTAATTAACCACTATTTTTTAAAAAAGGTGATATATATATATGCAAGTGCGTCTCTAGCTATCAGCAGAAGGAAAACACTGTATATGAACAAATTTCATTTTTGCCAAGTGTGGCCTTCTTTCGCCTTCCTGGAAACGCAAACAGAAACTTGCATAATAGCTGCCTAGTGAAGCTTTGTTCTTCTAAAACAGAATAGTTCTCTTAGTTAGCAGGTGACCTTCAGTTTGATAATGTGATTTTGGAAAATGTTGAGCAAACCTGACATTTTTAGGCTCAGATCTAAAAGTACTTGACAGTTCTTAGGATTATAGGGTGAGCTGCTCTTTCTCCCATCATTACAAAAGCTGCTGTTGTGATATCCCTTTTCTACACAGTGAGGGTCTGGGTCCCCTCCTTCCAGGGGCTCCTTCTTGGCTGCCCTTGGGTGGTCATTCAGCAGAAAAAAATAATATGTGAAGAATTTCTTGTGCTTTGGGCAGAATGACAAGGTCTAACTTGGTTCCTGCCAGAATGCAGAGCAGACAAAAACCTTCAGATTATTAACTAATATTGACTTCCACTGCCAGTATCCTACAGAGTGCTAGAATGATCCTCTAATTGACCTAAGGGTGTTTTCCTTGTCTTGAAATGTGTGACATAATGCTGAAGTAGTCTGATCCCAGTACTGTTTACAGTATGCCCTGTATTTGCCATACAGAATTTACTATATGGTAAAAAGGCATATTTTTGAGAAAGAAAATTAGTTGGATGTTTAAGCAGTTGGCAGATGCTTTGGGTCTGTACTGTCTAATGGAAGATGGAGGGTGCAGACCCTCCAATTTTAGCTTCTAAGAACACTAACAGGAGAGAGAGAGCAGAGATTGCACTGCTGATTAGGGCTGGCTGTTATCTCCTCACCTGCAGCACCAGCTGGGTGTGGACAGGTGTGCTAGGATGCTCTGGGCATCATTACTGAGGATTGTGAGTGACAAACACTAAGCAAGGAGACCTTGAGATTACTTAGTCTCCACAGCTTTGACTCTTTTGTTCAAAAGACACAGAACAGTTTTTATTTGTGTAGTACTCAGTGGTTTGTTACTGCAGAGTCTATATCATGGCATTGAAGTTTTGTGAACTGAATGTCACATTTGCTGAAGCAAAGTGCAGGTAAGAGCTTTGCATTCCCATAAACTGAATGCTTTTCAGATTTTGTATTTTACTAGGTAATTAAATCTTGTAATGCCATATAATACATGGTGATTGTACCATAATTTAGTGTAACCAGTTTCTGGAAGTGTGCACTTTAATTTCCTCTTCTGAATATTAAACTGATAAACCCTCTCTTTTCAAGAGTCACTTTTAGACAGCTAAGATAATTAGATTTTAACATGTTGTCCATATCAAAAATAGTCATGAGACTATACACAATGTACAAGAAAGTAACAGTTCTCAGTTAATAATAATGAAAAACTAAGGATTTTTAAGTTTCACACTTTAGAAAATATAATAATACTTCTGGAGATCATTTGGAGAATCATGCAACACTGGAAATAAGGTACTTGTTATTGTGAGGGGGTAAAAGAGTAAAAATGTTTTTTAAATCTGTTAGTTGTCAAGTCAGAGCCTATAGGTAATTCTCTAAAATAAAGACAGTGTCTGTAAAGAAAAAATCAAGAACTTTTTGAACAAAAATTGATGGTTTAGGAATATTTTTATTAATGTTGCATTTTAGTTTCTATAGCTCAGAGTAAATGCTAAAGGAATAGTAAAATCTTTGGAGCTTTATTTATGAAAATCCATGCCGTCCTTCAGATTATTTCATTGTTTCTTTGAAGGCTCATACTTTACCTTGTCCAATTGCAATTGGTAAATAGATGAAAGTAATCTCCCCAAGATGTGTGTGTGCCAGAGTAGAACTGTTTATTAGATTGTGTAGTGATATATTGGCCATTTAAAAATCTTAAGTGCCTCAAATAAGACAAGGTGTTCCTGTAATGCTGAGGTGAATCTATTCTATGCCCACCTGTCAGGGAGCTGAGAGTGGATAATTTCATTAGGTGCAGTTACTGGATTACCTCTATACATGGGGAGGATATATAGAGCAGACTGCAAAAATCATGCAGTGAATTACTGTCATATTATTTTAGGTATTCCTGTTAGCCAACTTGTATTTTGCCTTGAAAAGGCTTTTCAACATTGGAAATGCCAAGGGAAGAAGTGAATGGAAGTTTTTTCTTTAGTGGAGATCCATTGCAATTTGCTTTTTTTTTTTTTTTTGTTAGATTTATTTACAGAAGGAAAAGGCAGACAAGGACAATAAAGTTTGTAACACAGTATGTACTCATCATGATGTTAGCAGGTGGATTCCACCCTGCCTGTTGTTACCTTGCTTGCACAGAGTCTGTGTAAGAGCCTACAGTCAAAGTCAGGCTTCATACAGTTATATACAAGGCATCATATGTATTTATTCATATCACAGTTAAAGAAAATAAATAATCCTTTGTGAGGTGTGATCCTCAATTACTAGATTTCAGTGGTATTTGCACTTCTTATGCAGAACAAGACCCACTTTAATGAGCAGTGATTGTAACAGATCACCACAAAGATTCAGTGGGGGTAAGTGTGTTAACAGAGAAAAATCACAAACCAAAGTATTTCTTCCTTAATGCTGCAGTATAATGGCAAATGTCTGTCTTTTTTTGTCTCTTTGGGTTTTTACTTTCTGCTTTGAGCACATTTCCTTTGACAAATCCGAATGCCTTTGAGTCTCTCTGAGCCCAGGGAAGGGAAAGGAGCTGTATGCTGCTACCAGGACTTGACATCCTTGTTTCCTGTAATAGGTAGTGATGATGTCAGGGGAGGGGGAGTGAAAGAAACCCCAAAGATAAATGGGCTCAGTCATCTTATTTGTTTAATGTTCCTGCAAGCTTCTGCTTCTTTTTCTGACTCCTGTGTTGCCTTGCTGGGACCATCCACTGCCTTAAAGACTTGCTCTCTATCATGGAGGCCAGGCTTTGTATCAATGACATGTTGCTGCACTACGAGGTTAGCCTGAGTGGGGTTATTCTGTACAAACACTAGTCTGTAAATCCCAGATGTGTTGATAGGATCTGGCAGGATGTCCTTTCTGTCCTATGCTGGTGTAAAATGTTGTTGAAGATAAAGGCAGTATTTTGCTAGTCCCTCTGTTAGGGCTGACCATGTCCACTTGAATTATATCATCACTTCAGTGTAACACTTGAGAATTCAGTGGGTGTTTCTGTGCACATTAAAAACCCTTGTGCCCATTATCATCTCATTTTGTATGTATGGTTTACACTGCTACCTTTGATATATTGTTGCCAACTGCTTGTTCTAGTAAATTGTCAATGTATGGCAATTTAATTGAAGACTAAAAGTGTGTACAGTGATTGTAACTGTTTTAGGAAATAAAGTCACTGAACATGCAATTTGATAGGTTGTTCTTTTATTTCTTTAATACGATTTCCATTTCAATGAGGGGATGGTACTCTCTTTGCAGCTGGAGCAAACAGAGATATAACAAACTGATCTTTGGCATTTCAGTTCTTCTATTCTTCAACATTTCCCTCTAGCAGAAACTTGTACTGAACAATTAGTTCTAAGTTTTCCTTTTTCATTTTAACCGTCTGCAATCAGCATACCTTTCTGGCTCACACTTTTCCCTGACTGCAGGAGGGAAGGGGGTAAATGGCTCCGCAGAGCTTTCATTTGCTATTGTGACCTAAATGAAACAATCTGGATTGAACCATTAATCACTGCTGAATTCATCCAGTGTATCTCTCTGGAACCCCCCCTTCACACACGCACACACATGCACACGCACGTCTTATAGGCTCCTGAGTTGCCTGTGGGAAAACACATCATTAAAATTAAATAATTGCATTTCAAATTGTGTGCGTCTGCTGCTCACACAGTTCATTCCACTTAGCTGACAGTTTTAGAAGGGCTTCAGAAGTTAAGAACAATTCTTGCTAGATACTGAAATATGGCTCCCATATAAGCTGCATGGATGAGGCAGTCACAAAGTGTCATGTTGAATGGCGTTATGCTGGCACTGGGGTTCTTTTTTAAATGCAAAATCCTTCTGTAAAACTCAAGTACTCTGTAGATGCTGATGATTCTGCCCTGTGACCCAGATTACACTTACTGATTACAGTGTAAAGTTTGAATTTGAGATGCTTTTCTTTAAAACACACTTATAACCTTTGCTTCTATAAAATGAGCATCCCTGATGGAGTCTTCAGGAGCACTATTGACACACCCTGATTTCTTTAAACAGAGAATGCAGTCCCACCAGTTCCAATATTTTAATGTCATAAATCACAAAGAAGAAAGAAAGAAATTCAATTTTTTGTATATGGGCAGACCGCTGTGTCAGTAGAAGTTTCTGGGTTCTCGTTCAGCGCTGGCCGCTCGGACAGATGGCTGGTGGCAGTTGTTACTGGTCAGGAACACAGGAAGGACTTGTTATCAAGCAAAATGCGTGTGCGTGCGTGTGTCGGTGTGTGGTGTGCTCTGCGGGGCTCTGGGATGGTGGAAGTCTGTTCATGGATCTCTGTTGGGCATGTGAGAGCTCAGTCCAGAGCCAGCAGCGGTTGGGTGTTCTCGCTTTCCCCCTGGTCTTCGTGTTTCAGCGTGCCAGCTTCCACCACAGACTGGGACCTGAAAGCAGGAAAACACACATGCTAGCAAGGTCTGCTGCAGAAGCACTCACCTCCCTGGGGTCCCCACTCCTCCTTTTATGATCTTTGCTTAAGTCCGCTTTCATCTTTATGCCTCTTTAATGCTTTTCTGTGGAAAGCCTGAGGAATTTGAGAATCACTCCTTTAAATACAGTCAGGGAAGTGACTTGTTGAAGATCTCGAGTGCTTTCAAAATATTTAGTGCTTACCTACTATCCATGAACGTGCTCAGCAACTTAAAGACCTGGCCCTGCAATACCATGAGGTCTGTTGGTGCTCAGCATCTTCCTAGGCAAAGCTCTGTGTGCAACTGCTCACTGGAAAGCAAAGTCATTTGCACAGGTGCTTGCAGGAGTGAGTCACAGCTCGTGCTTGTTGCAAATCTTGAGAAATATGAGTAGGTAAATCACATTTTACTGATGTAGGGCTTTATGGGGCAGAGCTTCCATGAGGTACCCAAGACCAATAAAAAAGACAGTTAATATGGCAATGTGGGAACTTCTGGTGTGCCCAGTCCTGGCGTTTATTTCCCTGACTATGCACTTGAAGGATAACTTTATTCAGGGTTAGTCCATTTTAAATTCATTTCTGTCTTCGAGGTGGGAAGCATAGTTTATCCTTTGTTATTAATGGATTAAAAGAATCCTAACATGGACAAAATGAGTAAACACTAGAGAAAGAGGAGCATCATGATTTCTTGGAGTAACAAAAGCTGAATGGGCTCAAATAGTGGGAAAATGTGAGACTATTTCATTTTCTGATGTCCATGTGCTCTAATGTTTGCTTGCTAAGCTATGGAAGGAGGATCTGATGAATTTATTGTTATAGGTATTTGTTATCCTCCATTTTCTCTGTTTTGGGCTAGGAGTTGCCTCCCAATTTGGTGGAGACGAGCTTCAGAGCAAGACCACTGGGTGAATCTGGAACATTTAGAAAGGGAACTTTTTCATAAAGGGGGATAAAGTCAGCCAGACCAGGCATTCACAGAGTGCATATTATTATTATAAAGAGCCACTTTTCTCATGGATAGCTTTTAGAATTAGGGGTAGCTCTCATTCCATACATGATGCATTTGTAGTTCCCAATTGTTCATTTATGCTTTATCTATTTTGTGAGATTAGATGTCACCTCTCTTTGGATAAGAATCCTTAATAAATTGCGTCCTTTGGTATTGCAGGACTGAATACCATGACTGTGAATAACTTGTATGATAATTATTCTTATGCCTGGAGCTTTCATTAAAGCATAATAAAAAAATTTCATTAAAAAAAATCTCCAAAGAAAGATAACAAAAACTGGATGCTCAACGGGAAGATTTTATGCCATAATTCTCAAAGAAATTGTGTTTGCTCAAATGTTTTCACTATGTATTTTTTACAGATATGACATGCATGATGTTTATGATTGCATTTTAATATAGAAAAACAACTGATTGGGAGATTATGCAAAATGCAAGTTTACATTTTTCTAATATGAGGCAGCAAAAACTGATCACGTAGCTTTCAAACTGTTATGGAATGGATTCAAATTGCAACACCGTCAGGTTTTTATTTTCTTTTTGACTACCAGATTAAATTATTATCAAACAGTACCTGATGAATGCTTGTCACCATTATTATTTCTGTCTGACCCACTGCCCTTCAATGGATGTAACAAGTTGTTTATCCTTTGCAGCATTTGTCAGCACAAAGAGCAGAAAGTTTCTGCTCTAAGTCAGCTGTGAAAAATCTCAAAATTTTTCCTTTTGAGATGACTGCTGATCATCTCTGCTCTCATCTCGATACACACCCAAAAATTCATCCATCTGTAACAGCAAGATACTGGGTTCTCCACCATACTGGTACTTGGGTGCACACCACCTTGGGAGCAACGTAATCTCAAATTCTATGTGCACGTCCTATGCTATTCCTTTTCACACGGAAACAAAACATCCAGAGCACTGAGTAAATGTGTTGTAACCCATCTGACCTCCAAATTCAGGATGCCAAATATTTCAAATGCTATGCCCAGCCCTTCTGAATAACGTGAAGAAGGATCCAACTGAGATTTTTGTATCTGCCAAGCTCTGCAGCAACGAATTATTTTCTGTTTCTTCTAAAAGCTGCTTAGATTGCTATCCTAAAATAAGCAATTCTGCTATCTGTCTGCAGGGCACAGTCATGGTTTGAACAACCACTGCTATTTTCTAAGACACCACAAAAAAAGGACTTGTGTTTGGATTTCCATTTTCCAAAGACATCAGGGGATTCTTTGCTGAAAAGTGTTTCCAGTTTTGTTTTTAACTTACATTTTATGTAGAACAGCAGAAAATCAGTCAATTCTGAACAAGATTCAAAAATACCTTTTTCATATTCTTCATTTATGGTAAATATTAAAAATGTAGATAGTTGGGAAAGGATTTTAACAATATGAATCAATGCAGCTCACAATCTAATGTAATAACTTAGCATGAGATATATATTTCACCAGTCCAAAACATCCTGAATTTGTGCAGGTGCTTGCAGGATTCTCTTTATTTAATGACAGAGAAAAGATGATTTGCAGTAGGCCACAGTTGCAGAAAGCTTTTTCAACTGACCAGTAACTGTAGAATCACAGAATATGCTGAGTTGGAAGGGACCCATCAGGATTGCTGAGTCCAACTCCTGGCCCTGCACAGGACACCCCAGGAATCACACCGTGTGCCCAAGAGCATTATCCAAATGCCTCTTGAGCTCTGTCAGGCTTGGTGCTGTGACCACTTCCCTGCGGAGCTGTTCCAGTGACCAATCACCCTCTGGGTGAAGAATCTTTTCCTGTTATCCAAAATAAACCTCCCCTGACTCAGCTTCATGCCATTTCCTCGGGTCCTGTCACTGGTTAGGAGAGTGAAGATATCAGTACCTGCCCTTCCACTTCCTCGCATAAGGATGCTGAAGACCACAGTGAGGTCTCCCCATCTCCTCTAGGCCGAAGAACCAAGTGACCTCAGCTGGTCCTCATACGGCTTCCTCTCCTGTCCCTTCACCATCCTCATTTCTCCTTTGGACACTCTGTAGTACCCTAATACCTTTTTTATATTGTGGTGCCCAAAACTGCCCCAGCACTTGAGGTAAGGCCACCCCAGTGCAGAGCAGAGCAGACTAGGACAATCCCCTCCCTTGCCCAGCTGGTGATGCTGTGCCTGATGCCCCCCAGGACACCCTTGGCCCTCCTGGCTGCCAGGGCACTGCTGACTCATGTTCAACTTGCCATTGACCAGGACCCCCAGGTCCCTTTCCACAGCGCTTCTCTCCAAGCTCTTGTTCCCCACACTATTCACACAACCAGGGCTGCCCCATCCCAGGTGCAGAATCCTTGTTGAACTCCACATGGTTGGTGATTGCCCATCTCTCTAATTTGTCAAGGTCTCCCTGCAGGGCCATCCTGCCTTCCAAGGAGTCAACAGTTCCCACAGTTATTGTTTTAAGTATTCCTTCAAGTCCTGCATCCACGTTGTTAATGAAGATGTTGAAGAGTACAGGGCCTAAGACGGAGCCCTGCAGAACCCCACTAGTGACAAGTTCCCAGTCTGATGTCACCCCATTCACAATAACTCTGTGCCTGACCCTTGAGGCATGATGTGTTTGTTCAGCTGAATGTTGGATATTTTGTCAAGAAGGATACTGTGACTGTATCAAAAGCTTTCCTGAATTCCAAAAAGATTTCATTAATTGGCTTTCCTAGATCAGCTAGGTGGGTTACTCTGTGGTAGAATGAAATCTGGTTTGACCAGCAAGACTTTTGCCTCATCCCCATGCCAGCTGTGGCCAATGACTGCATTATCCTCCAGATGTTTTTCAACACTTCCCAGAATAATTTTTTCCATGATTCTACTGGGCACTGAAGGGAGACTAACAGATCTGTAGTTTCTGGGGTCCTCCTAATGCCACAATGATTTTTTGCTTTTTCTTTTATACCCCTCTTACATACCCTTTTATAGTTTTATGTATTCTTAGTGCTTTTAGCCTACATACTTGTAACTTTCCAAGTCTGATAACTGAGCTGAGACCCACTGCACTGTAAAACCAGGAGACCAAACAGTCTGGAAGCCCCAGACACCAAGGTCCTCTCCAGAACACATTTTTGTAAACTAAGGTAGGCCCATCCAGGGAGAAGGTTCCTCAGAACAGGGGGTTCACTCGAGCCTCTCATTGGGGAATCTTTGATAAATATGTTTATTTTGCAAGGCCTATAATTGTGTGCATTTCGGTGTGTGGGGGGTGGTGTGTGCATTTTCGAGGCATCCCACCTGGACGTAGTGCTGTACCCAAGGATACTTAANGAGGACACTCAAATACTGAGGTAAAAACCCCTTTTCCCCACAAACCATGTTCTGGTTTTAATTTTAAGACAGGGGAAAGGCAACACTCCATCTTGCCCTCCTCGAAAATTGGGACATTTGTCAGCTTCCAGTTTGCTGGGGCCTCTCCAGATCACCAAGACCACTGAAAAATCCACTAGAGAGGTATTGCAGTGACATCAGATAACTCTTTGAGGGTTGTCAGATGAATCCCATCAGGCCCCATAGATTAGTAGGGATCCAGCTGGAGCAGCAGATCCCACACAAGTTCAGAGTCAGCTGGGAATTGATCTTTCTCATTGTCATGGTCCTTCAGCTCCGAGCACTGAGATCCCCTGTATTTTTTGGTGTAGAAATTAGTGTAAGACATATACTATTTAGAAGAAGCATCCTATGTGATGGTTTCATCTGGCTTTTTTATATCCAGCACACATACTAAGTTCAAGGAAAGCAGTCACATTCTTGATCTACGCAAGTTTACACGCTATTTGGGGGGGTTTTTATGCTGGCTCTAGCATTGAGCCTAGGACTAAGACTAGTTCTTATTTTAAAAGTAGTACTACCTATTTTAGCTGCATTAACATTTTATTCAGAGGACTTCACAACCACATTTCGAATTTTTAAGGGAATCTGATCATGGTTCTTGAAAATGCACGTGTATGTGTATCTAATTGCACCTTAACCTCCTATTGAAAAATAAATTGCAGTCAGACACCAAAGTACCTTTGCCCTGACTCGTCTTTGTAAATTGCAACCATTGTTGCATTCAAAGCACCCTCTTGCACAACAATTTAAGCCGTTTTGATTTAAAATGGTAAATGAGCAGTACAGAATTTCCCTTGTTTGGCAAGCAGGATTTAAGCTTTGGCACTGTCAATGCAGTGGATACTCTTTGGTGGTATCCCATGGCCAGCAGAAGTTCATGGCACCAGACAAAAGCATTTTCATTTTACTGCCTTTCCATATCAATATGTTCGAATATCTGATGGGGTGGAATAGCAGAACACAAAAGAATCATCTCAGTGATACTCAGTGACAGAAGAAGCAACAGACACAGATGGAAATACAGGAACTTCCCTTTTTTACTGGGGAATGGACAAACACTGAAACAAATTGCTCAGAGAGGTTGTGGAGTCTCCGTGCTTAGAGATATTCAGAATCCAGATGGACACAATCCTGTACAACCTGCTCTAGCTCACCCTGCACTGAGCAGGGGATTGGGTAGAAGATCTCCTTGTGATTCTGTGCCCACAGAAATACCAGCTACCTTCTACCATCCCAATTCATCTTTCTATCCTGACAGGGCAACTATTTTCTTTACAAGTTGATTATGCCTTTGGGGTGTCAACTTTCACAGTGTGGATGACATTCAGCTGATAAACTTATCTACAGCCATTTAAGGCACCTCAGGGTATCCAAAACAACTGATTAGATGACTGAAGGTTATGGCTCTGGGTTTTCTAAAAGACTTGTGGAGGACTCATGTCCTTCTGGAGTAACAGATGGAGGCCAAGAGGCCATCATAGTGCCTAAAACCATTTAACTATACTTTGCAGGATGAACACAGCTACTTTGTAATGTTCAAGAAATGTCTGAGTCATTTTGGCCTGGGCCAGATATGAGCTAATCACCTAAGCAGGAAACAGAAATTGCATTGGCCTTCTCCTGTCAATACATTTTAGTCACTTGTGTTTTGATTCATCTCATCATCAGACATCTATGGTCATTCCGTGCTATAAATGGCAGACAAATAAACATTCTCAGGGTGCTATTCATCTGACTTGTTCTAAACATGTGGTATAAACATATGATTCATGGGTTACCTACATTCAAGTCCCTGTTCCGATGAGTTCTCATCTGTTAAAACCAGGGAGAACAGGTTTCATGACTTATGAGGCAATGTTTCCTACATATCATAGCCACAACTGCCTCACATCTTCAATATTCACCTTCAGTACTCACCAGAAATGTGAAACTTGTCCTGAGTGCTGCAACTCTGGAATTATAAATGAGTATATTTGAATTCAAAACTCTGGTTTCCCTCCTTTCTCAGCTAAAAATTCTCAATAACCAGTTTGAAAGATGCTTGGCTGTGGAGGATCTGGTTGACCAAAGTTTTAGCACAACTAGGCAGTTGTTAGTGTCACACAGATAGGGTCACTGCCCTCAGCTGGCAGACACTGCCTGTCTTCTTTAACATGATCCACGTGGGAGACTTAGTTCCTGTAAGAATACATGATTACAGTGGACTAGGAGCTAAATCTGAAGTAATTAAAAAACAAGTTAATGCCCACAGACATTATTAATCTAGATTCCAAGGCTAGGTAACCTTGCTTAGGAGGACAAAATGAAAATGGAAAGAGGAATGAATTTTCAGTCTCACTTCTGAACCCTAGGTACCATTTGAGTGTGGTCCATTTAAAGCGTCAATCAAACCCCCCATGGTTGTTTTACTGTTCAGCAAGAATATTTGGAAGTCTGGAAAATCAACAGTACCCAGCTGTTTCTCCAGCAGGCCGGCCATATATTTCAAATGACAGCACTGCATAGGTATGTACATCAATATCTAAGAGAACAGATGGCTTTATGTGTGTGGCCACTTTTATGCAACTCTCTCCAATTCAGTCAAAAACCATGTAAGAAGGCTGGATGCAGACTTCCTGTGCTGTGCTGTTTTAAGAGGGCTCTTGTCAGAGTATAGTTGCAGTCAATCAGCTCACAGGAATTGATGTTTGTTTGGTATCAGTTTTGTTTCCCATAAAAAATACAGTACAAAATCCTGGGCTGAGCTAACAGTAAGTGCCCGCGTATCACAGCATGTTTGTCTTAAGAGACGTCTTCCAATTCTCTGATCCCTCATTTTGTGCTTTTCTTCTCAGGAATGCTGATGTGCTGCAGCCCACGGGAGTGAGGACATATTTGTGCTGTGCTTCCTTTCAGGGGGTTTGTGAAGAAAGAGGAGAGTAGCATGTTTTCCTCCCTAAATGCAGGAGGCTTCACGCTCTTGGAGTGACACGCTGCAGATCACATTGAGTTTTCTACTGTTTTCAACCTCTCACCTCCCATCTGCTCATTTCCCTTAAATTCCATTCAGATTTCACCAGTACCTTAGGGCTGTTTATATCCCAATTATTTATTCCCTACATACAGAACGTTATGAGTATTTTTTAAAATCACACTTGTGAATGTTTGTATTGACAAGGTCTGAGGGACTTTTCTTTCCCTGCCTTTCTCCCTCCATCAGACTGAAGAGGGAGGAGTGCAGCACCTCTGAGTGTGCTCTGCAACACCCCTCACTCAAATGTATGTCTTCAGTGGGTGGGAAAAACAAGGCTTTCTACTTGGTATCACAGAAACAGTGCAGATGTACAGGTGTCAAGTAATTGTGGCAAAAGGTACCCTTGAAAAGCGCTTGAAAAGGAAATGCCCCTCAGGTGGTGTGGGCAGATGAAGCAAGCCCTGCTCAGCAGTGCACAACCCCAGTGCAGCAGCCATGGCATGAGGTTCTCTGCCCAGGCTTACAAGCCCTGCTCAAATCTCTTGCCAGTGCAATTCTACAGCTTCTACTCTGGTGTTGGCTCGCAGCTCTGCCTTAAGACAGCAGAGTGTTGTGCCACAGAGACCTGCCTGGAGGGGCAGCTTTGGTTCACCAACTGCAGCACTGCAAAGAGATGCAGCAGCACCAATGTCTAGGGGCCCAGGTGGGCTGTGAAGTGATCTTCTGGCATGATGAGTCAGGGGCAAGAGCAGCATGAAAACTCTGGCAAAACCTTGCTTCCAGCCCTGGGCTCAGCCCTCGGGACAGTTGGTGACAAGCTGCTGCACTTCCCAAATGGAAGCTGATTTTGTCATCGCTGTGGCAGCAGGGACCATCTTTCTCCCTGGTGGTGAGCACACCCGAGTGAGAGGTCTCTGAGTAGTGCCTTGGCACATCAGAGCCAGGGGCAGCCCTGGCCCAGACCTGTAACTGCGTGTGTGAAGAAGACTCTGTGAGTACACCTGTGCCACTGGAGAGGCTACTGCTGCAGAGGGAATCCCAGCACAATCCCCTCATCCTCCCTGTGCCCGCCAGTTCTCGCTATGCCCCTTTGTTCCCAACAGCTGGCCACAGCTGCTTCTCTCCACCACAAGCCCCAAGCACAGCTCTCTGGAGAGTGTGCACAGAGGGATAGGGATGACACTGCACCGCGTTTGACTCTAACCATGGCCTGGCTGCCTGAGCACCCAGTCCTGACCCGTCCCTTAGCCCACACTACTCTCCAAGGGTGTAGTGCGTATCCTTTGCTGTAAAAACAGATTTCTGATGGGCTGTGACAAGTTCTCAGCTTATTGCAGACACTCTGAATTGTATAAACAATGCAGAAATGCTTAAGTGTTTGACACAGCACGTACACTCTCATGTCTCCAGGCCACTGAGACCCAGATGGGACCACAGCATATGCAGGGCAAATGCAGCCAGGCTCACTCTTGGCAGGGTCTATCCCTGAGAAATGTGGACAGGAGTTGGTCTGTGCCATCAGCCTTGGAACTAGGGTGCACATCTCAGTCT
This sequence comes from Vireo altiloquus, assembly GCA_013396875.1. Lineage (NCBI taxonomy): Eukaryota > Metazoa > Chordata > Aves > Passeriformes > Vireonidae > Vireo > Vireo altiloquus. Next base: position 153,312 of record VZRF01010592.1, read on the forward strand.
TTTTTCATCAGAGTGGATTTTTCCTGATATCTCTGGCTCCTAAGCGTTCTGAGCCTCTGTGTCAAGATCTTGCCTCAGTCCAGAGCAGGGGAAAGGCATGGGTGGGAGCTTTTCTTGTCCATTTCCTTTCTCTGCTATAGAACTGAGTTTTCCACGTGCTTTTTTTCTTGTAGAAAGGGTAGGAGCACCTGCTTCAGATAGAATGCAATATGTCACCTATCACGTGGTAAGCTTAGTCAGAGGACCAAATAAAGACAACACTGCAGCAGCAAACACCAATATGCATTAGATTCAGCAGAGCTATAGTGAAGTGTGCAGGATTTGATATCTAAAAAAAGAATTTCAGGCCAGGTAATGAAAAAAATTTCTTCTCACACTTTATGAGTATTCACACATGAGCACACATGCACTTGTCATCACCATTCATGCTTTTCCTACTTATCCCCATTTCCTTGCCGACCAAGCTCTTTGTGTAGCCCAACAGCTTCCCTTTAAAGGACAATCCAGTCCTTGACTCCTACCTCATCTTTCAGTCTGCCTTTTTTTTGCTCCCATTCCAGTGACTCCAGTTCTCAACATCTCAATCAAATCTGCCACTGAGTCATAGTCTCTTCACTGTGGCAGTAACAGGGAGGACAGAGCCCTAAGAGCAAAGGGGATCAGTCTTCCTGCTTCCTCATCATACATCAAAAGTTTCCTGTCCTTCAGAAGAACAGCACTACAGCACGAAAGCAACACTGCAGATGTACTATTTAGAGTGGAAAGTCAAACACCACCACAAAATGTAGGTTGTGGGAGCAGCAGTCGCTTGGCCAGGTGTGTGTGGGTGTTGTGACCTGTTCGTCGTGCCCTGGCCCCAGGAGCACACATTGTTCTTTCTCAGAGGGCTCTTTCCTCCTTCAGTGCTCAGCACACACAGTGCTGTAAGTGGCTTTTTATTTTGCTTTCTTCTGATGATTCAGTGTGTGTCTCTGTGACACATTTCCTGCATATTAGCCCAAGCCTGCTCTGAAGATAGCCTTTGTTAATTCCCTCCTGAGCTTTTCTGTGGTGTTTATCAATGCAGTACTTGTGTGCCTCTTTAATGCTAATTCATTTACTGCCATAGCATGACTGTGAGAGCTGGTTTTCTTTTAATTTTCACTTTGCATGTGGAGAGCTGACATACAGTGAGATTAGGGTACAAATATTCCTCTGATGGGGTGCCCAGTGCTGAAGGTCTGATTTTGCAGAGCCCTCAGCCTTAAGTGGCAGCTTGTGTGTACAAAGCACATGCCCCATGGATTTCTGTTGCAGGCTGGGTATTTCTGGAAACAAGGCCCCAAAATCTATAGCTTGACAGGCTGAAAATAAGCAATGTGCAATCTCACCATCTGTGTGAAGTTCGGCTTAAGCCGCTTGCCAGGCTGACACAGGGGCTCAAGGGGAGAAGGGAGAGCAAGATCTGCTTCTCGAGGGTTGCACCCAACAGACTGAACCAAAGGATCATTCCTTGTCTCCATCAGCCATTTGCTTGCCCACCAAGTGTGTGTCCTAGCCCATCTGCTTCCAGTCCTTCGTGCCTACCTCATCTTTCAGTCTGCCTTGTAGCTCCCATCCCAGTGACCCAAGTCTCCAGTACTCCAGATGGGTTCACCACTAAAATCCTCATCTCTCCAATTCTCCTGCCAACAGCAGGGAGGATGAAGCCCTGTGAGAATAAGGTGTCAGTCTTCCAAATCCTGGTTCCATGTCTTGCCATAGATTGGACCAGTGCAGGGACAACAGTGATCATGAGTAAAAGTCGTAATTTCAAAACCCTCTACACCCCATGGCCTGGGCAGGAGATGCACATTGTGGGCACTGAACCATCAACCGAAGCTGAACAACTTTGTTTATGTTGGGAGGCCAAGCTAAAGCATGAGGCAATCTGTGGGGCCATTAAATGCTAAAATTAAATATGTTTCTACAGGGCATGTGTGAATTGCCCTTTCAAAGGCTTGTAACTCAGCCAGATGTAGGTGGATTTTTCACAGGACAGCAAAAGACATAAGCAGTGTAAAACCATTTGTTTTATTAAGTGTCATGTGTCTAATCTAAACTACTAAACTTTTGGCAAATTTATAGCCAGTTGAAGATATAATTTACAATGCAATATTTAGGCAGCCTTAACAGTGCTGGTTCTGCCATTCCCGCCTCGAGCCTGTGTTTGTGCACCCATGCCCTGGGAATTGAGTGCTGCAAACAGATGAAATGAAACCAATGCTGTCAATGCCCCGAGAGAGCAACTGAGTTCCTGCCTTGTCTTCTCTTTGGTTCAGCTGTGGCTTTACAACTCAGATTTCCTGCTTGGCTTCTCTTGCTACGGGTTCCTGAGGAAATTCTGCAACATCTCCCCTGTAGCCTCTCTAGGACCTGCTAATGTGTCACATCCACCAGTTGCTTTCCATTTTTTTCTGATGTATTCACTGGATTCTGTTTAACAGCTATAAAACTGTTTAACAGCTAGCCATATATATTACTAGATAATGCATACATAACATAACACGCATGGCCCTGGTACACCTGATTTACTTCCAATATGTGCCACATTCATCATCTGTGTATGGGGGAAGCATTTCTGCAGAAGTATTCAGAAATTCTCCTTTGTTAGAAATAACTTATAAATAAAATAATGAATGTAAGCCTTGCATTGTAGGTCTCATGTATTACAGAGCTATTTCATCACTAGTTTTTCCCTTTTCCCCCAACAAAAGTAGAAACGCACCCCAGCTACAAGCAGAGCAACCCAGGTGCTATCCATGGGCAGTGGGAAGTGTTCACACGCTTTCATACTGATTTTTATTTGCTGTATTTTACTACTTCTGCAGTAAATTGGTGCTGACTGTGAACCGGCATAAAACATGACCCATAAAAGCAGAAACATATGGCGAAGGAACATTAAGGTCACACTAAGGATAACAACTAGAAAGGTCTGCCTTGCACAGCCCAGCTGGACATATGGAGAAACAAGTCTGAATAAATAAAAACCTTACATAAGTCACCCCCATGAATGGCCTCTTTTGGTTCTAAAACTGTTCCAGTCGGCATTAGTGTGTACCAGTTGTAATATCCTTCTGTCTGGAAGCAGGATCCCATTTCTGAGAAACAGCAATTAGTTTCAGCAGTGAGTTCATTTGAATATCAGGGCTTTTGAAAACACACATCAGGAGGCAATAATGGCTACACCCTCATCTGTACTTTAAAACCCTTGCACTCTAATCTGGGATATAAAAATCCACATGCTCTAACTCAGCATCGTGGGCCAAAGGGGCAACGCATTTCACCAGGCTTTTTCCACTGCATCTTCAAAATGCATAATACAGGGGCTTTTGATGAACCACTAGTCAGGCCACTGAGCCTTTAGGTGCTTTAATCCTTTAGGAAATAGCCTCAAGTTGTGCCAGGAGAGGTTTAAACCAGATGTTAAGAAAAAATTTCTCTACTGAAGGGGGTGTAAACATTGTAAACATTGGAACAGGGAAGTGGTGGAGACATCATCCTTGGAGGTATTTAAAAGACATGTAGATGTGGTGCTGAGGCTCAAGGCTTAGTGGTGGACTTGGGTTAACGTTGAACTTGATGATCTTAAAGATCTTTTCCAACCTAAATTATTCTACAGTTCTATGATTCTATAAGTTTCTATTTCACAGCAGAAAACCATAATGATGTCTTGATGCACAGATTGTATATGTTCATAACTAGTGTGTTTGGCTCTACTTTAAAAGTTCTACCCTAATCCTGAATCTGCTGAGTCTCTGATAAGCTTGACTCAGTCTTGCAACCCATATTATCCTAAGAATAATTTTAAATTTGAATAAAGTTGTCATCAATTAAACTTTGTTTAAGTAAGTTTCATGAAACAACCCAGGTTATTTGTCCAGAATACGTAGCAGTTGTTAGGTAAAATTTCCTTTCTCTGCAAGGCAATTTTAAATTGCAGTAGTTTTTCAAACCCATTTGTGCTGGCAGCATGTTAAAAGCAAATGCTCTTTTGATGCCTGGGAGGGCTGAGAAGGAACATTCAGCTCCCAGTGCTTGGTGCCTGTGCAGGGGACAAGCAAAGGCAGAGAAAAGTCTTTGTCATTTGAACCGAAGATCAAGTTCAGGCATCAAGAAATGACCCAGATGCAGCAGAAGAAGGGCAGTTCTTGTAAAGAAAAATGAGGCACAGAGTGGTAACATGCTGTTGCAGCTTACTTGCTGCTGGACCCGAGTGTAGGAGCAAGGGTGACACTGGAGTAAAAAGTAAACTTCAAAGAACTGAAGCTCTTTCATATTCTTCTCAATTGCTGAATCCATCCCCCCCACCTGCGGATGTGGAGATGCTCACCCAAATAGCAACAGACATGGATCTCCTACTGTTGGGAGAATGGGGCTAAAAATTCTGCCCTATTGGCACAGTGATATGCTGAGAGCAGTCTCTGACTCTTTAACTGCTAGGATTAACCATCCACCATAACTATTCGTTAAACTGCACACCCAGATAAAACCTCCAGCTGTTCCTAAAAACAACAGCTCATCAACAAAAGCCAGCATGAATGCCTCAGGCTAATGCCTTGCTCCCTGAGCTCCCTGTTGACTAAAGGCCCTTTCTGACCACCAAAGATCACAGAAGACTTGGCCACAGCTGAAAGGGAGGTGATATTCTTCCCTGTTCTCCAAAGTTTTGCACCACTTATATTGCTCTGAAATCCCCAATCTCTTAAGTGATAGGATCCCTGCATGGGTGCAGACCCTTCAGAAGGGATGGCCCAAGATGGCCAGGGGAAGGTCTGTTGCCATTGCTGCTCCCAGGACTGTCTAATGGATGCAGCCAGGCTCTCAGATTTCACCAAGTTTGCTGTATTAATGCTGGTTTTCATGTTCACTACCTTGCCCATTTCATACTTCACTGATCTGAATCTTAATAAACATACATTCAAAATGGATTTTTATTATTGTTGCTTCCCCTCCCCTCCCCCCCAGTCATTAAGACTCATTATGTGGAGTAATCAGCTGTTTTGCTTTGTTTCCCATCTGTTCATACAGTACTTGGGGTCCTAGATAATACTGCAGATGGGAGTGCCATTTCCACTATTTTGGTTTTGCTCTAGTGGGACTTCATGTGGCCCCTGGTAGAAAAATTGCAATGGTTTTGATTAAAGATTTTCCATATTATAGACACTTGTCAAACCTCAAAATTTGCAAGATCTTGTCACTGACTGGAGTCAGTGACAGTCTTTATCTAAGAGGATTTTCAATCCTTTCCCCATCTACAACACCTCCATTCTCTAAGTCAATGAGGACTTTTTCTTGAGAACAAATCCTGTGCAAGTTCAAGTCCCAGGGAAAACCACCCCTGCCTGTGACTGGAAAGAAGGTAATGTTCTAGTTCCATTGCTGTTAAATGGAGCAGAAGTTGGGATCTAATGAGACTTTGCTATGCAAGTCTAATCTGTAGCCCCTTCACATCAGTCTTTCAGTCCTGTATCAGTCAGACTGCCATCCTGGCACGCTGTTCCTGGCCTCTGCAACTCTAATTTGCAGCCAAGGTATACTTTGATCCACTTGTGCCTGTTTGATCTCATGCCTAAATTGTCCTTTTTCTCAAATACCTATTATCTCTCTCCATACTTTATTCCCTTCAAATCTATTTCAACCTTCACTCTCTGAAGCTGAACAAACAAACTGTCTCATATAGCTTCTCGCTGGAAAAATACGGTCTCCACTTCCCCCATCTCCCCACAATCCTCAGGTGAACTGGCACCTGCCCTGGTGACAGGACCCAAAGCACTGCTGCCAGTCCTGAAGCCAAACTACAGGCAGGTACCTGCTCCAGATTCAGCCCCCCTCACTGCTGCTTGGTGCCACATTTTTTCCTGGTCTGCCTTTGGAGATTTGTTTTAGTGTTTGGTTGGTCTCAGGCACATCTTGAAAATGGCTTCCTTCTCCCCCTCTGCCTTCATTTGCTAATATAGGTTAAGTGGCTATAACAGTATTTTGGTCAGCTATTCTCTGATTCCATTTCCTGGCACTTTTCTAACAGATCTATAATTCATATCTTGATTTCTCAGCACCTCTGCTACTAAAATTGCCAGATACTGTTTTTGGAGTAGGTGCCAAGGGTGAGCTTCTCTCCAGGTGTAGTGGATGGTGGCATTTCGTTTCACAGGGACACTTCCCTGTGGTCACAGTGCAAGACTCTCAGCTGTTATAGCAACACTGAACTCAAAGATTCCAGATACTGGTCCAGTGGAAGCTCTAGCAAGGATGGGCTTGCATGACTTTACAGCAAGTGGCCACAGGGCCAGGAGGGGCTGCAGCTCTGCACTCCTCACACAGCAGGGCAGTGCCACAGAGGGAAACAACCACTGCAGCTCCAGCCTCCTGGCTAAATCCAATTCTCATAAGAGCTGCCCTCCCCTGCAGCTGGTTACTGGACAGGTAAACCTGCAGTGATATCTGACAAGTCAGAGAGGAAAAGTCCCATAATTGTTCAGCAAGGCTTAAATTCCAGAAACCCAAGCAGATTCAGTCTTTTTATATTTGTCTCTTTCAGAGGAGCACAACTGCTAAAGTCAGTGACCTTGACCTTTATTTTTTTATTAAGTCATTTCATCAGAGAAACACAAAATTAACATGTTACCTAAGAGTGTATGCCATGAAAGGACGAGCAGAGGAGAGATTTTCAATAGAAATTGTTTTAATAAAGGGAAAAAATGATAGAAAAATTGTGAGGGAGTTATATTTAAGATGAAGAATAATGTTAGAAGATCACCTATGCCTAGTGTAAACCTCTAGGAGTATCTGGAGTATTAGCTCTGGCCTGAGTTTCTCATTGTGTTAGACATACATGAACCTAAAGAGACCAGGAGGGGAGATATATAAAGACAGGTAATGCTCGTAGAAATCTGGAGACCTTTTAAGATGCCTTAGATATGAATCTGGTCTAATAAATATAATAAAGCACACAATCATGCTTTCTAAACATAGACTTTTACATATGCTTGAACCAATTCATAATTTCAGGGGAAGAAGAATCAAAGCAAATACTCATAGGAGAAAATCTGTTGAAGCTGTGAACTTTTCACCTTTAACAGCAAATAATGACCACGGGGTGCAAGATCAGATGGCTGACTTAACCGCCGAGTAACGAAATTAGGCTAAAAGTTAGATATAGTCTGCCCAGAGGCAACATGACAAATTAGATTCATCCACTCCCCATATTTGTATTAGTGCACTTTTGTATTAGTGAACAGATTATAAAAGAAGGCTTTGCCTCAAGGCAGGGTTTTCTGGCACTGAACGAATTTTCAAGCCGAAGTTCTCCCCTGAGGGCACAGTAAGACCCTCCCTTCTTTGGAGCCAAGGATCAGATCCTCAGTAAAGATTTACTTGTGAACAGCTCTCAACATATTTTGGGCTTTAAAAAACTGCAGATTTCTTTCTATAAAGCTACACAAATGAAGATATATTTTAATAATGATGAAATATTTAGTATTTTTTCTAAAATTATTCAGTGTGTTTCACTGACAATATTTATGAAAAATAAATTCGTTTATTTTTAATAAGCTCTCTGGGACAGGCTTTGTGAACTCATGCTGGCTCCCAGCCTTGTCTGTTGGTCAGTAGTGAGACCTGCTGACAGTGCAGGTGGGCACCCCTCTTCATGCCAAGAAGAGGCATCATATGAGCTCATCATATATGAGCTATGTGGCTCATAGCCTGGCTATGAGCTTCTGTGAGCTTCTGAAGTCAGTCATGAGTGTTAGTGTCTCCAGCACGAAGCCTCACTTCACAGACACAGCTGCGTGGCATCCCTCTGACCTGGGAGGGAGCTGTGAATCAAGAATGCATTTCTTTTTCCTCTGAAGATGAAAGACTTTCAAAATTAATGGCATGACATTATGTCTTGTCTGTGTTGTCAGCTTTGATTTCCTGTTTGTGAGAAGTTGCTTTCTCCCTGTCACAGAGAGTGACGCCGTGCCTGTGAGCACTGCACTCATCAAGTGGCAGCAGCGAGGAAAGCATCACTGCCATCTGCATGGAAAGCAGTTTTGTGGAGTGGGATGCCAAGGGTGAGGCGAGTGCAGATGTTACACGGGGGAGCCTACATGGACATCACCCACAGCATTTGGTGTTGGCTGAGCCCTACCACCCACAGCCCTGTGCCAGGTATCCAACTTCCTGACCCCATCCCCACAGTCAGGTCAAACTACTGAGGGTAACTGTGGACACTAACAAGTTTGATCACAGAGGAATTTTCCAGCTCCCAGCCCTGTTTGTGAGAAGTTGCTTTCTCACAAACAGAGCTGGGCAGCAAACAAAGTTTATGTAAACTATCTTATGTGTTTTTGTAAACTATATTTTGCAAGTTGTGTTTTTACATCTTGTTACTCCAGCTTGTTATTCTTAAATACTATTGTAACTGACGAATGGTACTAAAGAAGTGTTTACCCAAGAACCGATAATTGTGTCCTGCTCTAAAGACCCTAAATATATAAAAAGCAAAATTTTCTTAATAAACAACTTTTTCTTCTAAAGTTTATGCAGCTAATTTTCACCATCCCCGAACTCAACAGCGACAGATGACACTCTCCAGATGTGTAATTTTGAGGATTCAGAGCTGAATGTACAATCACTAGAACTAAAATCAGAGCTCTTAAAAGAGCAGCTCTGCAACTGCCTTAGCAGGGCTTTGTGGAGCAAGTGGGAGCAGAAGCAGAGGGAGAAGACCAACTCCTTTTCCCTTTAGAGGGCAGTGGTGTTCATTGTACAAAAGCTGCTTTTCTGAGGAGGTAAATCCCTCATCGATAACAACTGGGTCAGCAGCAGCAAAGCAGCGGCAAGGAATAGGGACCAGCTCTGAAGTGGTGCCGCTGCTTGTGCTGCGCCGTGCAGGACAGCATCTCACCCTGATGTACTTTCTGTAATGCTCTGTGCAGGGGCTCATTAATTTCCTCTCATTTTCATGCACAGTAATCAGACAAGTAATTACGGTTCCACTGAGAGGCTTCCTTTCTCCCACCACACCATGGGCACAGCCCAGAGTGAAGCGCTCCTTACCATCGGCGTTCGCCAAATTGCAGCTGCTCTTCGAGCCAAATAAGCCCTTCCTGTGAGATTTATGCCAAACCTGTTCAGAGAGCCAAATGAGAGGCAGTACTAACCTTTTCATGGGTTTGGGCGAGGCCTCCCTTTCCAGGTTGGAGGAGGCGTGCTTCACGTGCATGGCGTTGTAGGAGGTGTGGGTGTACTCGTTTTCATCGCTGTAGTCGGGACCGAGTAACGTTCGAGCCCACGTCCCCATGTCGTAGGGAGGCAGAGTCCCCCCAAATTCAGAGGGCAGGCATTCAGGGTGTATTAGCTGGTGAAGGCTGTTCAGGTTGTTACCGTGAAGAAAGATCTTTAACAAATAAAGAAGAAAGTTCAAAGTCATCATCGACTCCTTACTTCATTAAGTAAAATAACAGCAGCACTAATGAGGTGTGGAGTGTCATTAGTTGACACTGCCATTTCTGGTGGGAATTTCAAAAGCTCTCAGGGCTGACTCTGTTGGCAGAAGAGGGGGGATCCACTTTGGGGTGGGCAGCTGAAGAATCAGGCTGGCATTACTAACACTTCTGAAAACTTCCACTCACTTGCTTTCGGCACGTGACAATTTCAGTTTCTTAAGTACCGGATCAGGAGAAGTGGAAGTCAGGAATTATGACTGATTATTGCTACTGTAAGAGGAGAGAGCTTTACGTGAAGAGCAGTGAGAAGGGTGATAGTGGAGCTTACTGAAAGCAGATGTGAAGAGTAGGACTTCAGGGTCTGAGAGGGGCACCAGCCCTGTACCCCAGGACAGGCATTTCCCAGGGGTGTATCAGGCTGTCACCACCTTGTGCTGCTTCAGAAACATTTGTTTCTCTAATCCCTCTTTACTTTCAGATTGGTCCTTGTCCTGCCTAGTCAGACATAGCTCAGGGTGGGTTCTGGGGCCTCCTGACGGATTATTCAGCTGTTGTTTGACAGAATGCAGAGACCCAATGACTAGAATGACTGCAGGACCACCAATTCACTTGGATTTCAGTGGAGAAGATCTGCCTCCTCTGCAGTATGAACAGCCTTCAAGTATGGGTACTTTTTTGTGGAAGCAAGTGAGTTACCACCACGTGAAAAGTCACCCTGCCGAAGGAATGAAACATGAATTCTTACTCCCACAAAAAGAGTTGAGCTGAAGTTTCTCTCATTAGCAAATAACTTTGGCCAGGCATGATAATGCCTCCTCATTGCCAATTCTCTCAGTCCCTGAGCATGTCCCAGCAAAATGTATCCACACTTTGTCAGTAGTAAGAGATTTCTGGTCCCTGGCTGAGTTATTCATTCAATCCAGACCATTCCAAACTCTAGCTTTCAATAACAGCAGCAATTCTCTTATATCATATGGAAAATGCAGAGAGAAAAAGAAGCAAATGGGCAACTAGCTACTTGGCTAATCCAGGTCTGCAGGTTCCTCTCCACCCCCACTCCCATCACCATCTAATTACCCTTTTCCTTGTCTTGTCTTTGAGGAACGGTTTGATTAGCGTGTACAGGGCATGGATGTACCAGGGCTGATTGACAAAATGGACTCCTCCAAAACGCGCAGGGAAGCTGTCCTATAGAGAGAAAGAAAGAAAGGAAGTCAGTTAAGAGATACAGAGCTTTACTCTGCCAGCAAACAGGATAAAAGTTGGAGGAAAAATCTGTCTCTCTCCGTCTGCAAATGAGCACTGGGCTTGCTGGGAGGGGGCAGGAGGGAAATGGAAAAACAAAAAAGATGCCTAAGTCTTTGTATCAGTTTCCTCTGTGGGCAGAAGCAGTCCCTTCCCCTCTCCACACACTGACACATCAATTGCCGATGAGATGCTGAAGATTTAAAGTCGGGTCTCCAGCCACTTCTCAAGAACATTTTTTAACTCCGTCAGGGCATCTGACTCGCCCGGCCTGGGAAGTGAGAGGGGGTTGATGAGCGCCGCTCCCTCGAGGGGAAGCTTTCTAATTTCTCATTGTGCAGTGCAAGGCGAGCCCCCGGTTCCCACGCACATCGCTGCTCAGAGCTCACCTTTTCACCCTTCGGCCTCCCTGCCTCCCCCCGCTAAAATCATCATTACAATGGCTGACCTTTCGGGGTGAACAAGCAGCACATTAGAGGGAGGAGGATGGGTGGGAAATGGTGATAAGTGAAGGTGTGGGGAGAGCGCACCATGACAGCACCATGGAAACTGCCGGAGCCGCGCTCGCTGCCGGCGCAGCCCCGACACTCTCGGCATTAACATGCAGGTAGCGTCCCGCTGCCGAGGTGCTCGCTGTAGCATCCTCCCGGCTCCACCAGCCTGGCACGCCTGAGAAGAGGTGGTGGCTGGCGTGTCTTTAAAGGTTATCGTATGTTGGGAAGGGTATTTTGCAACTACGATCTTATTCAACTAACGTCAGCCAAGGAAGAGCCTAGGAATTTTTTCGCGTGGCATAAATAATGGGACGACCGCTGCTCCTGTGTGCAAATACGCTTCCAAGGGGAGGAGAGGAGCCTGTCTCTCCGCTGTGAAGGGAGATGCTGATGAAGCCGTCCTCATCCTGTGTGTGCTCCTAACCCCTGCAGCTCAGCGTGAAAAGCAGAGCATAATCAGGTCTCTTCCTTCAGGGCTTTGGCTCTGGGACTCAGGCAGGTTCCTTCCCCCCGCAATTAGCACAGGGTGTCCTGGGGCTTTCTCTCGCCTTCCTCGCGAGCATCAGAGATCGAGCACAGCTGGTGAGAATACAGGGTGGATTTGTGAGATGATATGAAAAAATCCCCTTATATATCTGCTCAGTAGAGCTTCTGTGCTGCTTCAAGGTCAGTGTTTTTTTCCTCCAGATTTAGCAATATCTATGCATACACCACCTCCTGCAACCCTGAGCAGATCATCAGGACTCTCCATACTCTTTAGCCACACTCTTGGCAGTCATTTAGAACCATACCAGAGTAATGTTTGCCAGTAGCAGCAGGCATTAAATGATATCTTTTCCTTTTGCTATTCGGTGGAATAAGCCACTTCCACCTCAGGTCAGCTGACCTGAAATCATTACCAATCTGAATATTGAATGTATCGTGAAGGACTATTGGGTAATCAGGCCAGCACACAGGAGGACAAGCAGTGTAGCATCACAGACCATCCCATTTTAAATTCCAGTAAATGACGAGTCAAGCTTTTGAGACCCCACTTGGTCTGGGGTCCTTAGCACAGGAAAGATGTCAGCCCACTAGAGCGAGTCCAGAGGAGGGCAAAAAAGATGATCAGAGGAATAGAGCACCTCTCCTACGGAGACAGGCTGAGAGAGCTGGGGTTGTTCAGCCTGGGGAAGGGAAGGCTCCTGAGAGGCCTCATTGCAGCCTTCCAGTAGCGTAAGGAGACTTATGAAAAGGAGAGGGTCTTATAAAAAGGAGAGGGACTTCTTATCTGGGCACACAGTGACAGGACGGTTTTAAACTGAAAGAAGGCTGTTTTAGATTAGATGTCATGAAGAAATTCTTTTCTTAGAGNTGAGAGGCCTCATTGCAGCCTTCCAGTAGCGTAAGGAGACTTATAAAAAGGAGAGGGACTTATAAACAGGAGAGGGAGAGGGACTTCTTATGTGGGCACACAGCAACAGGACAGTTTTAAACTGAAAGAAGGTTGTTTTAGCTTAGATGTCATGAAGAAATTCTTTTCTTAGAGGGTGCTGAGGTTCTGGAACAGGTTGCCCAGAGAAGTTGTGGATGCCCCATCCCTGAAAGTGGTCAAGGCCAGGTTTAATGTGGCCCTGAGCAACCTGATTTAGTGAATGGCATTCCTGCCCACAGCAGTGGGATTGAAATTAGATGTCTTTTAATGTCCTTTCCAACATTCACCATTCTGTGATTCTGTTCAGTGATTCTATGTTTCTCTTTGAGAATGGCATATGTTTGGTTGGGGTGTTCATTTTCAATAAAGATGGCTGTATTTCCTCTGCTTTTCATTTGACTTTAGGATGCAGATCTGACTGAGATAAAGTACTACAGAGATGCAAGTTGCAGTGACTTCAACTGAGCACTGAGAAATTGCTGCAGAGTCTGAGCCCACTGAGGAAAATGCATGGACTGACAGAAATACGAAGCCCAAAGTGATTTTCTACCATGTAGTAACCTAAAATTGTGTTTTATGTCGGACCAGAGTCATAAAATGTCCATCACATGCAAAATTCACAAATTCAGTTGCCTTCCTCACACATGGGAATGAAGATTTTAAGATTTGGAAGTTTTCACAGGTTATTCTAAAAAAACCCTAGGACAAACTGGAATGTCCCATATTTGCCTTTATTTATTTATTTATATATTTATTATCAGTTTTATGTTTGTCAATATGTCTATCCCACAAGTTGTATCTATAAGGAAGAAGTTTTGGACACCTTTGTTCTTTGGGAGTAAATTGCCACCGTTGTTCCCAGGCTATTCTTTAGCAGCAAAGGTCAGTGCAGAAAATCTGATCTGAGTCTGAAGCGCAGGAGAGCAAAGAAATGAAAGATTGGAAGCAGGGGAATAACTTTAAGACACGGAGATTTATACTGACCTGAAAAGTAAAAATTGTTTTGCCTTCTTGCTGGAAAGCACAAATGATATTAATCACAATTTTAGTGAGAAATATCAGTCAGACCTCATTTTCAAGGGGGACATGTATTTTTTAGAACATGTTGACCAGCTTTAACAATACCCATAAAGGCCCAAATACTGAGCATTATAGGAACCTGACACAGATTTAAGCAGGCAGTCTGTCTCTACAAAAAGTCTAAGGAGCAGGATGCACATTCCTATATAGAAAATTAATTTTATGTCCACCCAACATAGACTGTTGATTCTATAAACTAGATTCTACCTCACACATCTGTAAGTGTTATAGGAAAGTCCTTTGTATAACAATTTTTTAAAGGCAATTGCTTTCTTTTAATTTTAAAGGTACACCCAAAAATGGAAAAAGACCCTTGAAAAGGAAACATAACAGACAGGAAAAAAACCCAACCACCAAAGAACACTTTATTGCGGGTAACTCTCTGCTAAATTTTGTTCCTTGCCCTATTAAGCACATTAAGTTCAATTTGACCTTCATCCTTCAGTCCACCTGCATTTGTGAGGCTGTCAATTAGAACAAGGACAAAGACCTTAAAAAAAAAAAAAAATCACCAACGAAATTTGATATGGGAATCATCCAGACACTGTTTGGAACTGCAACATACTAATTTTGTAGAAGTTCCTAATTAGAGCAGAGCTGTCTTGGAAAGAAAAGCTCCTGTCTGGAGGTCTGCCTTGCGCAGCTCCAGGAAGATGTATGAGACATTTCCCACACTCCGCTTAGTGTCTCTGCTGCTTTCCCTGGGGCAAGGTGAAAGTAGCTGAAATTGATTTTCTGCTGGAGAGCTTTTGCTTTTAGGAATTCTCTTTTGATTTCTCATGTCTTGTGATTCCTTGGGAAGGTGTATTTTATAATGAGGTATATTTTTTGGAGTCTACTGTGAAATGGACCCTGGGATCTTGGAGCCTTTTCTTAACCTGATTCCTTGTCAAAAATACCCCATCCTGAGGATATATTTGGGTTTTATTCCAATGTTATAAATGAAATATAGATTTCACACATTAATTGATCTAATTATTTTGGGGCACTACTGTCTTGTCCTCTGAAAACAAGGCTGGACATACTAGCACATTGCTCAGCAATGAAATAGCAGAGTAAATAAACACATCCAATCCAGTCCTAATCAAGATAACCTGCTTCTTAGCAATAGCAGGGAATCACAGAATCACAGAGTGGATCAGGTTAGAAGGGACCACAGTCATCAGGTCCAACCCCCCTGCTCAGTAAGGGTCATCCCAGAGCATATGGCATAGGATTGAGTCCAAACAATTCTTGAGTTTCCCCAGTGAGGGAGTCTCCACAGCCTCTCTGGGCAGTCTGTTCCAGTGCTTGGTCACCTGCACAGCACAGAAGTTCTTCCTCGTGTTTAGGTGGAACTTCCCATGCGTCAGTTTTTATCCATTCTCTCTTGTCCTATTGAACTTCCTGAGGAAGTCATCTGCATCTTTATTCAAGTCATTGATGAATGAACCTTGTGGGATACCACTAGTGACAGACCTCCAAATCGACCCTGTGGTACTAACTAAGGCCCTCTGGGATCTGCCTTTGAGCCAGTTCTTAAACCACCTCTCTGTCCACTCATCTAATCCACACTTCAGTGAAAGAACTCCAGATACCTCCTTGGGCAGCTGGCTCACTCCACAGTCAGACCAGGCCTTCTTCACTGGGACTTAAATTGAGCTACAATAAGGCATATATCTAACCATGCTGCAGTGGCACCTTCCCGAAGCACTGCAGGCAAACTGAGAGAGAAAATCATCCTAACACAGAGTTTTGAGTTGATTTAATGAAACTGGGGCCACTGATGGGACTATTCTTTTGCCTGGTTTGCCTTTGTTTTGCTTTATATATTTATTTCTTTGCTGTTTTCAGTTTTATTCTCCTCTTTATTATGCCAAAAGAAAAAGTAATGAACACAGGGGAGCTGCCACAGACCACCCAAATCCATGCAGTCTTGAATACATCTTTTGTTTCAGATTGAAGAAGTGTCTCCAAGCTTACAGGTCAGAGCAAAATGTTGTGGGGATCATTGTTATATCCCCATTGAGCCTGGGACTGAAGACCCTTGGTACATAACATTCCATTAAATAGCTCAGGAGTGATGTTTGGAAGCTATGAAGTGAATGAGAGACTATTGTTCTTTCTTTCCGCCTGTTCTTGCCATCACAACATCTATTTCTTTTGGCATAAGTATGTATCAGAAACCTTTTACTATGGTGTTGTTTGGAATTGCCTGAAAGCAAAAATCAACACAGCTTTCCAGCATATCCTCACACCAAAGTGTGTCAGGAAAGCAAAGACATTTCCAGAATATGAAAAATAGGAATGAATCCAACCTGATGCTCAAGGTCATTCCTTTCAAACTAGAAGAATTGACATCATAGAGCAAAGATCTGAGCGCAAAATCCATATTATAGCATATTTCTATGTCACAGAATATCTGAATTTTGAGACATAAGCATTTTTAAAATGCTTTCATAACCTTTACCCTTTCTAATCAGAAAAGCAAGCACATATCTTGCCATCTCAATGAACTTCAATCTCAACCTATTTACTGAAAATCCAAATATAATCCCCCTTGAAAGGAAATAATTGCCCTCAGATTCAGGAAGATATCTGTCATAAACAAAACTGTTTAAAACAAAAGGTCATGTAAACTGAGGATAAAAACATCATCTTCTTGCCTGTGCACTTACATAATCAGTCCCTGAAGTGGATTAAAGCTCCCACAGATAGTATTAATAGTTCAGAAAGATTTTATTAATAGTTCAGTGATAGTTTCTCCATGGAGAATTTCTATGAGTGTGTGATTTTAATGGATCGGCACAATAAGAGAAGGAGGATTTCCACTCTTCAGCTCCTCAGCTTCAGAACCAAATTCAGCCTCTTAAAGAGTGACAGTGCTTGAAAGTGGTTGTTCCCTGATTTTATGACTTTGTCAGATACTGAATCGGCTGTGTCCATCAAAAACCTGCTCCTGAGCATGTTTGAGTGAATTCCATGTAATGCCACAGATATGGACAGAGTGGGCTGTTGAATAGTGCATGCTAGGAAAGCAGGTAAAGTGTCCTCTCATCGGTACAGCTTCAGCTTCTAATTTTAATGCAGCTCCTAAGAGATGGATTTTTAGTTTGGCAGGAGGTGGTGGGAGAAGAGGCAGGATCAGGGCCATGAGAACCCTGGGACTGGGCAGCTCCTGCACCTCTACAAGTATTCCCTGGGGCTGCAGGAGCTGGGGCTGCTCTCCCTCACCTTCTGCAAAGCCTGCTCTGATCCCAGGCACATTTTCAATCTCCATCCCAACAAGTCGCTTGTCTTTCCGTTATCTCTTTTTGCTCCCTTGTGTTTTTGAAGAGAATGCAAAATTAATGTTGCTGGTGGCAATAATTGCAAATCATTTGCTTCTACCTTGTCATGCCCTCAGAGTACACAGGGCTCGAAAGTAGCTGCAGAGTAGGGGAAAACCAGGAAAAAAAAAAGACATTATTGCTAGAAGTATGGCAATCCCGACCTACTTGAATATGACCATAAAAAGAATTCTTGTGATTGTGAAGAATTCCCTGATTTTGGGTAAGCTGTGACTGTAACTGCTCACACCAAAATGCTCTATTTTCTTTGAAGTCCATAATAGCAAAGGATTGGAGCAAAATCATGGGAAATAGTGAGTGCTTGGTTTATTTTTACATCCCATGCCCACATATGTAGATGAAGATGCTCTGAAGTATGTTTGTCAGAGAAGTAGAACTGAAAAATGAACATTGGGATGCATTCTCCTAGTCGTTTTTCATTATGTTTGTTATCTCTCCAGCTACACTCAGTAACTTTTAAAATTCAGTCATTTGCAGTGGGTTTCTCCCAGTCATTATTGCACACTAGTGAGGTCCTACAGAGCATCTGTTCATGGGTGTTGGCAGATGGCACCAATAAATCAGGTTATAGAACACAGATTTGCTCAGTAAACTTTGATTTGTCCTGATAGAATCATGCTGTCGTATCATCTGGTCTAACAAAATAACTGGTAACCTTGGGGCAAAAGGGGAATTTCTTCACTACCTTTTTGCAAGAAACCCTTTACTGAACCAGCTCAGCATAATTTAGGAACAGAAAATCTCCCAGAGGCAATGACTCTGTTGGATTGACACCATATCCTGGTGCTGCTTTTTTGCCTGGCATGTACCCCTCTTTTACACACTAAAAGTAGAGAGTAAGGCTCCCTCCAGAAACAAAAAAAATAATTAATAAATCATATTGATAGAGAAACAGCAGATTCATTCAGGGGGTTGGTTGAGGAGGTTCACAGTGAAGAGAAGAATTCAAAATGTAGTTAAAAAGTAAAACCAAGAGCACTGAGACACTAATTTGGAAGTAACCCATGCATGTGTGCAAGTAGGATGCTGGAGTTTGCTCTAGATTAGGTCATATTAGGTAAGGCCAGATCAGGATGCCTCTGGTGGAGCAAGAAGAGTGACAGTCACCCACTAAGATAAGGAGGGGTAGCTTGGGTTACACGCTGCATGGGAAGGGACATTAATTAGCTGGAGGCTATTTTTCAGAGTTAGTTAATGAACTTGGTATGATTTTTGCAGCCAGCTCCAGCAAACCAGGCTACATTGTCTCCAGTGTTCTCATTTTTGGCGTAAACTGTAGCTCACAAACCTGTTTATTTTCAGATTTCCTTAGGCAGGGTGACTGCAAGCTGAGTTGCTTCTATTCCTGTATCTCACTGAATGTGAGTGTCTGAAATTAGTTGTGGGGGAAGGAAAAAGCAGCAGGAAGATCATCAAAGCTGAAAGCAGTTTTGGGCTTAATTAGAAATGGCAAAACATGCTGGGCACAGAGCAAATGTGGCCTGGATGCCGGCTGGGTGAGCACAGGTGCTGCTGGCTGCAGTGTGTGACCACTGGGAAGTGTCACACTCCCTGTGACACCAAGCCCTCGGCTGAGCATGACCTGTGAGCTTTGGCTGCTCGTTCAATATCTTCATAACAATAAAGTCCTCGTGCAAACTTTAGGTTTCTGAGAGAAGTGACCTCCCACCAGTCCTTTCTCCCTGGCACCAGGAGGTAAAGTAAGGTGTTTTATCTCCACTTGAGCTGTTGGTGGGTGTTTGTGGGTGTGAGTTGCTCTCAGTTTTGGGGGTATGGTAAATAAGTAGGTTTCTTTTGTAGCTGGATTTTAGTGCAGGGCATATTGAAGTAAAATTCCCACCAGCAGAATGAGGATCTCCACCAAAGAATGTAACAGTCAGCATTAAGACAGCTTTAATGAAAGAGCATACTAATTCCCTTGCACTTGGAAAAGAATCTACCCTGGAGCACTGGGGTTAAAATTTGGCATCGAAAACTTGACCAAAAAAATGTTCTATTTTTAATATAAACTTTTGGAAAAAAAATAGAGAGAATAGGGATTTTTTTTTTAAAGTAATTTTTTAAAGTTAAGCTTTAAACAAAAATTAGTACCATTAACCACTGTAGTAAAGAACACTGTTGGTTTTTTTAGCTGGTCATATTTGAAACTCTCTCCTAGCTCTGTTTCCACAGGCCTTGCACTCATCCTGGAGAGCAGTAGATCTGTGGGACGCTGTGATTGAAAGCACAGGGACTGAAGGAGTTAGGGCAAAGAAGATGGCACTCAGGCAAAACCAGTAACATTCAAAAGGCTGTTGAGAGAGCTGAGTGCATGCAAAGACAGGCATGAAAACATAACATACAGCACCTTATTTCTTGTCCAGTACTGAGATTTTAAACAAAAAGCCCTGTACAGAGAGTGTCACTTTAGATATGCATTGTTATGCTGAGATTCTCTACATTGTTTATGCAAAACAATTATTCCATCTTTTCTTATTTTCTTCACATTATAACTTGCGTATATATATAAACATACATATACATACATATATACATATATATATATACTGTCTGCTGAAATAGCTGGGTCTGAGCAAAGGGCAATGAAGGCCAAACCACCATGGTGAGGACAAATGCCCACAGCATTAGTTAAAGTCAGCCAAAGAAAAGCAATTAAAAAGGTCTTGTGGCACTTGCATTGCTTCTCAGGAGACCTATTGACTTTCCAGAGAAGCTTTTCATCTTTGCCTGTGGAAGTACCAAGGTATTAAACAGAATTCCTAAAATCGCTTTACACTTGTGTTGTGATTGAAAGCTGATGATGGAGAAAAGGAGATTTTGTTATTTATAGTGCTAAGCAACCTATTTGGTGCTGAACAGAAGTCTGATCTAGCCTGGCTTGAACAATGCGTGGAATCATCTTAAAAGCAGCATGGAGAGGAGATTATAAACTAACATTGTGATGAGATTATAACCTAGCTTGGTCAGAAGAAAATTATCAAGCAGTGTTTTCATCGGTAATCGCTGACTGACTAAAATAAAGTAATTGATGGAAATTATTCCTTTTCCATTAAATTTCTTTGCATCTAGCAGTAAGTTAAAATAATCTTTTGTGTTGACTCCTCCATATGAGTCTTTGTAGGTATCACAGGCTCCTAGCACTCATTTTCTCAGAGCTGTGTCTTAAACACAGATAGATTCCTATATTATTTCACTAAGAATTTCATATTTTACTCTAATTTGTTTGAGATGGAAACCTCATTTTAAAATGGAAGGTTTCCCTTCACCCAGCTCTTGCACAATCCCTTTTTAAAACAATTTTTGTGGCCCCTGTCAGCTTTGACAAATGTACGCTGGTAAGTGTCCCACAGTGAGGATATTTTTTCAATTCTTTAGAGCAAACCCCATGACCTACTTTGTTTTAAATGCCTGTGCAATGGGGGAGACCCAGCTCTTGGTGGATGCAGTATGAGGCAACCCACACTGCATCAGATAAACACCTGGCAGCAGCAACACCTTTTCCTCATATACAGCCTCTCACTCCTCAGACCAATAGAAGCCTGAGGAAAAAACCTCTCCCTTTGATTATCTGCATGATTCAGTCTCTGTCCTTGTTCCAGTCTCTGAGTGAGATTGCTTTGCTGTCTTATCCTTTCATGCTGAAGGGAAAATTGTTTTGTGTATTCGTATTTCACAAAGTCCCACATAGTCACCACACTGATTTAACAGGAGCAGACCAACGTGTCAGGTCTGCAATAAAATATAATTTCTTTGTGTCTGCCCTTTTGTGATCTCTTTCTCTCTATATTTTTTTTTTAATAACAGAGCAGTACCTTGGTAATGAGAAACCTGACCATAATTTAATGTCCTTGAAATGGGTTTTGATAATAAAAAAATATGAGTAATATTAAAGATACATGTGGAAAGATTTAAAGATACATTGTGGAAAACATATTTTTAGGAAAGCTCTTTTTACAATGTCAGACTGCATTTCAAGTTTCATGGCATTTTCAACCACATGTATTTCAGAAATAAGTTATGAAGACCATTTTTTTTAGTGAAGAGCCTTGTATTATGCAGTTCAAAGAATACACTGATGTTTTTCCCCGGTGATTGTAAAAGCAGGCATTGCTAATAGCACCGCCAATAGCTAAGATTGTCTGATTGTCTGATTATCTGACTTGTTGCAACTTTGCTGTAGTTAGACATTTTGGGCTCAAAAATTTCGACAGGGAGCTAGACATATTCTTATGGGAACAGTGTTGGAGGCTGGGGGTGGGGGTGACAGTTTGTCCGTGGGTTTGGAGGGAAAAATATTGTTTTCTGCATTTCAAAATATTTCTGATTATTGGAGAATGGAGATTTAAAGCTCAGAGCTTTTGGAGCATGGACCCAACCTTTCACAAAAGGTTTTCCTAGCACACATGGCTTTAATGACACAGAGAGAGTTTGCAGCTCTGTGTATGTGTATGTTCTTCCAACAGAGAGGCTGCACAGCCCACAGCTGGGAGGTAGAGCTGTGTCTGCAGGGGTTTCTCCCAGACATGTCATAAAGCACTGGTGTAGTCAGGGCTCCCTGAAGCTATACTTTGATACTCAGATTTTTACTTTCCTAAGTGCGTGACTTTGCCATCTCAATGTTCTTTTTGTGTTGTGTTCACCACCTAAAGCAATGCTAGGCAACAGTCAGTGCTGCTCATCACCTAATCACTCAGAATCAGGGCTTTTGTCAGTTTGGCAGCATTAAATGTCACATAAACTCTTTGCTACACAAAGTACAAGCTTATACTTTCTGCAACAGCTCTCTCATTTCCACAACACATCCTCCCTTCAGTTCACACTTCTTATTCTTCACTACCTTGCTTTACTGTCACCCTAACTCTGACTTCAAAACAGCTTTAAAAAACTGTAGTAGGAAAGTGGTTTCTGGTGTCTGTGTAGGTGTAAGGAAAGCAGGGCACTAATGAGTGCAATTATTCCATTATAATCAGTCAAGCACAGATACCAGACTGTGGACACACCACCAGGTCACTATTCAGCCCTTTGGAACCCTGTATATTATCATCTGCTCCCACTGCAGACCCTAATGAGAGGAGTCTGAGGGTTGACAGTGAAGTTTACTGTCTGAGTAGAACTTGCACTGCCTTCTCCAAAATGTTATTCTTGATTGTGTTTTCAGGCACCACAGCATCATTCTGCAAGCAAATGATTCTTTCACTCTTTGGCTCTACTTCTTAAAAATTAGCTCTGATTATTTTTTTCAGGGCCAAGAGCAGGGAAAAAAAAATCTCTGAATTTGCTAAAACTAAGTTCACAGGAAGGCATGACCCCATTTCTCAGCCACCTCAGATTAAAAAGCCATACAAATTTTCATTCTCCTCTTTCTTCTCATATGGGGTTAAAGTCACACATAAAGTACTACTACATAAAGTCTTAAATGAATAAGGCTTTTTCCACCCAGAGACTGGAGTATCCTCTGTCATATCTCTGGAGGTCATTAAATTTGCTGGGTAGGTACAGGACAGTGTGTCTGTACCTTCTCCTTTGAAGGCTTCCCATCGAGAACTCTTCCCACCTAATTGCAGGCACCAGCAGATCCTCCTTATTAAACTGCAAGCATTGAGTACCAAGGCATTTGCAAATTACTTGATGTGATTAACCTTGAGTTTAGCAAGACTTTGGGCATGGTGGCTTGTATTGTCCCTCTGGCAAATTGGAGAGATTTTGTTTGGAGAGGTGGTGCTTAGTTCTAACTTCAAAGTTTGCCCCACTTTAAGCTATGAATGGGATCTGATCCCTTCCAAACTTGCTCATCCCATGATTCTGTGATATTTTATATGTGCAGATACATGTGCATCTCGAGTTGTCAGACTGTTTCTGCCCTGTCTGTTTCACACTTACTGTTGACTGATCACTGGTTACTCAGGGCTTCAAGTTACAGCTTCCATTTAAAGCTGAGGCTTTTATCACCTTTATAATATGCTGTAGAATTTATTATAGAAATAGGCAGGAAGGTAAGGCTTATTTATTATCTGTTTTGCTGCAAAACCCATATTATGAGCATAAATGACAGCAATAAAATAAAGAAAATAACCTGTTCAGACCAGAAGAAAATCTATATCACTAACTCCCTGCATTGAATGGTTGTTCCAAGAATGAAGGATTTCCTTGTTATTAGGAATGTGCCAGGTGAAGAGAAGTTATCAGAAAAGCTGCATTCCCTATTAGCTGCTACAGAATATTGCAGATGTGGCAATGCACACTAATCCCACTTACATCCATCAACTTAATTAAAAAGTCCCCATTATTGAAATCTATAACTGTCATGGAAAGGTATCAGGGCTTAGGAAAGAGTGTTCATTTAAGCTGTTCTCTGGACAGATCTCCAGTAGCGCTAGGTTATTTCTGGTAGGGAGTAAACCATTTCTGCTGGATATCCAGCAATTTGAAAAACATTTGGAGATTACAACCATTTGGAGATTACAACCAAGGGCAATATTTGTCTGCAAGTGTCAGTGAGAAGTTAATAGTATTACTGGATGCTATGCTGATGCTTGTTCTGGGTTATTTGGGGTTTTTTATTTTACTTTTGGCAATGACACCCATTTATCATATATACATAGAGTAATGTGCATGTACAGTACATCTTTGCACAAAAATTGAAGATAAGGTCCATTGACAACACACTTATAATGCAGAGGTTACATTAATATATTTCCCCTCTTCTGACAGGATCTGTCTGGGAAAATCAGCTCACTTATTATTACCATCCTCTTCAAAATTTTAAGAACAAACTGTTAAAAACCTTTTTTTTTTTTGTCTTCCCAAATTGTCTGCTCAAAGCACTATGTTGTTTCAAATTTTCAGTTGAAAACAAATCTTAAGTTCACTGTGTTGTATGGTCTAAGAGATTTCTTAAATAGATTCTGCTATGTGAACTGGTTGAGTTGAGAATGGGTTTAGACTATGAAAGTCTGCTCAGTGTGGAATCCACCACTGAATGCAGCAAATTCCTCACTCAAGGTGATTATTGGACAGTTGATTTCCTCAATAATAAACAGCAAGAAAATCTCCTAACAGGAAAAAAAAGAAATTAAACAACTTGTCAGCATCTAAATTCTTTCAGATCACAGAAGATAGTTGAAATAGTTTGTCCAGTATTTCAGCTTGTATTTATAAAACAGAAGTGCCACTGTTAAGGTAGCTTAATTTCTGACAGAGAAGTTGTGAAACACCTTGGTTGTTGAAGTTATTTTGGGAAGAGAAGGTTAATTATGAAATACTATTACAGTGATTTAAACACTACAGTCAAGGTAAAGGGAAACATGTCAGATGTTTCTTTTCAAACAAACAATACAAGTAAGAGGGTAAGAATAAAATTATGGTTGTGATTTACAGAAAGGTAAAAGAAGTTTAGAATTTTGGAATTCTGTTTGTGATAAAATCACAGATTCTGGGGAAAATTATTCCAGGAAGTGTGTACTGAAATACCTAGAACCTACTTAAAACAAAGCATTTGAATGACCTGCCTGAAGTTTGAGAAAGTTAGATGTTGCTTTAATGCTGTGAACATGAAAATAAACCCACCATTTTTCTGCAAATGAGACTGAGGCAGGAAAGCACAACACTATCGGTGTGGGAATCCACAGAATCCATGACTGAAAAATCCAGAGTGGACAAACAATCCACACAAGATAATATCTGCCATTTGTAAAAGGATCACAACACCACACAGGCATTTAAAAGCATCAGCAGAGATCTGCAGAGGAAGGAACACACTTCATGGCAGTCAAGGAAAACAGCATAGCATCACAGAATCACGGAATATGCTCATTTGGAAGGGACCCATCAGGACTATCAAAGTCCAACTCCCAGTCATGCACAGCACCCTCCCCAAGAGTCACACCAGGGAGTGTGACTGAGAGCATTGTCCAAACACTTCCTGAACTCTGTTAGGTTTGGTGCTGTGACCACTTCCCTGGACAGCCTTTTCCTGTGCCCCACCACTTTCTGGGTGAAAAACCTTTTCCTGATATCCAGCCTCAGCCTCCCCTGACACAACTTCTGGCCATTTCCTTGGATCCTGTCGCTGGTTACCATAGAGAAGAGGTCAGTGCCTTCCCCTCCTTTTCCCTGTCCACCTGAGGGCTTATGCAACACAACTGATTTTCTATGATATTTATGTGCACCAGGGACACCAGTATTATCAAAGACCATTCGCTCTTGTTAGGAGTAAAAGTGTGGTTGTACAGAGGTTAACTTTTACTATATAACAAAATTGTGCCAGTTAGTGTTTGGATAAAAAATAATATTAAAATTTATGGAAAAGTTAAAATTCTAGTAGTACTAGAAGTAAAAAATGCTTATTCTTAGCTAAAAAGATGCCAAGTCCTGGACCTCAGAGACTGAATTCATGCAATGGACAGACAATTGTTGGGAGCAACTGAAAAGGAACCTAAGGGTGCTTCTGGGAAAGAAAGGAATGCTCAATGGAATATGAAGTAGAGATGAAAGGGGCAAGATGGTCCACGGCTCATCTACCCAGTAAAGTTTCTCTTGCCATAATTTGGGCTACAATAAGAGAAGCCTATTGGTCTAGGGAGAAAAATATGATAAAGAAGAACAAGTGAATGTATTGTGCTTATAGATCATGTAGAAAGCAAGCAAAACATTGCAATATTTCATTTGCATAGGAATGACCTAAAAATGGCATCTGTTGCAACGTCTCTAATGAGAAACTGAAAAGGCAGTAACGCTCAGCGAGGTGACCCTGTGAAACTGGGACATCCATATATGAGTTACCTCTTCATGACATGACTCCCTTAGAATGCCATTGGGTCGCTCTTGGAGCCACAAGTCAATACAAAATATTTGACAGTGTAAACTGTCACTAAGTTACACACAAATTATGTTAGATAGGGTGGAAAAGTTTCAGAGTACAGTTTTCAACAGGACAGGGGAACAGGTAGACGTTCCACGAGCTTTTAATTATTTATTTTATTCAGGCATCCGCCTCATGTACACAAGAGATGTACATGGCTCACAACTGCTGAACTGCTGACATCCCAAGATTTCTTAGTTACAGAACATTCTTAAAAGCTTTTCAGCCAATAGCATGCTTCTAAAGTTTACAGATAAGTGCTCTAACCAGTCACTAAAAAGCGCATGTACACCTGTTACAAACAATACTTGCTTGTATGCTTGTAATAACAATGCACAATATTCCATTATTAAGCTTAAAAATTCAGTGTCTTTGCTAAGTATATTTTCTGCAGCTTCAATACTTCTCTGAGCCAAACCTAGGAACACTAACCCTTGTTCTAAAGTCCTTGCAGTCTAGATTATTGTATCTTCTTCTACATTCTGATTTTGCAGCTACAGCTGAACCTAAAATCCTTGCTTTATTTCTGAAACCTGCTTTTCTTACTCAAGCTAAAAGCCTTCTCACCTTTTACATTTCCCACAGAAAAGTATAAAAAAATCCCATCGGGAGGCCTTCAAGTAACTCAGAAATTCTGACATAAACTAAACAAATTAAGATGTAAAGTGTAAAGATACATTCCAGAGGATCCTTATGGGAATGTTTCCCGCAGCAGGCTCCTCACACGAGGGAGCTATAAGGAAATTTGCACCTATCAAGCTGACTGTAGCAGCAGCTTGAGAGGGCTACTAAGACATATACAAGAAGGGTAGGTCACAACCTGGTCTGCATTTAGCATTGTGAAACTACCGTGGCACCAGTGATGCACTGGAGGTCATGTGAACTCTGAAGACAAGAAGCCTGTGCTTGTCAGGCAGCTGTCAGAGTCACTTTGGTCTCACAGGTGTCTTGAGACAGAATGAGCAAAGCAGCAAGTCCAGTATGGTTTGTGAAATGTGATAAAGGTGGGAAGCAGTCATGCCAATGTGCAGTGAACTTGTCCCGGGTGCACCAGATGGACACAAGCAGAGGTGGAACAGGTTTTCTCATCTGAGACAGCTGAGCTCAAGCACCTGAGACAGCAGGAGCTGAAGGGCCTGGCTGTGGCAGAAATGACAGCATGGTTATTAAAACTGAGATTCAAGGGTCCATGTGATGTTACAGCACAGCTTGGGAGTTAATTGAACCTCGATAGCTGATGGTCTTTGAGATTCTGAATGGCATTACAAATCGCTGATGGTGTGGCTAGAAAGGGGAGTTGTGTGTAAATAATGAACTTGCAGGAGGACCTTAAAATAGACACTAGGCAATAAATGATTACTGGTTCCTTTCCTACTTCCATCAATCCAGCCATAATTGGTTTATTACCCACTCTGTTGCTGTCCTCACAACTTGGAGTGGAAATGTGAAACAATTTTTGTTTTGTACTTTCTTTGTATTTCCTTTAAAAGTGGCAGGAACAGCCTCTTTTCCCCTGCAGGGTAGAGGATAAGGTCTCCCACACCGCTTACAGAAACCACATCAGTAGGAAGCAAAAGTAAGGAAAAAAATATGAGAAGGAGGTGGTAAATGTGTTCTCCCCAATGGCATTTTCACAACAGGATAATTTCTCTGGCTTCAAATCCCCTGATCATAATAGCAAACCATCTGCTCGTGGAAAGAGGACACTTCAAGAAAGGATATTTGGCTGTCGTCCTGTCACATCAGAGATCTGCAGGGTTTCTTTTATTCTAGTAAAGAGGTTTTCATTTTTAATCCTGTTTCTGTACTCTTTAAAGAAACATTTAGATGTCGTTTTTATGGTTTAATCTGACAATTCTTTTAAAAAGCATCATGTGAGACAAATAATGGAGCATCCTACAGAAGTATAAAGCTAGTAGTACCAGGAATTGCAGTAAAAATTAAGCACAACCGCAGTTAAAATAATATGGAATCAGATACCCCAAAAGACAGTTTAAAGCATGCACAGACTCTTTACAATAGGACTGTCAGCCATGTTCAACACCAGTGACAGACAAGGATATGCACTGGTGTTCACAGGGATGCAGGACCCAGCTCCCTGTGGCAGATCCAACTCCTCAGCGAGATGCAGTCCAATTTTTGGGCCTGTGTGGCTAAGTTCATAAGGCCAGCTCCTCCCTTGTCCTCTGCTCACAGATGCACACACACGCATGTTACACAGTCCTTCATTTTCTCTCTGACCTTCCCTCTTGCCTCTTCTGGCCTCTTCTCTCTGAGCTGCTAGTGTAATGTGGACAAGTTGGAGGCAGAGGTGCAGTCTAGTTGAACACTATTTTTTCATTTCTCTACCTTCTGCTGCCTTTCCTACTCCTCCAAAAAATCCCTCTCTAGTAGATAAGAAATATTTGTTTCTGTTTTTCTCCAGAGCTTGTCATAAGTCTCAGACTGCAAACAAGGACCTGATGCTAATGTTCATGTGCCTTTCTGGTGCCTTCTCCCCCCTTCACACTTCCTATCATTCATAGTCCTCTTCTGGCTCAGTTAAGATTGTTGAAGCAAAATCCGTGACGATATATTTTGGTGTGCATTTTGTCTTTCATTCTGATTGATTTCACATGTGATTTTAGAGCTACAGGTCAAAGCTTCATTGCCCCCTGCTGCTTTATAAAGTATTACTTTGAATAAACAGCACATTCCACAGACATACCTGACCATCCTAGCAAAACATGAAGCTACCCACACCAGCCAGAAGCTGAAGAAAACAACACCTGCCTGCACACAGCAATTCTGTGTAAATCTAGAGAAAAATCAATGAAAAGCTTTGTCTCTGCTCAGACATGAGAAAAGTTACTGCAAAGTGAAGCTCAACATGTGAAAAGAGACATTTCTGAAAAAGTAGGAGAGGTTACTGTCCCATGACTGCTCATAACCTCCTTGAAGCTGCTTGTTAGTACTCCTTGTGAAACCTGGTATTCTGAGGGTCCCTGTAACATTACATATTATCCTTTCACCTAAGGATGGCTTAGGGGAACCTGATGTATCTGCCCTGAGACATCAAAGAGGATTTATGATCCACAGCTGGGAAAACTCCAAGATGAGGGGTGGATGCTACTATGTGTCCACCTCTGGGACTCCTCCAAGTGTACTCTCATGAGGTTTGAGTTCCTCAAAACAATCTCTGCAGAATTGTCCTGGATTAACAACAGCTACATCGCCATTTTTCACCTCCCCCCATTCAAACATAGTAACATCTAAATTCTTATTCATTCATATCTGTTCAACCATATGTTTATTTCTCTAAGTGTTTATAAGAAAAATATCTTCTCTTGTGCTTCAGTATTTTAGAAGCCAGGTAACTAAACAAAATGTTGACACCTAGCACTTGCTCATTTTACACAGAAGTATGGACAGTGCTTCCTCTGTTTAGAAGAGGACCTGAATATAAGACTTGTCAGTGCCTGAAGTAGTGAAATTTTCTGTGTATTATTTTTTTTCTTGCCTGAGGTATGTCTTGGCTTTATGATAGATTTTAATGTCAGTAGAAACTGCAGCTCCAAAGAATGGTCCCAGCTTCAATGGCTTTAGGTTACAGATTTTTTTGTCAAAACAACTAAGTTCTGAATCACTCTGGCCTCAAGGATCCGACTCCAACAAGCAGAATTAGGAACTTCTCCATCTAATTCCAATTTCCATCTGATTTTCCATATTAAGCTTTACTTCAGCCTTGTATTGCTTTTGCTTGTTTTGTAGTACATAAGTATGTTTTCGTGGAACTGGCAACATAACAGGACGGAAGATTTCAGCCATGAGCTTTTCCTGTGCTGTTCAGAATTGTGTTGTGACTCCAGACATGCTGAAAAATGCAGCAAGCAGGTGGCTTCAGTGGTGAGCCAGGGGGCTGAAGAGGTGGCAGATATGACTTTGCATGTTAAACATATTGCAGCATCTGTGCCCACAAGAGCTTCACATGCCCTCCCTAAACAACCTGATGTTTCTTTTCATAGCTTGTGGTATCAGATTTTGAGGAAACGCCTGCAATATTAAGGCAGTGTATTTTAAAAGATGCCTTCACTCTCATGGGTTTGGAATGATGAAATAATCTGACATTTAAATGGAACTAAGACCGAATGCTGATCATGCGATGTCTTGAAGGACTGTGTTTATTGGTAGATGCCCACAAAGGAGAGTTGACAGTTCACCTTAATGTGAGACCACCAGAGGGAATATTCATCAGGCAAAATGAAAGGGATCAAACACACCTGACAGAAGAGTCTCGTGATGGCTTGAGACCTTGGATATTTGCATGAGAATCTGCTCACCTTCTGCTTTACTTTTCATTAAGTCAAAGTGTACATTGAAAACTCTGCAATGCCATCTTTGCAACCCCTCTCCATTGACTCTGTGGTCTCCTGTGAGGCCATGTTTCGGGAACCATCTCAGGCTACCTTCCTCTCTAAGGCTGCCTACTAACCTCTTCCCTTGTGCTCCCTCTTTTGCTATTCAAAGGACATACCGCTCTGGCAGCATTTAAAGGTGGGCCTGTTCAGATCATCAATGACCCTTGGGTTGGGTACATGAATGTTACCTGGTATTTTTGATGTCAGGGAAAGCAGAAAATACAAGAGCAGGAAATTCTCCAAGTCCTGCAACTAGATCTGAACATCGCTACCTTCTCTTCCATCCTTTGACCTTACTTGCTTGTGTTAATGACTGCTGACACCAGTGTGACCTCTGATTGCCTTTTCTTTGCCTCTGAGTAATTAATAACATGAAAAACACTCAGGAGCCCAACACTTTCTTGCTCAATTCCAATTTTTGACAAAACTTTTCCAAAAAGAGTACGAAGGTCCTTGCTGAGCCAAATCCAACAAATCCAATATCCTACCTCTATCAGAGGCTGAAGATGGACAGCCAGGAGGTGGTAGAACTGGTATATTCATAGACTGCTTTGTGTCTAGTTGCGGGGCTTCCTGTCTGTGCTTTTCTCCTGCAAGGTCTTTTTCTGTCTCAAACAACATCTCTTCTCTAATGACAATTAAGTCATAACTCACCAATCCATGGATGAAAAAAAAGTGAACTAAAGTTATGGGAATTTTGAAGACTATTTATACCTTAGGAGTCCAGATAGCCTGCCTGGGAATAGGTTGCAAGGTTTAGCTTTCTCTTATCAAAACACTTCTTACTAAAACAGAAGAGAGTCACTCAACTGCAATGCTGTTCTGGGTTTGTTATAAAAAGGGGAAAGGGACACCATCATGATTTCCTTTTCCCCAGTTTTGCCTTTTCAGCATATTTTAGTATTGCCACAGTCAATAGCTAATCATTCGTTTCTCTGAAATATTCTTTTGAGATTCTATGGATCTTGTAGGAGAATTTTCCAAGGGAAAAATAGCAAAAAACGTTTCTGTGGGAGTGGCCAAGCGTATTATCATCTTGAGATGAATCAGGATCCCATATTTTGTAGTACTAAGTTCTTTCAGTTGCTCCTCCTTTATGTTTCAAATCAGGTACCATCCTGTGAGTAACACCATGTGTGCTCCAGGAGTATTTCAGTGCTAGCCAGGAAAATTTTACTTTCACTCCTCAGACATTAGTGAATCCTGTGAGACCGCTGCACTCCCATCGAGTCCATAAACAACAAGGCATAAAAACTTCTTTTTAAGAAATCAGGATCTTTATGATCACATTGGTTATGTTGCATATATAATAGATAATTCTGCAAGTCATCCTTGGAGTTGAGAGCTGCCGAGCAGATCTCACAGTGTGACCTCAGGACCCAATGGCAGCAGATCTCCTTGGACTACCTGAGAACCTGACCTGGCTCAGCACTCTGTTGTCGAACACTTACAAGTACAAACAGTGACTTTTCAAAACACTTGCTTGTTTTTCATTCGTTTGACATTTCCTTTTTAGATTCACTTCCAAGCCTGAGGCATGTGGGCTTTCTAAGGTGAAAAAAGGTTGAATAAAAGCTGATGATTGATTGTAAGAAAACAATTTGCAAGGAAAGGGAAAACAACAGCATGTCACTTCACCTAGAAGCACTTGCCATTTGAAAGCTCAGCACCTGCCATTCTGTGACATTCTGCAGCAGTACTTCAGGATGTTTTGATACTGGCAAGTGTTTAGTAGAACTCAGAGTAAAGTAAAAGGGTTAAAAAGGGTATTAGAGCTATCTCAGTTTACCAAAATATGACAAGTTTAAGAATCCCTTAGAATTTGTTATACTTAGCTGTCTAGAGTGCTAAAGGGAAACACAGACTGAAGAGGTCATGAGGACTGCAGCAACTTCTAGAAGGTATAATACATCCCTTATTCCAGTCTTCTTTATTTTTTTAGCTGTCTTTATTCCTGGGAATGCAATAAAGTGTATTTTCTAAAAATTCCACTGCATCAGACTAATAAACACTGTTGCGTTTACAGCTACTCACACTTTCTGTGCAGTTCCAAACCAGGTGAAGATAGAAACAAGCAGTCATTAAAAAAATCTGTTCTTGTAAAACAGGATGTCGCATCCATAAAACCTTTTGGGTTTAGGAAAAAAAATCATTGACCCACAACATCCATAAATCTTAATTCAGCCTCTTAGTGGAAGCAATTCACTGAAGACTTCCAGAATGCTGGAGTGTTGGAGTGCTTGGCTGAGAGAAGAAACGTGGTACATGTAGTCCTCCCACTTACACACAGCACATGCACAACCTTCCCTTCGAATCCAGACATGAATATCCTCACCACAGGTCAACCTGCTGCCTCAGGATTTCTCTCTGCTTCCTGATCTGCAGGGAGCACTTAAATATTCCTCTCACTTGGCCCTGGCAGCACCACTGATTCTGCAAAGTAAACAATCTCCAGACTGGGAAACTGCAGGAAGCTCTTTATAACACTTAAGCATTCTTATGTGACCATTTAACCCTTTAGATAGGCAAACGAGAAATGATTTTGCTGACAACACGACCAAATCAAAACCCTGCATCCCTCAGTGAAGGACATCGACTCTTCCACCCAGTGCCATCTAGCTTTTAACACTACAAGGTGATATAATTTGGTACCAATTTGTTTCAGGTAGTAACAGACAGACCACAACAACAAAAAGCATTTCTGTTGGAGAATAATTTCCTGCAACATCAAGCCTTTGCTATCTGAGTCAAAGTTGTTCAGGAAAGCTACAGAGCTACACTGCTGTGAGAATATATTTTTAATAGCGTATATACATACAGCTCAAGGGGGCTTTCTTAGCTTGGGTGGTTGTCACCAGAGTAATTACCCAATTTTCAGACTAGCACAGTGACTGAGGTGATAGAGCATCTGTCTGCCTCAGCTGTAGAGACAAGACCCATGTGGTCAACATTTGTTAAGAAAGCAGTTTATTCACTGAAGAAAGAAAAGATTGACTGAAATTACTTGTATTTATCTGATGAAACATCTTTCCAAAAAAAAAAAAAAAGGAAAAAAATCAAGCAAATGCACAAACTGAATTATTTTCAAGTTTTGTTTTGATATCTAGCTTCAGAATTATATGAAAAAGGAGAAAAAAACATTCAAAGATGACATGAAACCTTTTGCAAGTCAAAAAATGAACTGGATGTTTTCTGTTTTGTTTTGATCCACACCAATTGCTTTTCCAACTGTAATACTGGGACAACGACTTACAAAATCAATTTGTTCATCTCTAGTCATTAAGTGTGTAATGAAGCATTCAGTGTGGTTCATGGCCACACTGAATAAACAACTTTTTTCATTAACATTTTTGGCCTGTGAACTCATGGTTACCCAATAATACTCCTCATTGTGCAGCTCATGTGAGCTGCAGTGTGAATCACTGTCAAAATTCAAGATAATATTGTACCTTTATTGAGCATTTTAAGTATTTCTTTATGGCAGAATCTGAAAAAAACAGTCTGGGCAAGGTGGTCTAGTGATATACACACCTTTTTGGCCAGAGGAATATTTGTTGGATTGTGCTGAACTATCTTTCCCAAACTAATGGGAAAAAAACAGGTACAACCACATGTAGCAGGAAAAAATTTCAGCATCATCCTACCAGCTGTGTGGCTTTGCTGCATTATGTAGATGTCTCCCATATTAAGCTGTTGCAGGCATCCTATTGTCACCTTGAGGATGAATTTTAATTAGGCACAGTATAGAATAGTGTTAATAATTAAATTCATGGCACATATTTCACATGAAAAAGGTGATATGTACAGCATAAAATTGTAATTTGATTTCCAGATCATCTTCTGCATAACAGCACGGAGAGACTTAGATTGGACCCACAATCCATCTAGCCTAGTATTCTGTGATAAGCTCTCTCAGTTACTGATTTTAGTAATGATACTGAAAATGCAGCTATTATTCATAACTGTTTAGCTGATATATATTCAAAATCTGTCCAGAAACCAGAAACCCTCAGCAAAATTCAGACATACATATTCAAAATCTGTCCAGAAACCAGAAACCCTCAGCACAATTCAGACATATGACTCGAATGCATGTTACAGGATAAGTGCTGTTCCTGCTGTTTAACACAGAGGAGCTGTGGGCTGTGACGTTCTAGTGCTAAGCAGACATGCCTAATTGAAAACCTTGGAAAATCCTATCTCTCCTTTTGTTTTCAGTGTTGTAAATAAAGCATTCAACAAGACTTGGCCCATACAAAATGAGCATGAACAGAAATTAAACAGAAAATGCTTCTCTGAAATCAATCTGGAAACAGGTGAAAATGCAGCCTTGGTAGCACTGAGGGAGCAGAACCGGGTCAGGTGTTAGTGGTTGACCCAAATATTTTGGCTGAGGGTCAAAATAAACAGCCTTACAAGTTATTTCCTACCCCCTCTCATGACAAAGCTAAAGTCCTTCAAGTGTGTTTGTAAATATCTACTGGAAGCTGGTTTTGCCTTGCCAAGAAGTGGAGTCAGATACCCCTATCTAAATTTTAAAAAAACCTCAAAAAATCAAATTAAAAAAAATCTCTTTATACCATACATCCAGGCAGAAAGGGACCACTATGAAATCTGAGATGACTGTAGGTCTGGGGAAGAATAAACACTGGAATGCTAAATTTATTTTAAGATATTAGCTCCCAGTAGAGTATCCATTCTCATGTGAGTTCCAAATTATTGGAAGAAAAATGTATATTGTGTGTCATGTAGCATCTATAGGGATCCCAGAAGTCTACAAGACCCATCCTTGTGTTTGCTCTATGGCTGAAAGCATGGACTTTATGTGACCAAATGCCACATCTGTTTCTCATTCAGAAACATAATAAAGGCAACTTCATCTTGCTGATGTGGCAGGGACATATAGGGTCATGCAAGGGAAGAGGGAGATACCATGATCCAGGGAATTGAGGCACTAGCAGAGAAATTGTCAGAACATTTTTATTCCTGTTCCCCTCATTTCTCCCACAGGGCTATAGCATGGGTTGGTCTGAAGTTGGAGTAGTTCCTGATTCGATGCTTTTGTTTTGTTATCCAGTAGTCCTAACACAGTTTTACTGCGTTATCTGCACAAACTCATTTTGAAATGTACTGATATTCTTAAATTGGGGTAAATTTTTAAATGCTTAGATTTTCTTGGTTGAACAGACTTGAGCAATCTCATAATACCATTGGCAAATAACCTTGATTGGAAATAGATTCAAATCTACTTTTAAAAATCCATCATTCTCTGTTGATACCAGAAATCACCTGCCCAGACACATGCAGATAAGTGATAAAGTTTTGCTTTAGTAACAATATTAACACATGATTTTGAATTAATCGAGATTGTTATTATCACTTGAAAATTGTACCATCCCCTGTTGAGTTCAATTTCTGATATAATGAATACCTATCTAAGCATCTTCATTTTCTTTCTTGTCACGGCTGTTTTGCTTGAAACTATTTTGCCTGGGACATTTAATACATTCATAATAATTTTACAGTCTCTATTTCACTTAAGACAAAAATTTCTAAAAATCCTGAGGAAAAAATACAACAGAAGCGCTACATTATTTGAGTATATGTAGTTTATAAATCAGCATTCTCAAGGACAACTCAACAATGAAGATTTTTTTCAAAACTCACTAGGAAAAGGATGGCACATGCTCAGGACAGTAGCACATATTTGGTATTTAGAAAAATAATTTGACTTGTAAAAGGGAAGGAAATGAGTCAGCAAGACAAAGTGTAAGAGCACGGAAGTCATGCCTACACCTCATCACAGAGTGCATCCCTTGACTACGCATGACCTAATTCAGTAATTCCGCCTGACTCTGCGTGGATGTGCCACACCACACCTGAAGCAGCACTACTTCCCTCACATCAGTCTCATTCAGCTCACAACTAGGTCTTGATTATCTCAGACATCTTTTGCCCTGTCTTTTGCAGTACAGATAAGCCGTACTGTGTACCTCTCCTGACTCAGTCTCCAGTTTTAAATGACTTGTTTGTCTCTCCCAGCATCTGAAGTTCCTTAGGCTGTGTCCTGCGCAGGCATGGGAAGACCTCCTGATGGGAGAAGCGCTGAGTGCTTTCACTCTGCATCATTATTTTCTGAATTAGTAGGCATAGTTTGCTCTGTGTCAGTTCAGTCACCTTCATGCTAGAATAATGGGGATTTTAATTACATGATGTTAAACCTCTCTCTGATATAGCCATATATTGGAAGGCTCATCATCAATTCAGCAGTCGATTGAGGAAACCTTGGGTAATGAGAGTTTATTAACCCGGGTTAATGAGCCTCAGGCAAAAAGGAGGGATTTTGCCTAGCTGAAGAGGAGCACTGAACACAAACAAGGCTACATGAGCAGAGCTCAGCCCTCTTGAGATCTGCCCAGGAAATGACAGACCATTTGGTAGAAATACCAGTGACTGGATGCTGAAAGCAGAACATCTGTGTTCTCAGGAGCTACATTTTTTAATCACGTCCTCCAGACCTCTGAGGAGGGGCAGTTATTCCAGATAGTGCACTGGCAAACAGGGAGGAGCATGGCTGAGAGGAGCAGCAAGCAAGATGAGTGCCTCTCAGGAAGTCCCTTAGACTCTTCCCTCAGGGTCTCCCTGAGGGAGTTCCTTCTGTTGTAGTCCCTGGAATTGATAACATCTGTGTTCCCAGGAATACCCTCTCAGTCCCTGGATCTCATCTCCTGTCCAGAGAGGTGCTAAAATCTGTGGTACTAAACATAAGCACCAAGCTACCTGCCTTCCCTGGGAGACAGTGTTCTGATAAAACAATGTCCTCCCCACATGAATTCACACAGGTACAAGTTCCCGTGGAATGACTTACCAGGGAGAGGGAAAAGGGAGAAATCCCATGACATCTGGAACAACTATCAACTGTACAACTTTAGCCTCTCATGCACATCTCCTGTCCTGCTGTTCTACCCTAATCTGGCAGGACATCAATAGGTAAGGAGATGAGAAAAAAGGCATCATTGCAACAGAAAGAGCATTTATTTAATTACAGCTACCCACTCTTCTTAAAAAAGTATGGATTTTTTATGCTTGGTTTTTTTCTGCTCTTTTTTCAACAGATGTATATCCAACTGAAACAACAATAATATTATTTCAGAAGACATTTGCTTATTTGCAAGTTGCAAGTAACTATCACAGCTAGAAAGACAGACATTAGCCAACGGAGGGAAAATGCATGAAATTCAGTGATGTGAAATAATTTACTCTTTCCTGTAATAAATGCATTAACCACTGAAATGATAAATGATTATCTGCAGTTCAAAAAGACGGTAACACACAGTAGCAATGACTTCCTGGATTCACATTTTTGTGTCCAGTCCTCTTACTATAAAGACTGAGAAGAGCAAATAGTTCAAAATTACTTTCTAGGCTGAAATTCTTGGTTCTCAAGTCAGCAAAAGATTTGCCCTTGTTGTCAGTTCTGGGAATTCCTGTATGTGCTACATTTACTTGTCAGCTCTTGCTGTTGGCAAAATTCAAATGGATACAAATTCTTTAAGCTAGTGGATGGAAGACAAAATGGCCCAAGAGAAAATGACTCTAGGTTTTATGAACTTAAGAAAAAGGAAGTTTCTATTTCATATTTTTGCACCTATTGCAAAATATAACTCCTGAATCAAAGTATCTTACCTCCTTCCCTGTAAGATATCTTATCAATATTCAAAGGAAAAAAAAGACTGCCTAAAATATCAAGTGCTATGAAGTACCTGCAATTTTGGAAATTAAAATACCTGGTAAATGACTGAATGAATTGTATATGGCCTAAAGAAAGTTGGGCACATGTTATTCTTAATATTCTTAGTTTCAATGTATGTAAAATTAAATGTATGTAAAACTGTGATTCAATGAAAAGAATGGCAGCAATGCCAAAAATATGTCTGAGATATATTCGAATAAGTTTATTACAAAGTCAGCTGTAAAATTTCTACTGTACTGCTTCTTCAGAAGGCAAAAATCTTGCAATTCTTAATTAAGACCTCTACTAAACAAAACACACAAAGATACATACACAGAAATGGTCCACAGATGTTTTCCAAAATTAGAAACTTATTAATTGGGGAAAAAAACAGTTATACAGAATATATACCAGAAGCTCTGCGTGGCCGTGGATAAAACCTTGCCTGCAAAGGGAAGTTCTCTTTGTGCAATTTTTCCCTCAACATTTGTCCAAATAGTGCTATGACAAAAACGCACCAGTGTGTTTGTGAGGAGGTGCCACTTTGAGGTGACAGCAGATCCCACAGGGCCCTTGGGCTCCTGGAGAGCATGAACTGTGGCTGATCCATGCTCCTGACAGTCCCACAGCAATTCCAGCAACCCAGAGAGAGGTCTGCGAGGAGCTCACTGGAGCTGCAGCAGAACATCAGTGCTGGAAGAGACCTCCATTGAGCCACCATCACATCATGTATATATGTATGTATGGATATATGTTTGTTTTTATAAAAATATCTGAACAGACTGGTGTTTGTACATCAATTATTGCTGTCAGGAAGGTGGCTACTGCTGAACATTGCCATTTCACGAGTTGTGTAGGAGTGTTCAGAAATTCACAGGGGATTAAAACTAGATTTGCAGCAAAGAGCTCCTGCAGACAGGACCATGACTGCAAAAGGGGTCTTGGTTTTTACCCCTCACACTCTTAATCCAGAAGGTAGAAAATGTAAATGCTCCCTAGTGCTGTAAGATATGTCAGAAGCTTTACAAACCTGTGTAGCAACCATCTTTTCTACAGTCTGGGGTATGTGTGCAGGTTGCAAAATAATTTTCTAACTCTCCATGAAAGACCCCAGCAGCAAGTACTGCTTGGAGGGAGGAAGGGAGAGGGACTTTAGAGGTTGAGATTGGAGGATAAAAGGAGCAAAATAAATACGGTAACACAAGGAGAATTTTCAAGGTCTAGATTAAAATAGCCACTCATGGTTTCAAATCTTCTGATGAACTTTAAGAAATGTACCTGCACCATAGTATTGACAATTCAATTTATAAAATCCAAAGGTAGATAAAGAGCTAAGTGTATTGATTAAACTATGAACCAGCAGACCATTCCTATTTTTTACCGCTGTAGCTACAATAAACATACAGCAGATTAAAGTTTCAACCTGTTTGTTACCATTACCTGGAGAAGGCTTCAGATCAGGATGTGAGAAAAACTAATAATTTAGGAATACAGAAGCATAGGCAACCCATCATTAGGGTATTTGAGACTTCAAAGCACAAATCCTTTCAATCTCAGCAAACAAAGGGGAAAATACAAAGAAATACCAGTTCCTTAGTGTCTATGTTACGTAAGAGGCTTATGGATTTGTGGCCTTTTTAACTGTAGGAGGCTGACTGGTGGAGAGCAGGGTATGGCAGCAGAGAGGCATGCATGCAGTTGTCCTCAGAACTTGTTCTGGAGCTGACACTGCTTTCAACTCCAATTATCTTACTCAAAGTCACAGCCCTGACCTTTTTTCAGACAACTGTTATGTATGAATACACACAAACTATACTAGAAAAAATGATGATTCAGTGAAATACGGTCCTGTGAGCTTTTGGTACTAGAAAGACTCTCCCAGGAGTGATGGAGGCCAGCTGGCACTGAGCACTGTTGCCAGAAGAAGATCTGGGGAGTGAGAAATCCCCCCCGCCCCCCAACTGTTCATAAGGATGCTAGCTACTTAAAAATACTGATGGTATTTTCCTTTGGATGTAGTGTTCCTTCTGGCTTCACATGCTAATTGAGAGAGTGATAAAGGGAGGGTAACCTCCACACCCCCAATCCTGTTTGAAACAACTCTATTTTCCATATTTAGGCCTACCAGCAAGGTCTAGATACAGACTTTGTGCAATATCATGAAATACTAAAGCTCACTAAATGCTTAGTTGCACTTGCAGACTTCTTGTAGATCATCCCTAGTGGCCCTGGTGGTATGGAAAAAGACAGATTCCTTTGCTGAAGGATTCGATGTGTGCTCCCCATCTCAAACCAGCATCACTGTAGGAGCACCTGAGTGGTGTGCCATAGCTGAGTGGTGTGCCAAAACTTCTTAAGCTTTGTCTATCCCTTTTGTCCTGACAACCTTGGAGACCCCTTCCACTGAACTACAGCCCATGGCTCTTATCACTCCAAAGATCCAGTTCCTGGTTATTTCTAATTCCACATATCCATCCCAGATCAGCTTCACAAAACTTCACAGTGCATACCAGCCCACCCATCCTCTTTGACTCAAAAAGGTATCTAGAGCACCACCTAACTCCAAGCCTCCTCATTCTTCCAATCCTCTGCTCCAAACCTCCATCTCCCTAAACTCCCCAAGTTCTCTGCTCTTCCATCCTAGGCTCTTCACTGCCATCCCTCACAGCTCTGTTGTCAGGAACCCCAAATGCTGATCTCCTGGCAGTGATGGCTGCTCAGCTCTCCATCTTTGGACCCTTTGATGCCTTAAATGGCTACCTAGAAACAGAGACTAGACAGGAATAAAGGAATAAAGGAGTAAAGGAATAAAGGAATAAAGCAATGAAGGAATAAAGGAGATATTTATTTGAAAGGCCTTCAGATGTACACTTTGGGCTCCAGAGGGTTCTGCCTCAGTGGATCCCAAAATGGATG
Organism: Vireo altiloquus; assembly: GCA_013396875.1. Taxonomy (NCBI): domain Eukaryota; kingdom Metazoa; phylum Chordata; class Aves; order Passeriformes; family Vireonidae; genus Vireo; species Vireo altiloquus. Next base: position 194,234 of record VZRF01010592.1, read on the forward strand.
ACAGGTCACAAGCTCTTCACACTTTTATATCAGCATAAATTCACCAACCAGAACCCAGCCAGTGATGGAATTTCCCCAAGCTTGCCCCCCTCTCCCCAAGATGATGGTTTACAGTTCTTGGGCCTAGGATGGTCTGGGTGTCCTTGGAGAGCAAGCTGGAGAGGCTTTGTTATGTCTATCTTAGCATAAGAGAACAGCACTTAAGCTACAGGAAATTTCAGAGTTACACTAGCAGTATAGGATTTGAAAAATATAAAAGTTAAAACCTAAGGCATCACCTTCACTTCTGCTTGAACCATCTACCGATATCTGCACCCACTGTAACGAGCTTCCATAGGACTTTGAGCCCACCTTCCTCCACCACAGCACCTCCTCCCTCACTGCTCCCTCAGAGGGAATGACCCAACTCCTGCATCTCACAGGGAGTTTCTAAAACCTAAATACAGGGTACAGTTCCCAGAAATGTACTTTAAAAGGATTCAAAGAACAAAAAGTAAGATCTATTTCAGGAAATCCAAATGCATTTGGATCCTGTATTTCCTTATTTTACTATACAGTTAGATCTGGAACTTCCTTTTTTATACAATTTGAAAAATAAAACTGGAGAAAACAAACATGTAATTCTTTTTCTTCCCCCTGCCCCTTGCCTCTGACAACAAAGAGAGTATTTTTGGGTTTATTTTTCTCTCTTTAGCCCTGTATTTGTGAAGGAGGTGGGGGAGGTGAAAGGCAGCTAAGACCCAAAGAATTAGAGGTTACTTGTTCCTCTTTGTAAATAATTGCCGTGCCATTGACTGAGTGCCCCGAAGCTCAGCTGCCTCCTGACAGACTGCTGTGTCAGCAAAAATCTCTCTCATTTTACGGGAGGCTTTAAAGTCATGATGGGTGGAACACAAGGTAGAACACAAAAACTCACTGCCTGCTCTCGATAGCACACGTTTGCTTTTCAAATTAAAATATTTTTTTCCCTTTTCGCTTACACCAGGGGTGTTACTTCAGTGATGCTTGCTTATCAATTCTTTCTTTCTTATGGGGGATGCAGAGTTCTCACTGAACCATTTTTTTCTTCCCGTCGAGATCTATCATTGCAATCAGAATGCAGGTTGTTTGATTAACCATTTTATTAAACCTGTTTTCACCTTTGAAAAAGACACTTTGTTCTCTTCCATTTATAGCACACTAAGGCACTGTGAAGATAGAGTTATGGATCAACACCTTATTAATCCATTTCTTTGTAATAAAATAGCAGTGTGAGGAGGTACAAGGACCTCAAAGGTAAAACCCTGATTGATGCCTCATTTAAACCTTTTCCTATTCAAAAACTCCTTGTTCTGGTACAGGAACACGTGTGCTTCCTTGTAAGTTGTACATGTTAATTGTCCTCCTAGCCTCACATTGCTGCCAGTGTTAAAGACTTGAACAAAAAACCAAGGGTACAGCAGAGCTTAGGGCAGCAGGAGTATGCTGTGTGTTTGAAAAGCTACTGAGTGGAACTGAACAAGCAGGGGATCTTGTAGCCATGCAGAGATTTAATGGCTAGAATAAAGCAAGATGGAAACCTGGTCTGGACTATTGTTCAGCAAAGGTCACTGAATTTTCAGCAAGTGGTTCCTGCAAACTGCCCAGTAAATCCAACTTAGGGATAGCACACAACTTCAAGGAAACCTGGAAGCCTTCACTAGCATAGCTCAGATGGTGGAGGATCTACTGTACTCCTAGACAAGATGCTGTTGTGGCTGACAGCACACATCACTCTTTTCTGGTCAGAACTATTCTTTCACCAGGAAGAGTAAGAGCTCTCTAATATCACTAGGACAATTTTTTGAATTTATGGTGTCCAAATCAAAGTGTGTCCATTTTTTAATGGACAAGATGAGGGTTGTTTTTACAGCTAAATCAGCAGTAAATTGAAGCTCTTCCCTGTTCCATCCCCCCCATTTCATGGCAGTTCAGAAGGTGTGCAAGTGGCAGTAAAATCAAGCTTGCTGTTCTGGCCTCATTCTTCAGTGCTAGAGTGAACAAATAGCAACATAGCATTTCATGCTCAAGGTAAGCTTTGTTCCTCTGATGTAAACAGGAAGAAAATGATTTCTTAAATATTAACTTTTCACTCTGAGAGAAAAAAATACTCCTTATAGTCACTGTGAAATGTAAGCATTGAGAGTCTCTGTACATCAAAGAGAGACCTTTTGACTACATTCAAAGGAGGATGTCTTTTGTAATGAACTACTTTAGCTGAAAATAAACAGCATTTCCAATAAGAAAAGACACTGATGTGAATTTGGTGATGAGGGAAGTGTTGGGGCTGATTGCGAAACCTTGCTTAGGGCAAAGGACACTTTGTGGCTGAGAGAGGTTGTGCCTCTCCATCCATCTCTCCTCCTCCATCCAGTCTAACCCCTGCCCCATTGCCATCACAATCATATCCAGCGCAGTTGTCTTTTCTGTAAGGCCAGCAGCAGCAGCCAGCTCACAAATGGGTCTTGCAAGGGAGTGAGGATGTATGCAAAACACATTCTGTGGAGATACAGAATCAGTACCGGCAATGAACTTTGTGATTTTCAAAAGTTCCCTTAAAGGCTGTTCATTAAGTTCCTGTGATGCTGCATGAAAGCTTGGCTCTTATTCAAATGGGGGGAAAATGTTTCCAGCGTTCATGGCAGCCAACAAAATCTTGAAGACATTAACTGCAACCATCTCGAACGCTAAAAAGCTAGACTGCAAAGTAAGTAAGTACTTTGCAAATGCAAAGTAAGGGTTTTAATTTTTTTTTAAATTCCCTATCTATTAAAAAAATCATGGCACTAAGGAGATAAAAGAAAGGAGGAGTGTGGAGTTTTTGGATGTTTTCAGATGGAGACAGTAACTGTACCATGAAGCAGCTGCCTTGACTGACAGTCTCTTGCCCACCTGGAGGAGAGGACCTGCTGTGAGCTTTCCATGCACTCCTCAAAGGAAGCCAGGTGGAACGCAGCAGTAGCAGGAGGGGTTTGGATGAAACTCTTTCCCCTTTGATTCCTGTGGTTTGTGTAGAACTCCTGCAAAGTTGAAAAATGCTGGGGAAGACTGTGTGGTTTTCTGTCAGAGCACAGCTGGGGAACTCAGGTGTCTTTTGCTGTTCCTGGTTTTTGGTCACTGGAGTAATAGTACAGTCCACCTTTCATGCCATGGTCACAGTCACTGGTTTTCCTGACACCAGGACACCATGTTTGTGTGGGATTGCTCAAGAGAGTGGAGAAAAGGGCTCTGTGGTTCTCCCCTCCATAGCCTTCACATCAACAGTGTTCACTGCAGCATTACAAGAGGAAAAATGGACCTTCAGCTCAGCAGCTCCTGCCCCCACCCACTTTGACCAGGCCTTCATTCTGTCCTCTGCAAAAGAGTCGATGGTGCCTCTTTGGAGCAGGTGATGAATCAGGGGGGATGACTGAATGCTCCATGCTTTTGATCCACCAAACTCTGCCGTGGTCATGCTTAGATAAACACAGGGAGAAATACTGTCTGTTTTCCACTGAATTTCAGAATTTACTACATTTTTACTAACATCTTGTTTGCTTGAATATGTTTATTTTTATCCCTCAGGCAAATATTTCTGCCTCCTGTGAACCTTTTATGTAAATCAACAGAGGCATTTGGCAAGCCATATCAAAACTGTAGCTTTACATATCACTGAAGCGGAAAATAAATGGAAATAATTACTGATGCCTCCAAATACAGATTTGTTTTAAAATGAAAAGTGTAGCTTAGAGAGGGTGGGCAGTATATATCTAATGATTTCCTGTTAGTTTACATAGCATCGGCTCAGACATTTTTATTTCATTCCAGGATGTGTTTTTTCCCTCTTTTGAGGGAGATCGGGGAGAGATAGTGGCTGTTTGCTCATTTTAACCGTATTGAACAGAATCAGAACTTCTGTTATTTAATAAACTACTTCCCAACAGGAAGTTTATGTTTGATGTGTTGGTGTGGAACTCATTTACATCATTCTGACACTGAACAAAAAAAAACCCAACTAACCAATAAAAAAAAACCCCAAAACTGAACCAAAAAAAAGAGAGATACGGCATTAGCTGTTATGTTTCACAAAGTCTCCCAACATGCCAGTGTAACAATACTCCAGCTTGTAAAGAAAACCTGCTGTGCTTTGATGATTGGAGAAATGCAGGAGAAAATTCATGACTGAAAGTATGAAAAGGTAGATTAAAAAAAAAAAAAAAGACAGTTTTCAAGTTAGTGGTTTGCTGCATGTAAAGCATGTAAAAACAGCATTCTTAATTTTTTAAAGGATGCAATATCTGCTTCCCATGCAACAACAGCTGAATGGTAAAGAAATCAGAAGGGTTGAAAGTCTTCACCTGTGTCACATCTTCCAAAGCTGTCCCTACTGAGGTGACAGGTTTCTCAAAAGGATGTAATCTACACAGAAATCAACAGATGTTTCACTGTTAGTGAAATGTTCCTGCCAAGAGTTATTTCACATCTTCTTTTAGTGTGCCAACCAGCACAGATCAAAGAGGCCTGCCTTGAAAACACAGCCTCCAGGGTCTGGGGAGAGGTGGCATGAAGCTGCTCCCTGGGCTTGGACACCACCTCCCAAATACACAAAACAAAGGAGACAAAGATTTTTGCCTGTGGTTACCACAATCAGGTTAGTTATGCTGGTGACATAATTGAGCATTCACTGCACTGAAATCCCTGATCGCTTGCCCCTGTTTATGCCAGAGGCACAGATATTTACTGACCAGTCCAGGGCAATTTGAGCAGAAATTTGAGTAGACCCAGATCTGAGATACTGCTCTGAGGGGAAACTGCAGCCTGACAACTAACTGCTTAGAAGTGCCTCTAATTCATGTATTTATTTTCAACAATGTGAATGTCCAATGAAACACTGCTGTTAAAAGCTAATTTCTGAAAATCATGTTCTGATGTTATTGCAGAATTTGTACTATGTAAAATTTCCAATTAAAAACCAAAAAATCATCAAAGAGGACTAATTTGCAAAGTCTCCTATAAGCTGCAAGCTTATTCCCTGACTTTTTGTCTAAACCTGGCATCTAACGGATGTACTTTCTGCATTAGCTTAAAAGAAAAGGAATGCACTACTACAAAGGGTTGGGTTTTTTCTCTTTTTTTCCCCCTATATACATACACAAAGCTGGGCAATCCTTAGAGGTAGATACCAAATAAATTTGCTCAAGCTAATAGCAACGTTGGCTTATTTTGTTAGTTTAACAAACATTCCTGGGCTAATTTGCCTAGAATATCTTTGCAAAACAAACAAGCTCAAAGTAGTGCAAGCACTCAAAGTAAAATACTTCAAACCCTTGAATTAATTTTATCACAGGTAGTAGGAATTTACCAGTAAGGTTATTTATACATTTTCAGGCAATACTGTTCAGGCATAACTTATCTCTGGAACAGAGACAAATAAAAGTTATTTTCATTGTCTTTTAAGACAGTTCAAATGGAATTTATTTGCCTTCCTCACCCAGCAAACTGGATAAGAGGTCTAGCTCTTTAAATGCTGTTGTTCCAGTTTCACAGTAGAGAGGCTATAAAAAGGGGGTGCTTCATTAAAATACCATAGCTGGCACCTCTCAGAGGCACAGGAAAGGAATATTCACTGAGTAAGTAACACATTATAAATTATAATTGAGATTCAATTCTCTCAGGGAGAAGAGAAGGTAACTTGTCATTTGAAGTGTTGTGAGTTTCTGAGAGTGGACCAGGAGTTTAGAGGGTATAATGATATCATTAAGAAATGCCCTTGCAAAGCAAGCAAAATTATACTGTGCTGTTTCTTGAAAACCACAGGAACTCTTTATTGTTCTGTCAGCAGCAGTTCAAAGAGCTGTGTGACCCCATTAACATTCATTCAGGCATGTATAACAAATTGGAGGGGGGATATTTCTTGAAGAGTTAATTATATTTTGTGTGTTTGAATACCTAGCACTGTTAGCTATAAGAACTCAGCAACACAGAATGCACACCTTGCACACCTGGTTTACCTCACAGCTTTATTTTTGCTTTAATATTTAGAGGAGAAAGCAGTATCAAAGGTAGAGAAAAAGTTGGGAGGTTGGAAAGTGGAAAAAGTAGATTATGGCTAGCTGTTTAGATGGCTGTGGTTGAACTGCTCTAGTATTTACAGTACTTCTTCCATGAGCAGCAATTGTTACTAGATTATGAGAAAACCCTTTGAACACACATATTCATGTCAGACAGGAATATGTGGGGGGATACATGATAAACATAAGCTAGAACCTTGCAGGGAAATGGAGTTGATCTCATTTTCAATGAGACACAGCTCTTTTGGCCAAACTATTTATTTATTTATTTGTTTGTTTGTTTGTGAAAAGTTGACCAAGCTCTTTCACACACGGTGGAAAATGACTGCAGTCCCCATGTTGCAGTGACCATTGACTCATCTTAAGCAAAGACAGTGGCCAGCAACAGAAACTGAAGTTTTCCTGTTTGGTTTTGAATGCAAATGTTTATCTTTTTTTTTTTTAGAGAGAATGATTGGTAGATACTGTCTCCAGTGTTAGCAGAAAGCCCACTCACATTGATTAATTAAGTCAGAAGATTTATCTGTACCAATTAATTAATTTCAGTTACCCTACAGATTCAGGAATCCTTATCTCTTTAGGACTACGTCCTTGCAGCTTTCCTTGCACTCAGCAATGAGATTGATAAATTATGTGATAAAGGCAAGGACCATCACAAGGAGTTTAGAGCTGCCTGTGCTATACTGAGGAGATGTTGTTTCCTCAGAATTAAATTCAGGTTCTCTGTGTTTCTAAGCGATGCCAAACAAAGTTAGGATTGTCAGTGGGACTCTTCATGAAACTTCACACAGAAGTTGGACTGGGACCCTTTGTAACTACTGCAGATGTCCATTTACATAAACATTCCCACCAAGCCACAGGAAACCACTTCTTCCAGACACTGTGTACACATGCTACTAAGCACGCTTACTAATTCAAAGCTGCTTCTAAATTCTCTTGGAAAACAGAAGAATAAAATTTATATTACCCGATAAGCCCAGGCAAGCTTGCATTCTATTTTGAATAGAATTGGCATTTCTGCTGTTTTCCTCTGTAATTCTTACACAGTGAACAAGTATTTTGCTCTTCACATATATATTCATACTTCTGCCTTTCTTCTGAAAAACTGTCGATCTAATGACCTCCTAAATGTAGCCGCTCTTTGAAGAATATTTGCGTTGTAATTGTACTTGTGTTAGCTATGTATTTTTTTAGCTGCATTTTTATTGTATGTAAATTAGTGTTGGTCAGAAAGCCTCCTCTGAAATGGAAATTATTGTTATTACCCTTCAGCCTTGCTTTAAACTGGTTCCACTGCAAACAGTTTGAAACAGTGGGAGTGTGCTCAGAGTGAAAATCATAATGTACATTCGAATGGTCTAATGGTCTAATATGTGTCTACCAGAAGGGGATGAAAAACACATCCTGAACTAACAGTAGGAAGTTTTGCATTACAGGGAAACAGATGAATTTCCACTGAAATCCTTTTTCCTCAAAAAATGCCCATTTGCTGAAAACAAAGCTTAGTGGGGGCAAGGGGAAGAGATGAGGGGAGAAGGAAGGAGGCTGAATATTTCTCTTGGTGTTTTCAACATTCCTTGGAAGACTGTGGTGTTTGAGGTTGACATTTTTGCATCAAGAAACCCCTACTATTCAGGAATGCTTGTTTAAATGGTTCTATATGGTTAAGAAGAGACATAAAATTATTTCAGAACAAAACAGAGTTTTTCAAGATCTCTAGGCAAATGTTCTAATTGGTGTACGTAATTCCCAAAAAGGACTCAGACAGTATTGAGGGACATTTTCTGCCAGCCTAGAAAACTCTCTTGAAGTGGAAAATCACTTTCTCCCATGGTGTAATAGGGGTGGAATTACAGTCTCCGTCAAGACAATGGTAGAAGTTCTGTTTGCATCAATTGGGACTTCACCTCAGACTTACTGAAAGCATTGTAGTCTCTTTTGACCATGTTGACCATACACATATTTGCCATACAAATAGGTATGACCGTATAAGGTTTGAGGAATTTATGAGTTCCTTTGATAAGGAGGAGATCATAATAGATGAGGCTTTAAAGAGAATTGCTATGTGTGTAGAAAAGTCCTAGTTTTCTGTACATAATCAAGTCAAACAACAAGTAGGCAAATTTTCTAAAAATCATTGCCTTTCTGCATAGTATTAAAATGTTTCTGACTGCAGCTTTTTGTTAAAAACTTACCCCAGAAATCACCTTGCTTAGAGGAGCAGTGCCAAGAGCCCTCTCCTGCATCTGTGTGAGCTGAGCTGTTGGGTCCTGCAGAGCAGCAGTCAGGGAGCCGCAGTTCCACTGGTGCAGCACGTCCTTGAAGGCATGTGCTAGAGACAGGGCTGTGAGCCAGAGGTGTAAAGGAACAGCTGGCCTTATACTGCCACAGCTGTCTTCCCAGGGGACAGGAATTTCAGTTCTGCAGCTGTTAGTGAAGGCTCCAGCACGAGGCTTCTCCTAGAGAGAGCCGAGTCCTTATCTACCTGTGCTTAGGGGATCATCCATGCCACGTATCTCAGTGTACAGCCACATCAGGGTGGTGACTCCTCCTCCCCCGACTCCCTCCATCTCCCTATCCAAATGTACCTCCATTGCCACCCCACATCTCAATAAAAGCAGCACCCACTCCAACTCTGTTTTCACACAGCTCTCACTGAACTGTCCCTATTCCCGTCTCTTTCTGATCTAGTCTTGTATATGCAATCCCTTGCACTTTTTTGCCTAATCACTGTGTATATTTGTCACAGCAAGAAATCACCTGTAGTAAACACTCTCTTCAGGAAGCGTTCACTCATTTCCCGTGCTAAAAAGCTAAAAAGCATTTAGAGTTGTAAAAGAAGTTAAACAGAAACTACAGGTGCATCGCTCCTGAAATTCTATGAAATGATCAAGGAGAGGGATAATGTAAATTAATGCAAGTACATTAGAGCAGGCTCACATTTTATGAGAGGAAGAAATATTCTGCATATAACATGATCTATTTATGCATATGTCGTTGGGAAGGTTTGAGCATGACTGGTGTTAACTCTAGCTACTTTTTTACTGTCTACCACTAAGAAACAGCTACTTTCTGTTCTAGGCAGACTTACTGCAATAAACTTTCACATTTCCTTTCTGTGACTGAAAGAGTATTTTCTTCCTTTCTGATACTTATCAGCAACTTGGTGAGATCTTTATTAAAATGTAATAACTGGCATAATAAAAGGCTTTCCATTTAACGTATGCAGCTTGTCCTTTACTCGCAGCCCAAAGCCCTGGAGCATCCAACTGGCAAACATGGCAGGGCTGATCAATCCTTCTAAGCAGTTAATTCCAGTTTTCAAGTGAAAAATGTGAGTCTACAGCCTACTATCCTTTTCCTTGTTCCAGTCAACTCCCCAGAGATGATAGACACACAATGATCATAGGCCTTCTCTCGCAGAGAGCAAAGTCTGTTTATCTACCTTTTTTTTTAATGTAAAATGAGTCAATCCCTCTTCTCATCTTCCATAATTTCAAAGGCTGCCTCACTGGTAGCTCAGAGAGTACTCACTCTACATATCACAACAGCTGCTGGAGACAGATAGCACGAGCATTTCTGGAATGATTCAAACTGACCTTCTTTCAATGGATACTAAATGCTCCTTGTTAGCTGTGGCTTCATGTTCAGCCATCCAACATGGGTCTCTAACATGAGGCACATTCTAATACTGAGGGAAAAGCTAACCAGGTAAACACACTTGGGAACTTTTGAGGAAGCCTTTAATAAAAAAAAGGGTATGCTTTTTATGTGTACGTATTGCAAATTATTTCATTCAAATATCTGTGTAAATATGCAGTCTGATGTCTCATATGAGCAGTGGACTTGAAATCAAGAAAGTCTTTTTGCTAAATATGTTTAGGAAAGAGAATATCCAATTGCATCTTATACCATCTGATAAAGTCTGATCTTTAGCCACTTTCCAGTTGCTGAAGATCATTAGAACTCAAAGCTGTCTCATTTTAGGAACAGTTCAATCATTCTTACTGGGAGGAGGTCTCTATTTCCTTCACAGACCAGATTTGTAGGTCCCCTTCTGTAGGTTAATCCATATTTATATACCTTGTATTGCCTCTATGAACATAAGCTCAATTTACTAGCAGATCTTCCAGAGTTACTAACAAGGACTCTTGTTTGGGAAGCTGCAACACGCCTTTTGGACATATCAACACACTGTGATTACAACACAGGAACATCCTGCTTTTATATTCTGAGGAAATTGCTTGTCCTCTGGTAGGACACTACTAAAGGAACAGTTATCTATTTTCAAGGACCCAGCCTAGAATATCCCCTTTTCTTCAATTTCCCTATCCTGGGGAAGGTAATGACAAGGGGTTTGCAAAAATCAAAAATCTAAGTATTTCCCTAATTCTTTACCAGTCTTTAAATTCTGGACATAAAGAAGACAAAAAAGCTCTGCCTTCACGTAGGTTTCTTTCTAACAGGGAAAGAGGGACAGATTCTCAGCTGCCACAGATTATACTTTCTATGCAGATGTGCACAGAAGCACAGCTAGTTACAGTGTCACAGCAACTGGCCTCAGCTCTCTGCTCACTTTTATCAGCATGAAAGACTGAGGAGAAGCCAAACAATCAAATGAGCAACTTTTGAATCTGCTGTGAGTCTCCTGAGATAAACTGTTAAATCTACATTTAGGGGCTTTTTATATGAGGTGCTAAGATTATTTTTGGCTTGTCCTTGTCCAAGCCAATGGATACATACGTGATTTTCCTTGCCTACCTTCTGTCACTGAGGATTTTATCTGTTCTGACTTCGGTAGGCAACGACAGAGCTCTGTCTTTCTGTTAATATGAAGTGTTATAAATACCAGTGGAGACATAATAGCATCATAGGATATTTATATCATAGGCAGACTTAACCTTACGCTACAGATTTCTACAGAAAGTCTGAGTGTTCTTCAGCTTGTTACAATGAGAATTCTCACTCACTTAAAATTTTCAGGTAACAGCAGTATTATGTTCAGAAACTCTGTGGAAATAAGAGTTTTATCTTACTGTGCAAGGCATCTTATAGCCCTCATGACTCATAAAGAGTTCCATTGGAAGTACTTAGTCAAAGAGATCACATTTACCTCGGGTTTCAGAGCACAAATGTGTTTAAGCAAGGAAAGAAGAGTCAGTTCCTTGCTCCTTGTCTGAGCTGGTGAAGGGGACATCAAGTTTTCAGGGCAGAGGGCTTGGTGAAGTCTCCAAAAGCACAAGGACTGCAAGGACTGCCTGGGTTCTGTTCAGATGCCCAGTTTGACAATAACAAATGTTAGATTATGCCCATTAACCCAAGTCATGCTGACCTGAAATACTGGTCCATTACCTCTGCTTGATTTCAAATTTCAAAAAGCAAGAAATACTAGCAATTAAGACAGAAACCACTCATAATGAAGTAGATTATCAAGTATTTTGATTCCCAAATGAAAATTACTGAGACAAACATATTGCCAGATTTTTTTAGATAATTTTGAAAACCCATTCCACTGTAATAATGCTATTCTGAAGTTCCAGAAAAAAAAATGGTTTTGACTTGAAAACTTTCAAGTCAACTTTAAAGAATCATATTTTCCACTAAGATTTGGAAAAACAAGCACCCAAATTATTACACCTTAGATGTAATATTGAACTGCATTTTTTTCCTTCAAGATCTACATTCTTCTCCACATTTTGAGCTAGTCAATAGGGTCAAGAGACAAGTAATTTCCTGCTATAATTTAACTGACATCAAGTTTCTTGATGCTACATAATTACAGAAGGAGGAATTTTTTAAAAAACAACTTTTTAAATCTATTGCTCATGTTAAAGGTCAAAAAGCTTCATATAATTCTAAAAAGGCTGAGTTTTCCATAATCTGACATCTCATTCTAAATTTTGAAGTGGGATAATCTCCCATTAATAATATCTAATAATATCTAAACAAACCTGTTAGGTTGATTTTCTGATTTCATCGAAACATTGATGCTATTCTGTGATATTAACAAATGTACCTTTGACAATTTTCTAAGAGAAGCTTATGCAATTTTCCCTTATTTGAAGATTTTTTTCAAAGAATTTTATCTGTACCAGTGTCTGATCAAAGTGTTCTTAAGTCAAGCATCATTGATTTCCTTTCATTTTATTCTCCTCACAGAAATACTAGCTTCAAATTTTGTCTGGATTATAATAAACTGAAGATAACTTAAAAGAATTAATTGATATCTTAATGTGCTTTGTTGGTCAAATCTTCTGTCAAGTTATTGCCAATGAAAACCTGGAGACAAATTCCTGTTTGCAGATCACAGTTGTTCCCACTGCTATTCACTGCAAGGATTGTGAAATTTGAATCGAAGCCCTGTTGAACCCTAAAGATCACTCCTGCAGTGATTCATCATTGTCACAAAATAGGAATATAGTTTATTTCTTAGGAGTCACTGTAATTTCATTTGAGTACACCTGGATGTGACAGAACTATCAGAGAAAGAAAGAATACAGCCAGGAAATAACCATTCACCCTATTTCTTTTTTCAGTACCTTGAAACAGACTTGGGGCAAGTCACCTGTTAAGTTAGGCGGTACTAGGTGCTCTGGAGTGCAAACATGATCTTCAGGTCAGTTTTGAATCCAGTTTGGTGATTTGTGTGATGCCAGAATGACTTTTTGCTTTTTCTTTTATACCCCTCTTACATACTCTTTTATATAGTTTTATGTATTCTTAGTGCTTTTAGCCTACATACTTGTAACTTTCCAAGTCTGGTAACTTATCTGAAACCCACTGTACCATTAAACCTAGAGACCAAACTGTCTGAAAGTCCCAGAAACCAAAGTCCTCTCCAAAACATATTTTTGTAAACTAAAATAAACCCATCAAAGGGGAAAAGTTCCTCAAAACAAAGAGTTCACTCAAGCCTCTCATTAGAAAATTTTTAATGAATATGTTAATTTTGCAAAACCTATAATTGTGCGTATTTCAGTGCGATGGGGTGCATGCATTTTTGAAGCATTCCACCTGGACGAAGTGCTGTACCCCAAGATCCTGAAATAAATATTGAAATAAAAACCCCTTTCCCCATAAACCCTGTTTTAGTTTTAATTTTAAGACCGGGAAAGGCATCAGTGCCATAAGTCACTCATCTGGATCTTGGTAGACCACGGCCTTCTGACTTGGCTTTCACCAAAGACGATGGCAGGTGAGGTCAGACCTTCTGCTGTTTTGGAGGTTTTGGAAGATATGAGTATGCAACTGAGAAGTTATTACATTTCAATTCAGAGTACAAGCTGGGGGAATTTCTGAATTGCTGCGTGCACAAACTGCAGTACATAGCTGTGGTGTTGGACAAGGCAGGAGCAAAAAGTGTTTCTTTATACTCATTGGTAACAGCACCATAAAATCAAAAGTCCTGTCTGGAGGCAAACCAACTACATCCTCAGAGCAGAAACCAACTAGCCTTAAATAAAAAAACTGTCTGGGCTTCACTGGACATGAAGGCTATGTTCACTGTAACACTTCAGCCTTGGCTTCCAGGATTATTAGAGATCTTCCAATATAGTGGTCAGTGCCAAACACCTTGCATACTAAGAAGGGACCATATCTTACACACTTCACCTGCAGCACAATTGTGACATGGGTTTCTGCCCTTTGCTATTGAACTCTGATGCTTCTAATCTGTTATGCAAAGTGCCAAAAGATCAGTCTCTGCATAACTTAAAGCACAATTGAATTTTGTCTATCGTCATAGGCTAATTATAAGCTCAGCATGACATGCAGAGAACTGTAACTTCACAGATGAAGAAAACAGAGGAAAAAATATGCTGTGAAGGGGAAAAGCTGTTCACATTAAAAGAATGAAGATTAGAAGTGAAAACTCAGAAAGTTATTGGCAAAATAGGTTTATTTTACACACATCTCTTTCCCCACCTTTCCATCCACATGACCATCTTGTGTTTAGTGTATTAAAATTCAAGAGATCTGTAAGATCTAGGAAGGAGTATGGCATGAGCTCAAAGCATACAGTGAAAATTGTGCTAAAACAGCAGAGCTTGTTAATCAGAGATGGATTAGGCACTACAAAGATATTTGTCCCCCACTGCTGTGACATGATGAGAATTGCCATGCTGTACAAATACTTATTTAGCATCTGAACTACTGTTGCTTGAAGTGGAGGCATAAGGCAATTTTTAGGTCATTAAATAACATCACTGAGATACAAGGAACAGTCTTGTGTGATGCAATATATAGAGAAAACCATACAGAACGAGGAGTAGTATTGAGCAAAATGTGCATTCAGAAATGTGGTGATGTAACTCCTACTTCATCTTTCTAAGTATTTACAGATTTTACAGTAGTTGGAACTGAGCAGTCTATATAAAAGAAATATATTAATTTCTGCAGCCAAGTCCACCAGATTTGACTAGTGTTTGTTTCACAACTCAGGATGAATCAGCATATGCACCTGTGTAATGCTTGTTGTCTGCACTTTAGTGACAATGCATTGTAGCAGCAATTTGAGGAAAAAAAAGTTGAAAACAAATGCACAGACATTGAACTGCCAGTAGATTAATTGGTCAAAAGCAATTTGAAAGTAAGGAAAAAACCCAAATGCACACATTATTAATTTTTTTAAATGTAATTCTATATGTCAGAATGTGATGGTCTGAGACACTGAATGAGATGAGAGTTTAAAAACTATAGGAAAATTTTTCTGCTGTGACATTAAAATTGCCATTACATAGGGAGAGGCTAAAAGTTCCTGGCACAGATAGCAACACGTGACCATGTGGGTTCATCTCCAGGAGAAATTGTAAGAGAGAATTATTTTCCTTCCATCCACTTAATTAGAATTGCATAGGACTTAATATAACCCAAAACCTCTTCACAGAAAGGAGGACTGAGATAGTCATGTAATCTGCCTGTCTGCGGATTTGTACATGCACAGAGCCTTAGCTATGAGAAAAAACAAGGAACTGAAACAATCTGCTCTTTTTTGTTTTGGACATCATCATCTCACGGGAACAGGACCTGACATTTATTTTCAGTGACCTCCACTGCAGTGACTCTAAAAAAAAAATATGTAAGTCTGCATTTCAAATACATTTTACATAAATTTTACATTAGGATGGCACTAGTTCTTTTAAAATAATAACAGAACAAAGTATCTGATGAAGATACTTCAACAGCAATGGTGAGAGCCAAAAAACCAAACTAAAAAGCCTCCACTGTCATTGTTTGTTAAATATGTTCTTTATAAAAATGAATACCTTGCTTCAAAAACTAGTAAAAAGGAGTGCAGTATTCACAGCTCCTACTACTCACAGAGCCAGTGGTTAGTTAAGTTTAGGACATGTTATCCCAATTTTTGCTTTCAGAGAGAGTAAAATTTCTACTAATCCTAGAAAAGACAGCAGTAACCAGCTTATTTAACTGACTTTAAATAAGAAATGAAATGCACACGCATATAAGAAAGGTAGCCTCCTGAAATTGCCCAGCACAGAATGTCAGGCTAATGACAGAATCGTAAGATGAACTTTGGCACTCCCAGGCTTCAGTACTTCAGGAAACATATTGTTGCCAACAACTGCAAATAAGCTGGAGGCAGNCAAATTTCTACTAATCCTAGAAAATACAGCAGTAACCTGCCTTTAGATAAGAAATGAAATGCACACACATATAAGAAAGGCAGCCTCCTGAAATTGCCCAGCACAGAATGCCAGGCTAATGACAGAATCGTAAGATGAACTTTGGCACTCCCAGGCTTCAGTACTTCAGGAAACATATTGTTGCCAACAACTGCAAATAAGCTGGAGGCAGGCAACCTGGTAGTGCCATGGACAGAAATCAGATGGGATGAAGGCTGCACTGGCCTCTTACTGAGTAGAATGAAAACCAAAATTTGTACAGTCACAAGGACGCCTTGCTAGAATTTGATTTACTTATGAATGTCACTTGGCTTTATCTTCCTTCTGACTAGAAGGTTTTTTTGAACCACAGAATGTTATTTGGTATGAAGTGATGGTATCTGCAGGAGAAGATAAGGTATTGTCCTAAGGACTAATTGCACAGCTTGACTTTCTAATTTGTTAGAATAGATGAAAATTCCTCACAAAGAGAACACAGGCTTAAAATTGATGGCAGATTTTTCTACCTCATTTTTGAACAATAAAACAAAGTAGACGCAATCATGATCTACTTGGAGATAATATGTTAGTCAAAGAATTAGTTGAACAAATTGTTGCTTCTGGTAAGTTAAAGTTAAAATAAAGATGCACACGTCAGAGAGAATTATTCTTGAGATGTTTATCACAGCAGGATATCTGGTAAGTACTAAAAAAGAAAAAAACAATTACTTATCCCTCCTTTTAAATATGTAGCTACGTGAAATATGTGGTCCTTATACAAGTTGCTGTAAGACTGAAGTCATCCCTGCTTTGAGCAGGGAGTCAAAGTGATCTCCAGCTCTCCTTCCAATCTAAATAGTCCTTGGATTCTATCAAAGGCTCTCAATTAATAAGGTTATGTCAAACTGCTTCAGACTTCAAAGTTCATCTCAGGTCTAATACCAGAGTTGGGCTTGGACTTTAGTGGAAGGGGCTGAAGTCCTCTCTGAGCTCCAGAGTTTAACCTCCTCCCCGGGCTGCCCCACCCTCAGGCTGACCCATCAGGCCCCAGCTGCCTTGTCCTCACTTGCTACCTAACCCCATAACAGCAAGTGGTTTTAGCTTCCTCCCATTTATCAGCAAGCACTGAGTGGAATTGCAGCCCCTAAAGAGTCTGAACCACAACGTAACAGGATCCTGTGTGACAAATGAAGGCAGTCAGAATGAGGACACAACAGGGAGCCTGTCCTCCCTCTTCCTCGTTTCTGTCCAACACAAATGCATACCCATGAACACAATGGCACACTTCCATCTGCTGAGGGAGCTGCTCTCATCTCCTCTTACCCTCCCTCTGCATACACATGTACTTGCATGTGGACTTCACACTCCAGAAGGCAGACACTGCTGGATTTTAATCCCCCCAAATTCTCAGATGGATTAAACCTCAAATCTCTAACCCTCCTTCTTAATGCTGTAGTAAGTAATGCACGTACAGGCTACATTGATTTACAGCTGAAATAAAAGTGAAAGACTGACAAAATGAGATGTCTGAAAATCGATCTATGCTGGAAGTGAATGGGACATAAAAGCATTCTGGATTATTTTCTCCTCCCTCCACTTTGCCCAGTACCCAAGGAAGCAAAAATCACTGTCTGCAGCAATAAAAGTTGCAGGTACATGTGTTACTCTTCACCTACCTGTAACCCTTCAATGGCCAGTTTGAGGATAGATGGTGTAAGCTTGGAGGCTTGCTTGAAGGAGAAGTTGCTCCAGTCTATAATTAGAATGAAGCCATTTATCTGAAGCTCCTGATCTTCAATGAGTACTTCCAAGGAAAGTAGAATAGCCCGAAGGATATCTATGAAGGAGTTCCTAAAGCAAAAGCAGAAAAAAAAAAAAAATCAGTGGTTGCAGTTATCTTCAAACCTCAAGATACTCAGTTTTGCTGTGGGTGGGGCATGAGGAAGGGACAGGGATTTATTCTGGTAGAATTATCCTGAAAAACAGTGGTTTCAGAGGTGTCTTTAAAGAGCTCCTCCTCCAAAACTGCTTGGTGTGATAAATCCTGCTCAGTGATGGATAAAATAAACATTGAATGAGATCTCAATTCTGCTAGCAGTCCTTACAATAGAGTTTTGCTAAGCTACATTGGGAAATTATTTGTCTGTGATGAAATGAAATGAATTCAAGCTATCAGTTTAAATCCTTGCTTGTTTAGATATACTTTACCAGTTTTTTGTTTGTTTCTCTTCTTCTCAGAAAAGGAAATAAATCGGTAAAATATCAATATAAAAGATACCATTACAACTAGGTTCTGTGCCTTCCTGCCTGAGTGCAGGGAATGATCCAAGGCTTTACACAATAAAGTTTGACAGTTGCCTTAGTTTTGCAAACCAAATGCAGCATGAAAAACGGCTGCATCTCATCTCTCAAAATGAGAACTTTTATTAATTATCAGCTACAATAGGCTGGCTGAAAGGATTCCCTCAGCTCTGAGAGAATAATTAAAAACCTTGGAGAACCTGAAGCACATGGAAAGTAACAAAGAAAATGTTGAACTATTTTCTTTAATGTGAAAGTCTGCACTGGGAAACCTGTGCTGCTCACTACTTCCATTTTCTCACTATTTCCATTTCACAAAAGCGAGATTTGGACACCTTATTGACTTAGTCCATATTTATACCTGAGTAAGCTAAATCAAACGCTCTCCTCATCTGTCTCTCCCATTAAGATGATTTACAAACAATAGATTCTATTAGAGAGCAACAAGCAAGGAAATATTCAGAAAGTGCAGTATAACCTTGTGTAAAATTAAATTGTGACATACTGCTACTGCAATCTACTTTATCTCATCATAACTCTCAAGTTTTCATGAGGCCTGAGGTCTTTTACAGGGAAGGTTCATATCATGTTCTCCCATGGAGATTTTAATTTAGTTATTTTCTGCTGTTTTCATTAATTTAAACAAGCCCTCCCAAACCTTCAAGAGTGTTGCTTCAAATTCTACCTGAGAGAAAAAACGTATGTGCAGTCAAAACAAATTTCTATACTGTTGACCTCTACTCCTGAATGGCATCAACACATGGTAAATTTCTATTAAAAGTAAATGGTGAAGTGTGCTCTGATTCTGTTTTCTCTCAGCAGGTTTCGAGTGGAAATGTACATTCCTAAAGACCTGATCCCTTGAAAAAGCTGCTTCTGTACTCTGCCTTTCTGCAGAAGTTAGAAGCTTCTCTGAAGTATAATTGCTGGGGCAATAAATTGAGCTTAAAGTTTTTATAATATTGTTCTTGCTGCATACCAAGTCACCTCTCCCTCATTTACAGTTACAGGGCAACCTTGACCTTTTCAAATCCTATGGGGAAGCTGTGCTAAACAGCTAAAATGAAGGAATATTTCCTTAGCAACATCAGGTGAAGGTATACTGATTGGATTGGCAATTGGCTTGTACTTTCAGTCTAAATTTATTTTGATGACTGGTGATATACTACCTACTGCTTAGCTGAAATGGGTGATGACTTTCAAGCAGCAGCATCAGTTAACCACACTTTCAATGGTGAAAAAAAAAAATATACCCCTAGACTGTCTCTACTTAATATATCCTGCACTGTCCCAGCATCCTCCTTCAGGGTGATCAGCCTTCCACTGCCCCCTGGAAGCTCCCAAACATGTGCAGTGACTCCAAAAGTGTTCTCACATACATGCCAGCCTTCTTTGCACTCTTGTTGGCATCAATTCAGAATGATATCCTTGACTGGCTACACTGGGGAAGATGGAAGAATTATGACCTTAATCCCACAGCTGCAAACCTTAGAATGACCTGAATGGTTTTTATTACCACAGGTATGAAAACATGGCCGCATTGTGACAAAAAAAGTTCCATCCTTCATTTTTGGGAAGAAGTTTTCTTTAGAGTACATTCAAACTTATATTCATGATACTGCTACCACTGATGATTTTGAAGTCCGTGTCATGATTCCAGTGAGGCTGTCTGGAAAAGGTGGATACAAGGCATCTTCTGTAATCCACTCAAACACTAAATGACAATGGAAATATTTCATGCAAAGTCTTCCCTTTGGTCTCTGTGCTGAGGAATTCTAGTTTTTGTTTGAGTGTCTACACAAATTGTCAATTTATCAAGCCATTACTCACCTGTGCTTCCCTGTACTTTCAGTAGAAATTATTTACCTGAGAGATATGGTACTCAATTTTCTTAGTTTGCAACCATTCTGGCTGTACCTGCCTACATCCCTCCCATCTCTATGTATTTGCAATTTGAAGACATGGTTTAGGAAATAGCTCAGACTGAACACAAAGACATTTTTCTGATGAGTACAGGGAGACATGAAAGCAGCACACAAGTCCTCCAGGTGGGTTGTTTGCAGACACACTGTGACTGCAGAGACTGGATAGAAATCAGGCAGAGAGCCACTTGAGGCTGAAGCCCTCTGCTCACTTGTCTTGGGGCATTGAGACAAACCATTCAGCTGTGTGACTGATTTGCATCCAAATAATTTTCTATGCATGAACACAGAACCACTTTTTATTAGTCCATCTCTTTTGTTCCTTAATGTTCCTTTCCCCTCCTCCAACCCCCATCCTCACCAGTTTAACCCTCTCACACAGAAAAAAAATGCTAAATAAATTACAGTTACTCAAAGGGAAATGTGTAAGATCCTGTGAGGATTTAGCATGGAGCCTACTGAAGTAAGTCACTAATGAGTTACAAAAGATTTGCACAAGCCCCAGAAAGACAAAAAGGAGGAGGGAGAGAGAGTGCCTCTCTGCCTTGGCTGAATGGAAAGGTACCACAAAAGAGGCTCTTCAAATACCCTTTGGAAAATGGGAAGTTAACTCAACATAAGCTAGTGGTAAGGAACAATAATGTAACACAAAAAATGAAGATGGTTTAGCTGAGGGATTTCGTGGGGAGATTAGCCAAAGGCATAACGTGAAAATAAATAAGAAGAAATTACTTAATTATAAGAGGTGTAAGCAGGCTGTGAGAGAACCAGAAGGCTCAGTGGAGTACCAGGGTGCAATGGGAACAATTAAAGGGGATAAAGACATTGCAAGGAAATTAAATGATCTATTTTCATCTATCTGCCACCAGTCATTTTGAAGAGACCTGTGGATAGCAAAGCTGAGAGACTGTTGGAAAATAAGGGGTCAGATAAGACGTACTGAGAGAAAGCGATACATTTTGGAGAAGACAACATCAGTAAAGGCTTTTGACATTACTCTTTCTGAATAGCTAAGCACAGGCTCTGTTTTAGGCATGCTAGGGAAATTAATTGGATTATTCAGATAGTTAAAGGTATGAACATACAGAAGTACTGGCAGCTGAAGCCATTAAGATTGTCTGGTAGTAAGCAAAAACAAACTGTCACTACAAATCCCGACTGTCCCACAAGACAGCAGGCTGAAAAAGTTTGGACCAGTGCCATTATCTTGGCAGTTGCAGACAATTCAGCTTAACATCCCTAAGGCAGTATGCAGTAAAAGCCTCTCTCCTCTAATACTAAAAAGGTGACCAAAGCTCCATAACATTTAGCAAGCTGAAAACATGGCATAGATACAAATCAAGTAAGGGGCCACAGCTCACTTTGTTCCTTCCATACACAAAAAATCACCAACAGAGAGCAAAAATGCATATTTAGCTTCTAACTGGGGAGAGCTGGCACTGCCCTGTCAGGAGGATTCCCACTGGGGGTAAAACATAGATGAGGAAGCAGAACCAAGGGCCAGAAACACATCTTCAGGATGCCCCAAATTATTTGGGGTAACTCAAGCTCGAGAAGCTGGTTGCATCTCAAATCCTGTGTTTAGTTTTGGGCCCCTCCCTACAAGCAGAACACTGAGGTGTGGAGCAGGTCTGTAGAAGGACAGTGGAGCTGGTGAAGAGTCTGGACCAGAAGTCTTGTGAGGGGTGGCTGAAGGAGCTGAAGGTGTTTGGCCTGGAGAAAAGAAGGCTCAGGGGAGACCTTGTCACTCTCTACAACCCTGAAAGAAGGTGTCATGGTGAGGGTCAGTCTCCTCTCTCATGTAACAAGCGACAGGACAAGAGGAAATAGCCTTAATTTGTTCCAGGAGAGGTTTAAAATGGATATTAGGAAAAGCTTTTTCACTGAAAGGGTTGCCCTGGAGACGTGTAGAGATGTGTGTATGTGGCACTCAGGGGCATGGTTTTGTGGTGCACTTGCCAGAGCTGGGTTAACAGTTTGGCTCAATAATCTTAAAGGACTTTTCCAGGCTTAATGATTCTATGATTCTGTGAAAAGCTCAGAAAGGGAGACGTTAGCAACATAGCAGATCCATGCACGTGGACAAGGGAAAACTCAGGAAGGCACATTTTTAGTTGTTCCCACACAAAGCCATAGTATGTTATTCATAAAATATGAATAAAACAAAACCCCTGGAATCCAGTCAACATTGGGTTTTGAAAAGGTGTTCATAAATCATACAAAGTCATTTATTTCATCAGATTGAATTCTCTTTTCTGCTCATGAGTATTGATAAGAAAGCCCCAACTTCCATTACTGTGTTCATGGAAAACATCCTTGTTTTTTAAATGTGCGTACTTATTTTAGAAAATCAAACCCCATCCCTACCGAAATCAGAAGTGAAATCAGAAATTACTAACCCACAGTCCTGAGGATTCGTGTCTTGATTCAAACTCATGATCATGAGTAACTACCCTGCCTCTCTGGCATCAAATGGAAATGGCAATCACTCTAGATGCTGCAAGACCTGATCTTCACAGCTTATCACTCTTGGTGAGGAAAGGTCTCTCATATGAACCATGCACAATGCACAGCTGCCCTTGGCTGAAGAATAATCAGGAAGAATAAGTTCAGGATGAAGAATCATAAATGAACCTGGTGACTCACTTGACTAATCCTGCACTAGAGAACATGAACAGCCAAACAGAGGATCTCACAGCTGAGTCATGCACTGAAAAGGGCTTGTTTTTCTCCTCTGTCTGAGGTCTGAATAGCACATATTAGTGCAGAAATTATCAAGGCTTTCCTGTGATTCACAGAGGAAATTGGTTGCATTAGCAGCAAAAGCTCACAAAGAATATCTTGACCTGTTGTAGGTCACTTCCTTCATAGAACAATTCAAAGCCATATAAACTTGTTAGGTGCAAGAAATATGAATAATTCACTGACATGCAAACTGGAAAAATTATTACACAATAATATGAGGGTATTTTTCTTATTTTGTAGGGTACCAAACCATGCTTTGTCATGCCCAAGCTAAATTACATATTTTTTTTTATTTCTCTGTCAAAACAGAATACGTGCACAGGATACTCCTACTGAGTAAAACACGGGTTTCATTAAGTTAATGTCAGAGCTCCAAATTAATTCTTCTGTTGCAACCAGTGTAGCTATCTTTGGTTGTTCCAGTATGTCAGCTTCAAACAAGTATCTTCCCTGTTTTGTAATGAAAAGATAGCAAGTTTTTCCCCACAGCATCTGTGTCATTCTATAAATAAAACTCGCAAGTAACTTTACATCCAAGACAACAGACTGGATAGATATGTGTACTGATTTTTTCTTCAGAAGTGTTTAGTCCAGCAATGTGTTGGATACAAAGAATAGCATAGACTAAGCTGAGACCTGAACTGTATTTAACATTTCTAATGTTAGAAATGCATGGCTTGGTTTATAACTGAATGAAGGCCGTTCACACACAGATATCTGGCCAGCTTTGAATACCTGCTAAGAATGAGCTGGAAGCCTCTGCCACAGCCAGTGAAGAGGAAATGTACAAGCCTGAGAAAAAAATGGCACCATTTTTTTTTTATTATTATTATGCAAAAATTGCCTCTCAGCAACTTCCTTGAAGATATAAAAATTTTCCCTTGTTGTGTTTCTGCTAGAGGTTCTTGCACATAAAAGTATTATGAGGTTTTTTTGCTGTCACTTTCCACTTTAGTTGGACTCCATAGCAACCAACAGCCCAAGAATTACACACTGCATTCAAGTCTGTGTTACGAATCTCCTCCTACATGCTCTCATTCATATTGTGGGTACCCTTACCAAATGAATACTTTGTCCCTGATGTTAATGTGACTGAGCAAGGACCCATTTTTGCATGTAATTTGGCTGACAAACAGGGACCTTCACAGCCCCTGTGCTTCAGGAGGGAGAGTTCTGGTGGTGGGGCTCTTCACACACATGGTAGAGCCAGCTTCCACCAGAGGGAAGGCGGCATCTGTTCTTCCCTGTGCCTCAGCCCACAGAAGTGTCACACCATCTAGCAGGGGATCAGTCCAAGATAAAGCACAGAATTGTTAACACTCCCAAGAGTTCCAAAAATTCCCTCCCAGAGCTCTCCAGAAACTTGATCCCAAACGGAGCAGGCAGCTGATTGCCGCCTGTCACAGCACAAGCTCTTTGACTGCTCCTAAGGAGCCCTTGAGGATGCAGCAGGGCTTGGCTGGCCTCCCTTGCACAGTGTACAGCTCTGCTCAGCAGCCTGCTGCTGACAGGAAAGGCCAGAATTCAATCTTGGCTGCAATAGGACTGTTCCTCTGGCTCTGGGTTTGGTTTATTCCTTTAGGAATTAAGTATTTCTGAGATACACATTGGTGATTTTCTCACCTTTTTAGTACCCAGAGCAATGTCATCCTCGAACACCATGCAAATTTCTCTGTTGAGAAGGAATAAGTGGCAATCATGGGCAGCGTGTTATGATATTGTGGAAATTATTAAACACCCTATGCTACAATCACCTAACTGCAATCAATAAATCAGTTTGACAGAGCCACTGCTGTAATTTACCTGGCTATTCCCAAAAGCAATGCCCCCTGTGAGGAGCATGGGGAAGACAGGTAAAGAGTTCATTCGAGCCTGAGCAGAGCCAGGGAGTTTGTGGTGGTTTCAGGTTTCAGTGGACTCCACTGTTAGGAATTTAGGAGATGACATGTGGTAACACAAAGATCGGGATCCCGTTTAGGAGGTAGTTTTTAATCTCCTATTGTCATCTCACCAGTGTTGTGATGGTTTCCTCAAAGCACAGCTGTAGTAATAATGAACGAAACTAATAGCTGGTGTGTGAATGGCTATGGCTAGAAGCATTAGGATTGATGACCTCTGTTGTTTATTTTACTCTGTGTGATTTCATAGCCTTTTCTTATTTCCTCTTGGCACTGCAATCCATCCTTGCTTCACACTAACCTATTTGCTCAATTTCTTGCACCATTGCATTTCACAAGTTAATTTTTCATTACAGAAAGGGAAAGGATTTTCTTTTGAACATTATGAAGCTACTTTTTAATCACTGAAAGCAATTATACAGCTCCTTTGCTTTGTTATTGGAAGGTACAAATGGCACCACTGATTCAGTTTCCCTGGTGTCATGTTCCCTTTATGCGAGTCTACTCTGTCCCCTCTGGTTATACCTCCTCTGCATCTTCAACATCTTCCCATCTGAAATAGCCTTGAACATTTTGTTCTCTCCTGATGTAATTACCTCACTTGTTCATAACACTAATGAATTCCTTTCATTGCCTTTTCTTTTTTTCTTTTTTTCTTTTTTTTGTCAGATAGTTTTATAGTTTTACATCTCCTTATTTTTGAAATAATACAGTATAAAGTGAATTTCACATTCAAGGTGAGTTTGGAATATCTGTATGCATAAAAGAATTCATTATCTTTTCCTATTTATTCTCCATCTCATTCTTGATGCAGCCTAGCACTTAATTAACTTTTCTGACCACTACTACACAATAAGCACACTTCTTAATTGTGCTGTCCATAACGACATGATGCATTTCTTAAAAGGTTAAAAGTAATTGAAAATCCGGAAGAAAGTGCACAGAGTTAAGAAAGGGTGAAGGATGTGCATATCAGATGCATCACATATTATAATCCAACATTTTCTTGGACTTACTGCTTTTCTAGGTCATTCTAGAGTTTTCCACAATTTTTGCTAATCCTCCCCAACCTACATGACTTTCCATTTATTTTTTGGCACACCACCATTTACTTCAGCTGCATCTACCAAAAGAATATTACTACTGGGCATTATGATGCCACATAATTCTGCCACTTGCAAATCCTACTCTGTCTAAAGTATGAGGACTCCTTTTATGTGCAACGGGAAAGTTCAGCCGTTTATCTTAAAAACTTTAATAAAAAGTTCACTGGAAGATCTCTTATTTGCTAACCAAATGGCATATTTACATATTTTATGTTAAAGAATTCCAAGGAATTCCAAGAAAATTATCTAATTGTCTCTTTGCTTGCAAACAATCATTCTTACAGCAGACTTCAGTGATGACTACGTCAAATAATAAAGTTGAAATCAAATAACTGTTCATCAATTTTGTATTTTGAGAGTGTGGTGTTCAGAATTACAAAAGTTGTACTATTGTTTGTGGACATTCAAACTGCACCTGGTTCTTCAGTCCAGAAAGCCTTGAAAAATATATCTCTTGAGAGATACTGGTAAGAGGTTACTGAGAGATGAGAAGAAGTGGCAAAAAGTAGAAATGCAAGTATATCTTATTAAACACCTAAACTAGCTGCTAAATCAGGCAAACAGCATATACTTGGCTTATGCCTGGGCTTAAATCTGGGCAGTGAAGGTAGCAGGTATTAGAAATATGTACAAAACTGATGTCAGTCACAAAAAAGGTTTATAATTTGTTTTAGTTGGAGCCCTTCAGGGCACATAAAATACAGACATGAAAATATTCTAATAATTTCTTACAAATAAATGAAAATATGTGTCAAGTATTATATATCACAGAGGTTTCCCACTGGAACAATAAGCAACTTTGATATAGCTGACAAGACGGAGGAACTTGATATTATTGATGGAGAAATAATCACCGGGGAACTCAAAACAGATGCAATGAAGATTCATTGACATGCAGCCTAGAAAAAATTAACTGCATGTCTCTGCAGAAACAATGTTGAAAACTTGTTATAATGATTCAAGCAAACAGGAGAGAAGGACCAAAAAATGAAACTGTGTGGATTTATGAAATAAAGACAGATAAAATTGTATAGAATCATGGTGCTGCCAGCCACAAAGAAACCACTTTGCACAGTTATGCTGAAAAGGATATACAGTGCCATGAAATTCAAGAAAAATGAGCATTTTCACTCTAGCCACTTTTGAGTCGACCATATTTCATGCAACTTCATTGAACAAAGTGAAGGAATGAATAGCAAAAACCATTCCCCCTAAAAAAGCAGATTTATTTTTTCTCCACAGATAGAGTAAATAAGCCATTTTTGTAGAAGACTACAGGCTTTAGAGAACCTTTAGCAAGATAAAAATAGGTTATGATCCAACCAACGATGAAGAGTCTGGTGACACGTCACCAGGGAAATTAGAAAAAGATATGCCTTTTTACTCTCATTCTCCACGTCTGCCCCAGAGTTCATTGGGTATCCAACCTCCTGTGCGAACAACACCTGACAGAAGTTACTTTGGGAGGTCTGGATTCCACTGGCAGGACTCCCCACTATGTCAATCAACAAAACTATGATTGATAACTGAATGAATGAATTTTATAAGTATCTGGTAAAAAATGAAAATTATGGAAGGATACCATCAATCTCCACCATACCAAATTGCAGTAGAAACCTTAGGAATTTAATTCTACAGGCAGCATAAATGACAACTACTGTAACAGCTTTGGTGGGTGCTGCAAGTGCCCCTTTTGAAGGGGAATTGCTGAACGCAGAAACCAAATAACATCAGTGTTGTTCTGTGTGATGGTACAAGCCTTTTACTGAGGGTATTTTTGTGTGGGAGCAAACCAAAGACCTAATGGAAGCTAAAAATCTTTTTCTGTGCATTTTACTACCACTTAGGCAGAACTGCTTGGGTTTGAGGAAATAAAAAAGGTTGAGATCCTGAGATGACTTCAACTACCTGATACTGTGAAATTGAGAATGTGAGTATTCCTGGGATGTGCAAGGTTTCTTTGAAAAAATTAGTCCTTTGTAATGGGTTGGGGTTTTGGGGGTGTTTGGCCTTCAAGTTGCAAATTACAGTTTCCTGAGAGAATTAAAGGACCAAGGGAAAAGATGTGAGACTAGCATGACTCCTCTAAAGTTTTTCCAAAGCAGCAACCTGAACAAATTATTGTTACTAGCCCAACTCATTTAGAAATACAACTGTGCTGAGACTGGCCTTCTCAAAGCAGATGAAGCAATTATGGAACAAAAACCTAAAAGTTCAGGCTGCAAATTGAAAATCAGAGGCTGCCAGGGTTGCAGCTGTTTTCAAAATGCCTCCTGTGCAGGATCAGTGGACAAAATGGGCTAGAATCAATTTTTAAAGTATGATTTTAGATAATCACAGAAGAGAAAATTAAGCTTATTTTAAAACTCTAAGACCAGTATTCATAATGTTTCAGTACTTCAATTTATGTTAATGCAGAGGCTTAGTACATTATTTCTCCATTATCAAAAAAAAAAAGAAAAAAATAGAAAAAGAGAAAAAAAACCCTGTCATTCTACCTGAAGCAATTAATCAATGCTTTAGTTATATTTCATTATCTGGATTTGAAACCTTGAATTTCTGAAATAACTTCTGCATTTTAACTAAGATTTCTAATTCCATGGTCTAGCAGCATGGAGGACTTTTCTTGAACAGGATGGGGTGGACCTTGGTGTAACATGCTAACAGCAATAGTTTGTAGTAACTGCTTAAGCTAAAATCCTCAAAGGCAGCAGAAATAGAACTGTATAGCCTTGTACTGGATGTATGGTTTTAGGGAAAAGAAGCCCACCATGATAACCCTTATTCCCCTGAAAAGAGTACAATTTTTTGGTATATGCCAGCAATTCCCAGTAGGGTACAGATGAGTGTTGCAGGTGCAGTGCAGTCCTTGCCTTGGAATAATAATGCAATATAGTTATTTTGGCAGACCTTCAAATTTTCTTAGGAATTGCCAGTGAAAAACAATCTAAGTAGTTCATAAACTATTAAAGTGTGTTGAGCTGAAAAGAGAATTTCATATGAATTGCAATGTTAGCAATTCTGAAATAAAAGTTTCATTAATTCCTCATTAAAGAAGTTATCAGCAACATACTAAATTACTCTGACCTCTACACAATACAGTAGACATTTATGTGTGGAGATCAAATCTCTTCTTCCAGACAATTGCTGTTTCATGGTTTGCTGTTTCTGGAGGAAAGCGTTGCATTTTAACTTTTAACCTTTTTTAAGTAGCAAAGCCTGCTTCTCAGGAGATGTCATCAGAGATGTTTTCACCCTAACAGGGAAGATATTAATTTACAAGAATTAATATATTAAAGTTATAATTCAGTATCGTGGGGTAATTTATTAAAATTGGCAGGTTTCTTTACACCCGTTGTCCTTGTTTTGTAGGTTATTGTTCCACAGTTTAGACTATATTAAAAGGGCAAAATTAGTCAGGGACAGCCCATTTCTACAGATCTCTGCATACATATAGATCTCTCTCTTACAACAGCAGAATTAATTTTCTTACAAGTAACTGTAGTACATACTTCTCTTTTTCCCAGACAATATTTTGACTTCATCAAAACATTACTAGAAAGGCATTATGCAGTATCAAAGAAGAACTACAAGTGATCAGGTCATTTCAAAATGAATCAAAAAATGTTGCAGTTAATTTCACTCCACAAAAACACATTTCAGGCTCTCTGTGATTTTTCACCCTGATCTGGTGGAACTCTTGACCACTCCATTCCCTTGCATTAGGCTGACTTAGCTTTGGTTAATATTTTGCAAGTGTTTAACAGCCAAGTAAATGCACTGCTTTCGTTTCTGCATGAGAAGTGTATTGAGTCATAAGGTATTTAAGCAAATGTCTGATGCAAATCGTATCAGAAGTGTCATTACTGACGATGAGTCCAGAGAAGGCCTCAGCTACCTGTATCTTAGTCATTGCAAAATGTTTTCTAATACTTGGAAACCTAACTTTGTTTAAGATTTGGGATAATTTTGCTTTCCTTCTATATATCCACAGTTTACTACCTCATTTTGTTAAGGTAAACTGTTATACATGGGGAAAATTGCATCCTACCTCTTATTATCCTCAACTTAAATTACATTGTCATATTTTCCAGACTTCTTGTGGTGCTATTTTTTGTTGACTTAGCTCAGACTTGTCTCTTGTGCTAGTACTTAGGTTAGAGGACAGTTGAGGTGGGTAAAGGTGAGTAACTCCTGGTGTCCTGCTGACAATGTTCCTGTAATATAGCTCAGACTCTTTGCTTCCTCAGTGGTATCACTTTACTGTATATGATTCCATTTGGAGTCCATCCTTTACCCCCAAATCCTTTTGTGCCCAGTCATTATTAGTTACCCATAAATACCTGATTTAACAAATCATAAGGTGAGAAAATCCAGCAGAGACAAACCTGTCAGCCAGGACTAAACAAGTAATGTCAGATGTGTCTGGGCTCTCACAATTCTCCTTGGCTTTTAACATGGAGCCTATATCTGCTAAGCCTCTTTTTGAAGTAAATCCCAAAATGATCCTGAAGTACTTTTAAATGATTGATACAAAATGTTCTCCAGAAGAAAGTGAATGTGCATGTACCTGCGTATACATTTTAGCAGAGAATAACAGTAAGATGCTGGAAAAAGAAAAGGCACTCATTGGCAGCACAGCATACACAAATTGCCATTTTCCCCAGACTTGCAAAACTCTTCTATTCAAACAGAATTGAAGGCTTTGTCAGAATAAAAGTGAATTTAAATTGCAGGAGCCAGCTAGAAGTGGCTTACATGTAAATGAGAACCTAAGGAATTGAAACATTTCCCACTATCTCTCCCTAGGTCAGAGTTTATACCTCCTCCTTTTTAACTTAGCAGTCAAATGAATACTGCAGTACATTTGGAAGCAGGATTATTCATCAGTCTCTTTCTACTTCAATATGAATCACATTTGTTCTTTTGTACCTATACAACAGACAGGTAAGATCAACCCTGGGAAAACAAGGCAATGCACGTTTATGGAGAAACCTTGCAAAGCGGGAACAGCTGAGAGGATTGCAGCTCCAAGATGCCTTAGATAGGGTTATCACACTCAGGTGTAGATTTTCCTGCCTAGAAATACCTATACAAAAGCAATCCTGTGTGCTAACACATAGCCTAGCACTCTGAAGGGGTTCAGGCAGCACACACACTCTGTAGATTGATCTGTGCGTATCTAATATACGTGACTGGCATCTCTTGGATTTGCTGTGAGAGGCAGCAAGGAGGAAGGAAACAGTGAAATGTTTAGCCCTAGCAAAGGGAGCAAATGTGCCTGATCACACCACAGCAGTGGTCTTATGTTGTTACCCCTTCTTTTTTTCACCTATGTTACTTCATTCATAGCTGAATTTATGGAATTCTGTTCCTCTACTGACATGGTATGAAACCAGAGAAGCTGAGATTGCGACTTTGTGGAAAGGAGCACAGGACTATCCGTAGGAAAGAGTGAGGAAGATGTAGGGATAGCTGCAACACAATGAAGAAAAGCATATTGGTTGAAAAAGGTTAAAAAAATGTTGAGCTTCCTGCTCCATTAATTCAGACCATCAGCTCTTGGTGCAGTATGTAAGAGTATGTGTCTTTTAAAGTACATTGAGAGTGGTTCTATGGGATCCGACCAAAGGTTCTCCCGTGAGGAGCAGGTCCCTAATAAGAAGTTTGACACACAGCAGGCTGGCAAGGTTAAAATAGAGAGCATACTCATATGACACTGAAAATCAAATGTTTTTTCTTATGTATGTTGATAAGGCAGTCACTAGCTTACACTTTAAATCAAATCCTGAATTTTGGTCCCTAAAGAAGCATTATGGGATATTATATAAATACCCCACATACCCTTCTAAAATAGGTTGTTATTGAACCTCTAGCATCATAACATTATTTGGTGCAGTGATTTATACTGAGTATGTGAAGGAAAACTGGCACGTGTTAATGCATGCACAGACACGTGCCATCTCCTGTGCTTCTGCAATGGAAAAGTGGAAAAGAGATACCATCTTTCTCATAAAGAAAAAGATATTTGCATATTACCTTTCTCTTAAAAATGAATCTTTACTAGCTTGAGTTTGCTCAGCATGGGCAGTTTTCAGAAGCAGTTACACAGGAAATAGTGTCAGCAGGAGGCTAACTTGCAGAGGGCTTGCTTTGCCCTCTGTCCCTGCAACAAATGGACCCTCCAGGAAGTTTCCAGAGCTGAGATTATCATGGTCTGCGAACAAGGGATAGTTGCTTTTGCTGCCTCTGTGGTTGCTGCACTTAGTAAAAACAAAAGCTGTGAGAGTGCAATCAGAATTTAAGACCAAAATTTCCTCCATCCTAAAAAGTGATTCCATTTTCTCATCTTTTGGAATCAAATCTCCAGTCATGAAATATTAATTATTATGCTCCAACGCTTTTATTGGTTCACCTGTGACAAAGGAGGCAAAATATAGAAGGTCTTTAACAATTCAATTTTTTATGTAGTTT
Organism: Vireo altiloquus; assembly: GCA_013396875.1. Classification (NCBI taxonomy): domain Eukaryota; kingdom Metazoa; phylum Chordata; class Aves; order Passeriformes; family Vireonidae; genus Vireo; species Vireo altiloquus. The sequence continues at coordinate 226,368 of VZRF01010592.1, forward strand.
ATTAGAATTACTTTACTCCTCCATCCTTTCCCCTGTTCTCCTATTCTCTCTGCTTGGTTAAATTTTTAGGTGTATGTGGTAGACAGGTGCTGGTACCACTTAACTTCCTGCATCATTGAGACCATCCCATGGTCATGGCATTCTCCCCAGTGCAACCACAGGACCAGCTGTGTCTCCCTCAGCCTCCAGCTTCACCATGGCAAAGAAATACCCTGAAGCAGGGTGGCTGTGGTGGAAGGGTAGAATTTATCCCAGAGTGGTGTTCAGCTACTTCATGCAACTGAGCAGCCACCCACAACATTCACATCCTGACCAAATTCATGCTGTCTGCTGTAATTCTTGTGGGATCACCTGATCTGCTAACAGCACCAGTTCCTCACCATCCCTTGTGCTGCTCTGAGGGTGCTGGAGTTGGAGGATGCTCAGCACTTGCAAGAGTCAAAAAAGCAGATATCTCAATTTAAAGTGCAATAGATACAGGGCTCAGAGTTCGGAGGAAAGAATCTAAAATAAATCATGGCCTGGGGAAATAATATATCAAGGAAGTATTAAAATGTAACAATTTCAAATGTATTTAAGGATTCCAGCTTAGTATTTCCACTGTTTTCTTTTTCTGATGCTTCTACTGCGTGTAGCTTATTAAATAGCTGGCCAGAGAATTAATTTTTTTTTTCCTTCCCTGAATCTTTGCAGTCTGTTCCTGCTGCAATGCCTGACTTTGCCTTAGCTGCTTTTACTTAGGTTGGCAAGTTAGAAACTGATCAGAATATTAGACATTTAGAAAACGTGATTTGGGAAGCGCTCTGACAAAAAAGTGTTCTGGTCTCTTCCTACAAAGCCTCACCCCAAAAAGCTGCTATTTACAAGAGCCTTCATTCACAGTTTCCAGCAGATTCCAAAGTCCAAAAGGGCAAAGAACCATGTGGGATGTCATATTGCTCAGCTTCCTGCTGTTCTGTGGATCTGGTTCTGTTACAGTGCTCTTTTGCAGATCCCATCTGGGAGGATGACAGCTGTGAGGAGACAAGTAGGACTATGGGTTGTTTTGTAGGGACAAGTGCTACCACAACTGTGTGCAGTTCCTCTTTTCTGACACCTAGACATAAACCCTCACCCAAAAATTGGGTCTTTTGAGACAGTCTTGGAAGAAAAGCAGTGTATGCGAGTGTGTGCCTATGTTTGCTGTGTATATGTGTTTGTATATTTTTCTTTATCAACTGTCCTTCTTTCCACTTTATGAAGCGTGGGAATTGGATTTGGTTTCTTTTCACCACAGGAGGAAGGTGGCATAGAGCCACTCTCCAGCCTGCCCTACATTTTCCTGTGTTATCCTGCAGGCAAGCTCCTGCAACTGTGTTTGTCAGCCCCAGGCACTGTCCTTCACAGCTCTTCAGTCAGCCCTCAGCCCAACACCATCCAGTCACCTCTTCCCTCTCAAAATGTGTTTGATTGCCCATCCCTCTCCATAGATTGTTTTTCTTTTCAGTCAGGTTTCTCTCATTCTTCAACATGTGCTTCATAACTTTCCCAGCTGTTGTTTTTCTTTCTCTTTTTTCAGACATTTTCCCTCTCTTCTTGGATGCCCTACTCAGCCCTACACAGGATTCTCATTTGTGTATATTATCCTGCTGTCATTCATATGGGCTACAATTGCCTTCCGAAATATGGCTTCCATAATAAATGGTACTAACTGAATTAAGTTGCCGCCTGAAAGCAAATTAAAACATTTCAACACAGATCTTCTTTAGTCTTCTTTGTCCAACATTTAATTTGCACATCTGTTACTCTTCAAAATGAGTATTTTGCTTATTCTATGCTGCCTTCCCCTACTACCCTGAATTCCGCTACAGTTTCAGACCAGCTCAGTAATGTAATGTAAATTATTTTTTTATGCAGTGTGCTTCTAAGCTATTTCTTGGTCAATGCAATGCTTGAACCACGATGTCAATCTGCATTACGGTAAGCATCTCCCAACAGAGAATCACTACCTTCTAACCAAACCCAAAGACTTGATGTGTAAAAATCATTCTGGTGCTAGGGCTGGTTGCACTTCAGCTGTAATCTCTCATGATAAACAGACATGAGGCTGAGTTATTGCCACAGTTTGCCTGTGACTATAAATCAGTCTCAACAGATGTTTATTCCCTCATATTCTATTAAGCATCTAAGAAATGCATGCTTGAAATATATTGGAACAATCAGCACTTGTGGCATATTCTTTTATACCAACAGGATCTGATGATGATAATATGCCTGTAATTATACTACTTTGAGCATTCTCAGCAAGAATATACTTGGTTTTTATCACAATCCTTTAAAATATTTATAGCTGTTGGTTTACCACTATGTCCGAATATTTCCTTTCCTGTTAGCCTCAGTACACTTTCCTACAGAATGATGTTTGAGATTCCTTGATTAATAAAAGGTTTATGGCTAACAGTTGACTTGGGATTGTATGTCGTAAACAAAGCAGTTGGTTTTCTCTGTCTGACTCACTGAATTTTTGGAGCTATGTGACAGCTTCTAAGGCACAGACACGAAGACAGAAATTAATTACCATCTTACTACAAAAGACTATGGAAAACATTCTGCCCCCTACCCCAAGCCCCTATTTGTGGAGGACTGTGATTGAAGTCCTTCTGCTGGCTCTCTACACAAAAATAAATTTTACTCTGGCTGAACAACCTTGAAAGAAATATTTCTGCTTGTAAGATGAATGAACACTTTCTGCTGAATTACCTGTTCACTCAAAGCTCCATCTCCTTGGTGTACAAGCAGCATGTGTTTGAAGACAGTAGCAGACATAGGAAAAGCTGTGGAAGTTAATGAAGGCTTCCACTCAATCCAACATCTGAGAAGACCCTCTCACCTAACTTCTTTAAAAGCTTCAGTTTCACTACAGGTGCACCAGAGGAGTGAGGGCTTAGGTTTGGGGAGAGTGATGAGATGAAAAACTGTGAGAAAGAGTATTTGTAATCCAGCACATGGAGTATTGTTTTTTACATTAAATCCTGTTTCAGGTCTCATCAAAACTGTATGTATATATTTGTTTGCTTTACAAACTGGAATTTTTTATCATGGATATTATTTAATTAAAAAAAAAATCATTACATGATCAATTTGACATCCTTATCTGTCTCTATTGCTGCACAATTTGCATTCAAAAATAATGTGCTCTGTAAGTGGTGGTGTAAGTAAAACCTTGTGGGTTTCAGATGTGTTCACACCTTGAGTTCTGACCAAAGTGAAAAATGTTCCTCCCCTGTACTAGTGTACAGTAATATAGCTCAACAGGTTTTTTCTCCCTCACTATGGAACTTATCTGATCTCTTTTTTTCTGTCCATCTGCTCATTTTCATTTATTCAATATTGAATAAGTGAAAATGAAGGTATTGAACATGCGATTAACATTAACTAACAGATCCAAAATATGCTTTGGAGGACCTAGAGAGAAAGTGGTGACATCATCTTTAAGAAACCTGCCTGAACAATGGAGTGAAATCAAACATATGCAGCACATGCTAAATTAGTGTAACTCTGGAACCATGATAGATCTCACCTAGTGATTTGGAAATAAGAATTATCATCCCCTGTGGTTTTTTCTCAGTCATCAAAGAGGTTTTGGTCAAAACAATCATTTTTGTATTTTTCAACTATGTGGAAACGAAAATAAAATTCTTGCCAGTGAGCTCTGCAGATGTGTTTCAACCCTTTGAAATGATAATTAGGGAGCAGGACACGTTTAGCTCTGCACAAGAGCGTGAGTCACATGCTAGACTGTGCCCACGTTATGGATGAGAATGTATGACACATTTACCAGTGGCATTTGTATTTTAGGAAACTGACTTGAAAGCACATTTGAGATGAACATGAGCTCAAAATGGGATAGAATGGTTAAGAACAGAGTGACAATCTTGTGTCTAAAAGGTGGAGACTACTGAGAAGGTGAGAGAGTGTTATCACTTGATGATTTATTAGTGAAAATTTTTATTCAGTTCATCCACCTGCACCTTAGCAACAACACTAAAATTATAGGAACAGTTCAGAAAAGAATGATGAAGAATATGTTAAACCTGGAAGATCTTCCCAATTCTGAGAGTAAAGAAGTTAAAAGTGTTTAAGCTTTAGCATCTTGAATATATTGTGATACATTAAGCTAGTGGATTACTTTGCAGAACATTATCTTTGCTGCGCTGGCTGCCCATAGCTATGTTCTTTACCTTGCAGACAACAGAAGGTTATTTTGTCCTCAAGGAAAAGGGTGTTAGCTGTTTTACTTTCCCCATGGTTAAATGAGACCACAAGAACCTCTGCTGCAGTCACTAATGCACTATCTTCCTGTTGCCTGACAGGGACTTACCCTACAGTGCCTCCTCCCCAGTGAACTCAAAAATAGGTTAAATATGACGCAGTCAGGACACAAAAGTACAAACATGGGAAGATGTCATATTTTTGTGGTACATTTAAACTAATGCGATCTAGCAGCTAGAAGCTGAAGCTGGAAACTTTGAGACTGGAAATTAAAACCTAGTTTGCTAGAGACGTCAGATCTATCAGTTGCATTCTGGAGGCTGAAATTACAAGTGTTTCTAGAAGGTCACATGGAAATTCTGTCTTTGGTACAGGGAGAACCTTGGAAACATCTTGGATCTAATTAGTCCAAGCAGTCATATTACACAATTAATGGCACTTCCTGTTAAAAATCAATATATTTATAAGCACAGAAAATTTCAAGGTTTCTTTTGCCCCTTTGACATGTGACACCGACAGCAACCATACTCCCACGCACATAAATGGTAAGAATGCCTGGAATGAAAGTCAATTTATGGATTATAGCTATTCTGATTTCAAATACCCTTTCAAAATTATTATTTCTTTGTAAATAACCCCTCATAAATTAGAATTTGGTCATAAAGAAGGAGAAGGCACAACTAGCAGTAAATAAGAGTAAAGTTAGGGAGAGTGTGCTGAAGGACGAGCTCTTACTCTTGCATGTCAACATCACAGCTGACTACATTAGCACCCAGCTGAAATATGAGCTTGTGAACTTTTTGCCATCACTGAAGTCACATCTGCAGAAAGGTTGCCTAAGATACATTTATGTAAGATGTGCACTGTGCCTGTTTGATGATTTTTGTGAAATTCAAGTTTCTTCTGGTCAATTATCTGCTTCCATGCTGCTTAGTAGAACTTTGCACTTACCATTTCCTGTTCCTTAACAGCTTTTCCTCTTGTTGATGTCTTTAGACAGCAAAACAGGAGGAGACTATCCATTTACTTACAGCCCAGATCCTGTCCCAAGTCCCTGTTGCACCTGGAGTGCCACAAGAGCCCACAAAAAAAACACTTCTTGCCATCTGAATCCACAGAAGAGATGAGGTTCTGTGGCTGAACTGAGGTAAAATTTGCACACAATTTTTAATTTCACTGAGGAGTCTTAGGAAATTACATCCTATGCTATTTGCCTCAACTTCTGTTTTTTGAAGATTGAAATTATAATTTCAGAAATATGCAGGGTTGCTTTGGTTTTTGCACACACAGACATACACACATACACATGGATGTATATTAAAGGACTTGCAGATTTTGGACTAGCCAAAATCTGAGAGGAATCATTATTCTGTCAAAATCTCATTGCAGGAGCCTTAGACACCAGCACTCTCAGCTTTTCAAGAGCAGGCCCTGATGTACAAGGTTAATCACAAAGATTCATTTTGCTGAAGGATCAGAAAACCCAAAGCTGGCTCTATATAATACCTAAATCTCTTAATGCAACCAGCAGAGCCACAGTGCTTCTGTCCTCTAAAGCCGATACTTTCTATTAATTCCAGATACCTGTGCATTCATCTTTCTTTTCAGGCCAATTGCTAACAGAAGGGTTTTGTGGTTGAAAGAAAGGCAAACTTGCAGTTCAGAAAGACAGGAGATAAACTGCTGGCCTCTTTGTAGTCAATATGACTTTTATTACTGCCCTCAGTTCATGATTTCACCAAACAGGTTTGATTATGTAAAGTTACACTTCTGCATAATTTTCGGTACATTTATTCACATGCAAATGAAAATCAGAAACACTTCTGAACTCTGCTTTACACATGGCGATGAAAGGTTTTCCCAGAATATACTAACATGAAAAATTGCAGGCATATGTGTATTGTTCTCAAATAATTTCTATGATGGAAATGTAAAGCTCCAATCTACTGGCTCCTAAAGACAAGACCTTTTCATCAAAAACTTTAGACCATGATAAGACAAAATCCTACCTGGAAATCATCAAAACTGATGATACTTAAAACTCAAATATGAATTTTGTTCTTTCATATCATTTTTATCAAGATTCAACAGAACACATGGTAACCCTACAGCTGATTACACTTCTTCATCTCACAATGAAGGTAGGGAAAATGGAATGGAATGATGTATGAAAAAGAGGACAATGTGAACATGGTATTTCTGGTCTAGCCCCTTTTCTCTGTACCACTCCAAGAAGGTAGTGAAAGCTGACTAATCACATTAACATTTAAGGATATCATTTTATAATAATGACTGGGAGATACCTTTGTTCATATCACTCTGTAAAGAAATTACCTGAACAGAAAATACTCTTTGTGTGAATCTCCCATTTATTGGACTAACAACACAGAGCAATCAGAGTGTGTAGAAATCACAATGCAGTTTGTGGAAATAGAGCAGAGGCTGCAATTCTCAAAATGGTTCAAACAAACAAAAAAAATCCGTTAGAAAATCTAAAGACAGAATAAATATTGCCAGTTTCTTCTTCACCAGAAGAGCTACGAGAACCTCCATCCACATGCTTAGAGACACTTGCTCTCCGTCAACCAGTTTGGCTGGTCTATGATACAGGTGAAGTAAATTATGATAGACATTAATGTATGTATAGAAAAAAAAATTATCTGGCTAAAATTTTGAAATATTTCTTTAAAAAAAAACCCAGACATGAGCTACTTATATGACACACTAATATGCCCTTATCCCTCAGTGGTCTTATGTCCAAATAATGAGGGCTGAGAGGTGATCAGGTGAGATGGAAGATACAGTGAAATGAATATATGATTACAAAATCTTTTGCTGAAAATGGCCTTGCTGCTTCAAGGATGGTCACAAATATTCCATTACGAGTTGAGTGTGAGTGTGTGTAAAAAGATAAGGACACTATCTACATTTACCTACTCTGATCCCAGTTGGCTGCAAAAAGCAGAAGAATCTTTCTGCCACAGTGGTCGCGATTTTCCAGTACTCCCGGAAACCCATCTGTCAGAGCCCGTTTGATTCCTGGATCATCAGCCTTGAAGTTTTTGAACATATCCAGATTTAATTGGCGGTATTGGAAATACTGAGCCAGCAGTCTGAAGGCCTCAGTTTGGTGAAACTTTCTGGCTCGGAGAAATCTCAAGATGAAGGCATCGTCTGTACGTAAAAACCCAATGTCAGGCCTCGTGATGATCATGTCCCTGACTTGCTGGATATCCTGGTGCAAAATGTCTGGGTTTTCATTCAGTTCCAGGCGGGCTTTCTCTATAGTCTCTGGACTAAGTCCAGCTTGTAAATGGGTCATCTCTGCAAAAACCTCTTTTCCAAATCCTTAACTTCAGATATTTTAGTAGAAGTGCTGATCCCATTCAACTGATGGTCTGCTGAGAGCACGAGCCATTCAGATGCTTTTTGCTATCAAGCTGATATTTAACAAATTAAAGCAAAGGGCTTTTCTTATTGCAGAATAACAGGCAGTTCCCGTGTACTATAATCCATCCAAAGGAAAGTGTTGTTTATTCCATCACTTACTAAAAAAAGAGAAAATATATAAAAGAAAGATTAAATGAATATATAAAGATTGTAGGAATGCATTTCTGAATTTATTTAGCCGTAAAATATCTTTGTATGCTTCATATGTAGGAGGATAGCAGTCACATAATTTCAGAATGGGTGCATTAAAGATAAGACAGTCACTAACATCTTCAATGTATGTATTCAGTCTTTCAGAAAAGAAATCTGATTTATTGACAATTAACACTAAGCCATATCAACTTACTATTAGAATACAATTCTCAAAGTTGTCTTACAGAAATGTGGAAGTTGCAGCATCCCTAACTTCAAGCCAAGGATGATAACAGCAAAAATAACAGTAATTTTTTTTTTCACCCGTAATAGGAGTGATATTTCAGCTTCATAGGTAGACAGATTTACCCTCATCATACTAAGCAGAAACAACTGTTTGATTTGGTTTTATCACGTGTGCTATAAGCTTGTAGCTCTTCTTGAATAAGATCCTGAGATTACTGTAAAACTGATTTTTAAAAAACCCAAAACTCTACCAATACCAAGGGTAATTTCTACTTGTTAGAACCTCACTGAAAATATTTCCCATTCAGACTCAATACTTCTTCATGGAAAACTTCACACAAATAAGGTTCTTGATGTATCCAATCTGACAGGGTTGGTGTTTTAGTTGAAAAGAGATGTATTTTATTAAAAATTCCTTTTTTCAGTATATTGTAGCTTTCCTGAATACCTAGCTCGGAATTTCATTTTGATTTTCATACTTTACCTAGAATTTGTTTTTACAAGTGTTAAAAGAAAATCTGCTTAAACTGTTATGTATGAGCAAAATGGTACAGTGAATCTCTTACATTTCAGTGACATAATTAGCAAGAGGCTGTCATCGAAGTCTGTGTAGCTACACTTGTGTGAAATAAGATCAAGGTCTGTTCCAATGTGATATGTGTGTGAGGAAAGATCAAGATCCATACAATTTTTCAGCCATCACAGAAACAGACAAGCAAACCACCACCCCCCCACTGCTTAACTGATCTCTATTTCTCATTTCTGAAAAAGAAAAATTGGTTTTAAAAATTTAAAGGGAGTCCCTCAGTGAAAGACATACTTTTTGTATTTGAAGAAAGCTGTTTGGAAAGTTATGAATTATTTATAGCAAACAACCATTTCGTTCAGCTGCTCCCCTGGGTTCAGCATTCTCAGATCAAACAAAGGGGAGAGAAGCAGCCAAAGCATTTCTTGGTCCCAGATTTGCTCAAAGTTTTGTTGCAGGACCTGGAAGTAAATGAGCACAAGGGATGCCTCAGTTCCCTGCTTTGTGTCCTTGCACGTTATTGATAAAAACTACATTTTAGATGCCACAGCTGCAGCCCCAGGATGAGATCCCAAAATTTAAATACAGAGTGTTTCTGCATATTTGCTTAAAGGACATTTGTGGTGGGAGATAAGCTTTTCATTTAACAGCAATATGAATTGGACTTTTCTGTGGGTGACACAAAGGAGAGTTTATTAAGCATCCTCTTTCTGTATTCACTGTGGAGCTGGAGTTGAAAAGAGCTACCTGCAGAGCAGAGTATCTGATGATTGATCAGCCTGGGAAAACTTGAGGAAAGGCAGAGCTGGGAGAAAAGAGGGCTTTGAAAAGGCACTACAGAGTGCAAATGATTCCAGAAAACAAGTCCCCAGGTTTTGAGGGGTAGTCCATGAGTGGAGGTTATTCAATTGTTAAAGAAATTAGAACTGTAATAAAGGTGGATTTCTTGTAAAAAAATAAAGTAACAGTTATTTGCCTTTGTTAGATGAAATTAGATTAACTCCTATGGTATCAACTAAATTCCACTGATGGTAAAATTAAAGCAGGCCATAGAGAAACCAGACCAATGTTTTGTGACTGAGATCTCAAATTAATGGTGACACTAGGATTTTCTTGCATAAATCATGGGTGAACTTACAATTGCCTCCACGAGCTGGTTAGGGAAGCTGGGAGTATTTAAGTGTGACACTTTCATTAAGGGAGTGTTGTGCCAGGATTAGTCCCTCTCTACTTTTAGCAGCAAGTGGTAGAGTATGGAAACTCTTTGTTCTCATGGGTGTTAAGTAGAAGTCTGAAAGCAAGAAGCTTGTCTGGGGTCTCCATCAGCTCTGGCTCAGGGCCTAGTATAAATTACACCACCTTTAATGTTCCTGTACAGTAATTGCCGGGACCCGGGTTCGAATCCCGGTCGGATACTCCCCAGGCAGGCAGAGCTCGTTAGCCCTGCAAGGGGGCAATCTGCCTACGTCCTGAGGAGGACCTCAGCTGCCACTGTCCAGAATCGCTTTGGCCCGGCAGATTGAACCTCGGGATTAAAGGGTGGGCTCAGATCTGCGCGCCCTGTGTCTCACCTAAAAAATCCAGTGCGCAGGCTGGGAGGTCTGAAAGGAAAAAGAGGCCTTCCCCGGATCTTCGTACGCGAAGGCTGGCCAGCAAAAAAAATGTTCCTGTGGCTTAGAATCACAAAATCGTGGAATCACAGGATGGTTTGGTCTGGAAGGCACCTTTGAAGGCCATCTGGTCCAACCTCCCTGTCGTGTGCAGAGACATCTTTGACTGGATCAGGTTTTTCAAACCTTCTGGCCTTGAACACTTCCAATATTTGAGCATTCACAACTTCTCTGGGAAACTTGTTTCAGAGCTTCACCACTGACATCATAAGAGGGCATCTGAATCTTCCACTCTTTCCATTTAAAGGTGTTAGCCCTTATCCTGTTACTACTGGCCCTAGTGAAAAGCCCGTGACCATCTTTCCTGTCAGGAACTGTACAGCTGCTCTAAGGTCTCCCTGGAACCTTCTCTTCTCCAGGCTGAACCACCCTAGCTCTCAGCCTGACTTCATAAGAGAGGTGCTCTGGCTCTCTGATCACTTCTGTGGCCCTTCTCTGGATCTGGTGTAAAACATCCAAGGGCCAGCAGCAGATAACAGTCACACACACACACAGAGTCCCCATTTCATCTGTTTTCTATGTGTCTAGGAATTTATGGGTGTAAAACTGTCCCTTCCTCTGCTCCTTTTCTGTCTCCCACCTCCACCAATGTGCTTCTTTGGCAATAAGGCAAATTCTTGAAAGGTCAACTGCAGTCTGTTTCAGAAGAAAATGAGATTTGACCAAGGAAATAAAGCCTGGTCTTTCTTATTGGTTGCCCAATTATTTAATGTCAAAAAGTATACTATTTATTTTTATTAAAGTCTCCTACTGTTTTTAACTAATTTAAATGCCCAGGATTATCCCAAGGTGAGGGAGATACAGTCTTTTCCTGTGAGATGTTATTGGCAAAAATCCACTTACACTGATTCCAACAAAAGATCAGTTTTTAAATGCATTTCAGAATCTTCTGATAGTGACCTGAGCTATAACCATGGATTACAGTTATCTATAGATTATCCTGATTATCAAAGGGAACAGACTGCACTAAAATACTTTATTGGTGTGAAGTTACACATTGCAAAATAATCTAAAATATGTATGAGCAATTTTATCATTCTCAGAATCACAGGGCAAATCATGAGGTTAGCAATCCACGCTAGCACCATTGCCTTCAAGGGGCCTGATATACATCAGTGAATGATTTGGTTCTCCCACTTCTAACCTTGACAATAAATTAGTGCTCCACAGCTACCCAGTTTAACTGCCACTGCACTTTCTCAAATGGTTCTGATTTATTCTGATTCCTAAGATGTAACAGAAGCTTCATCTCCATTTTCACCTCCTCCCACACATGGCAATTTCTTCTTCTTTTCCAGTGTTGTGTACAGCTCTGATCCATCTGCCAATTTTTAAGATGTTTACATCTTTGTTCAGTTTGGTGGAGGGTTGTTTTGTCTTCCAAATGAAGACATGGACCTTCTTTCCCTGTTTTGAATATTGTTGCTGCATGGCACACTAGAGTGTGTTATAATCTCAACAGCTGTTTTCTGTCTTGTGATTCTTTGTTCCCAAGGGACTATTACTCTTCTAATGTCTTTTCACAGACCCTTATAATAAATCATCCCTCCAAAGCAACAAAATTCAGCCTTAAGTGAAAAAAAAATTACAGAGATTTGAAACACAACATATCAATACCAAAACAAGGAGGGAAATTTCCACCAAAATTGGGGTGTCACATACAATTATGGCTAATTAATTTTCAGTCCCAACAAGGGAACAACAAGGGACAGTGAGTGTTCAGCAGGGGTAACATACTGAAAGTGGGATACAGTTTTCAGACAAGCAGCCTATATTTTTTTGGATGACCTTCAAAAAAAAAAAAAAAAGGTTAATAATAAAATGTCTAGTAATATTTACTATGCAAACTAAAATGGAAATAGTACTTTTCCAAAATATACAAAGCACTTTTCATTCAAAGATTTTAATATGCCTTACTGCTCTCTCTTCAGTGAGCTTCTGGGTCAACATTCAGTGCCTATTTGCACCACATCCCCTAGAAAATTGGCCAAAATCTGCCTTCAGTGATTATGGTACTTGTCTGGATCATTATGTCCCTGTCCACTTAACTGTCCCTGCAACACCTCTTATTTCTTTAAGCATCTCATGTCCATTTGGCCCTTTCCCATCCAATTCAGTTCCAGAAAAATTTTAGCTGTCTCTTTATCTACCAATTGTTTTCCATCCAGTCCAAAGCTATATGCTATGTGAAATTTCATTACCACAATTTTCAAGTTGAGAAGGCACTAACATTTCATCCTCACGTGGTATTAAGAGGCATCACTGCTAAGGTGTGGCTCATTATGTAATTCCTAACTCCTAGCATTCATACAAATATTAGCTGCTAAAATCATGCCAGAGAGGAAGGGAGTGGGCAGGGAGGGAGGTAAAATGGTAATATAGAATGATTTCATCTCAGAGTGTGGGTGTCATATCATTAAATTTCTTTTTGAAAAATATTTTGATGTTAATTCTGGAAAACCTCTTAGGGCTATGTTCTGCTTAGCAGGGGTTGCTCCATAAGGACAGGGGAGGATGAATCTGTACTTGTACCTATAGGAATGGTTCCTATGGAAATTTTTGGCCTTGCGGTACCTTAGTAGCAACCTGCTCTGGAAGTGGAGTAGTCAGACATAGAAAGGGACCTACCCCAGCTCCATGAACCAATTTCAAAAGAGCAATGAGCAAATCTGACTCTCCCTTGTCCTTGGCTACAAGACTCCGGCATCTTCCACAGATTGTGGGGAAAAGTGTAGCCCTGAGTGATTTGCCTGAGATCCCAGAGGACATATTTCACAGAGCTGGGAACACATCCTATCTCTCCTGAGCCATAAGCTTACTTTTTAACATCCAGGGAATCTTTCCTCTCTATGCATAATGCTCTGCATTGTAAGAAAAACATGAAGGCAAATTGCGCACAAGGAAATAGAGTCTGTGACATTCCCAGTATCTCCAGTATAATCCCCTTAGGCTTCAAAAGCACAATCAGGACCCCCAAAGTGTATAATTTCTTTACGTCTTGCAAAGAGCAAACTCCCTATGGTTGTCTCCAACAGGTCTATCTAATATCCTGAGCCCAATAGCCTGGCTGGTGCTCAGATTCTTATAGAATCACAGAAAGGCTGAGATTGGAAATAATTTCTGGAGTGCATCTGGTCCAACCCCCTGCTCAAGCAGGGCCTCGTGGAGCTGGCTCCCCAGGGCTCTGTCCAGACAGTTTTTGAGTATCTCCAAGGAGGGAGACTGCACAGCCTCTCTGTGAGCTTGTGGTGGTGCTCTGTCACTCTCACTGTAAAAACATATTTCCTGATGTTCAGAGGGAATCTCCCATGTTTCAGTTTATGCTCATTGTCTCTGGTCATGGCATTGGGCACTACCGAAACGATTCTGGCTCCATCCCCTTTGCGTCTTCCCTTCAGGAGTTTGAATACACTGATGAGATCCCTCTGGGCCTACTCTTCTCCAGGCTGAACAGTCACAGTTCTCTCAACCTTTCTTCCTGTGAGTGACCCTCCAGTCCCTTCATCATCCTCTTGATCCTTTGTCAGACTTTCTCTTATATGTTCATGTCTCTCTTGTACTGAGGAGACCAGAAGTGGACACAATACTCTGGGTGTGGCCTCACCACTACTTCTCTAAAATCTTTCCTAAGGGACTAGATACTCCCAGTGAACACAAATGATTTAAATATTGCAAGTCTTTCTGCTCCCAGTACTGGTGCTCCTGTAAACCTTCACTAGCGATTTGTTGTTTCTTGTCATTTTGAAAATAGTGGATGTTTGCAACTGTAACAGCTGTGAGGGGAATTTGATGGTAAGCTACATTCTCCCAGGGTAGAATCTCTCAGACCAGGTACAAAAAGTAGCATTTCCTTCAGTTCAGTAAAAACAACACATCACACATTCCTACTTGTTCTACAATCTTCTTGATAGTTTGAGCTAGTCAGAGGTTGCCCTCAGGCTACATCTAAATGTCCAGTGGGGGTAATTTAGCCATGGCACAAAACATGGCAGAAACTCAACTGATCTTTGGTGCTCTCTGTAAAGTATGTAGAGCAGGCACATCCCCAGCACCAATCTGTTACTCCTACAAGCTTCCAGGCAGGAGGAGAGACAGACAAGGCTGTCTAGCAAACATAGAATTAAAAAACTGCCTCATTATCTTTTGACCAAAAATGTGCAAAACTTATTAACTACCTCAATATTAAGGAATTGGACCACATGCCAAAGAGGGAAACTTAAACAACGCATAAATAAAAAAGTTAAGCAAAACAGCCTTAACCTCAACCAGGTGGGTTAAATTTTTCTTCAAATTATAGTTTTTAAGTTGTAAGTATTCACCAACCACAGATAATCTACAAACACCTACAGGAACGTGTGGCCTGACCTGTGGCATGCCAAAGAAGCAGCAGTTTACAAGGAACTTCCATGTCAGTCGTGTTGCAAGTGTCACCAAGCAAAAACATCCTGGCTTCTATTGGAGAAAGGTCAGTTCCTCTAATAATATAGAAACATCTTGCAGGAGAAACTATCAACAAAGTGCAAAACAATTCTGACCCCCAAGCCTCATAATGAAGCTGTATGGAGAGATCTGACAGCACACAATCCTAACAGTGGTGTCTGAAAACGCCAAAATGCTGGAGAAGTTGTGTTACAACATCTGCACAAAGATGTACAGAAGAAGGAACAAAAGTTATTAACAAGATATTCAGTACTAGATGTTTAATAACATGACATTTATCTAATTTTGCAGCTCTTTTACTCCATGTTTTGAAAAATTATGTTGAAAAATATGAAATACAATGGTGATATATTAGTGTTGACTTCTTTCTGCTTTATATGTTATGCCAGAGAAAAGGCTCTGTAGCATCTCATTGTATGGCAGTGGGGAGAGGAGAGGAGA